>OX424443.1:12154335-12419189 GCA_949152495.1 Lasius fuliginosus | reverse complement strand
TCGAGTGGTGCTCGTCGAGCATGCCTTATTAGAGTGAGAAGGATGCGAGGAGGATAAAGAAGGATACGAACAGAGCTCGCTCGAGCGTGCCTTTTAAAAAAAATTAGAGATAACGCGAGAAGGATGCGAGGAGGATAAAGAAGGATACGAGAAGAAAATCGAGAACGCCAGTAAGACACGAATCTCTCTTTTCTATTAGATCAGAGAATCGATTTAGATCAGGAAATTCGGCATGCCACCGATAAACCGTGAGACGTGTCAATGCATCTCCCAAACTACGGTTTTTTTATTGAACCATAATGATAGAATGACTATGATTTGGCTACCAAGCGATGATTCAGCGCGGATTAATTAATACACATTAATTAATATGCTAAGAAAACCCTTGCTTGCATCTTACCATCTCTATTCCCTTTCTAAATAGCAATTTTAATATTCATACAACTATTTGTTGATTAAATTTTATATAATTATATGACAAATTGCGATGTTAAAAAGTTTTGCGATGTTAAAGAGTTTTGCGCTGCGAATCGATTGCGTGTGAATGCGCGTTTAATACAATCGGCATTGTAAACTTTACGCAACGCATCGTCTTTATTTCAATCAAATAATCAAAATTACTTCGAGAAATAATCGCAACTTTATCGCATCGTGTCCAGATTGGCAAGTGACAGAATCGCTTTCATTCTCTGAGCATACTGCACATAATGTAGCATGCTCATTAGCAATTAAACGAATTGTACTTGTTATATCAAAATCATTCAATTAATTAAATTGATGAGATTGACATTGTGTTGCAATATTTATGATATTTGGCAATGATTTTCGTATTATACACGCTTATGTCTCTTCTTGCCCCGCGCTTATATTCGCGCGAATTAGCCGACCTTTTATATTAATTTGTCATTAATTATTGCGAAGATCGCAAAACGGTAGAGGACTTTTCTATTCGGTTTAATCCGCTCCACCTGCACACGATGGGTGGGGCGATTATTATCGGACACTTTGTATATAGATAATATAAAGACTTTAAATATGGAACAAATACAAATAAAATAAAAGAAATAATAAATGTACTGTGATACTGATAGCCAGAAAAAATAGCTGAAAAATATATGTTTATAAATATAAAAATATTAAAACGTAATATATTGCAATTTATTTATTTACTGGTATGTCCATTGTTAGTCATCGTGCCAGAAAATGCAAAATCGTATCGATCAAACTTGAGAGCACCAAGATCAATTCTGATGGCATCTTCCGTCACGATGTCAATCGGTGACTGTTTCTTTCCTGTCGTGCACATCCCCGGCCAGCTCTTTGGTCCTGTGGGATTATTTACAAAAATCAGTAACACGCATAATAATTTTGGTTATGATAATATAATGCAACAAAGTGTAACCATTATACAATATTATTACAGATATATTTAAGATAATATTGTTATATATAAGTTAAAAAAGAATTATAGTTTGAGACTCACACATAACATACACAGCTCTTACGCCATTTTCTAAAAACAGCTTTATATTTTTAATATTTTTACATCTTTGATAATACAATATGTATATTAAAATAAGTCGCAAATACTAAACAAAATTAGAAGCATTTTTAATTATAGCAAAATATGATCTATTTTTATATGTTAAGAAACATTGATTAATGTGATTATTTGAAAAAATAAAAAAATTTTCCATATCTTATTTTACAGTTATAACAAATTTTCCTTATCTCTTAAATCTAGAACTGGATTAATAACTATCAATATTTTTCGATTATTTTTAAAAAAGAATACGTTATCGTTAAATGTTTCATTTTAAAACACTCTTTAGCGATAGGACATTGACGTAGCGTTATGGTTGAACGTGCGAACGTGCTATTTTAATCATAACACATAATACGTTATACATTCATAAAGTTATCATTAATACCTACGCGCTATGATTACACGTATTGAATTATGAATATTAGTTCGATGCGAAAAGATAATAATGGTTTTGATAAAGCACTTTTTAATAGAGAGAAGACATAAAAAAAATTGAAATTATAATAAAAGAATATAGCATATGCGATAAGCATACTAAACGTCAATTAAAAGATTTTTGAGGTTGTTTTATAGATTACGGCAATAAAACGTGAAATAAAATGTTTTTATATTTATTTCAAATATACTGTCTAAACGATAATATTAGTTTAATATTAATTTCTCAAGAGTACGTATTAAGTAAATAAACTAGTTTGTAGTCTTACGAAAGACTAAAATTATTTTAGATCTTCGCACTAATTTGCGTAATAATTTGCACATACACACACACACGAGCATTGTTAATGTTCATTCTCAATGAGTGAAGCATAAGCGCAAGTATAACTACCATAAATAAGCGCTCTCGATGTATAACAGTGATTTATATAATAATAAATGTTTATATATATTAGTAATTAAATAATTAAACTGATGATTAATATTAAATATTATCCATATGCCACAGAAATTTAAAATATTAAAATATTTTTAGCATAATAGAGACACATAGAAACGCACATTATACTATAAACATAAGATTTGTAGAAAACTTATATAGATCTTTTGGGTCTTCTTTATAAATAAAATTGAATTTTTTTTTACTTCATCAAAGGAAATTGGATACTAATTGTGTTGTTTAAATATCTTCAACTGACATTCAAGGTTGTCGTTACTAAGTCGCTAATAGCCTACATGTAAGGTTCGCATAAGCTAAATAAGAATAATGTGCTTGTCGCGTTTGTACGTTTCTCGCAAATAAAATTTTTCGAGCATTGAAATTTGAAATTACGACAATCATCGATCTTGCGACCGATAAAAACCATTAAAAAACAGACAAGTATTGATAAAATAAATACGAATCGATGTTTATGTTTCTTTATGTGTGTATTCTTGTAAGATATATCGCCGTGAAAGACAAAATTATTATACATTGTCAATGTTTCTGAAAAACTTTTTAAAACGTTTCTATATGTTGCGAAATAAAAAGATAATGAATAAATAATTGTTTCCCTAACGAATGGCTCAATATCGACAATGATTAATGTTATCTTTCTTCAGGAAGCTGATGCTCTCTTAGATAGAATTAACTTTTGAACAAGTATTGCATTTTACTTCAATCTTAAGCATTATAGAAGAATTGTCTTTGACATCGATCGTAAATCATAAAAGCGTATAAATGTGTAAAGTGCAGTGTAAAAGTTTTATTATAATTATTATAATTACCATATTTGCCCCAATATCCCCACTCAAGTGCTGTCACTGCTTGTAAACCTGAAACAAAGTAAAGAATGTTTATTTTTTGTATTTAAGAATATTTATCTTTTAGTGCTTATAGTTGCTCTAGGAAAAAACTGTTGTAGCACAAATAATGCAATTACACATTCATTCCACCGTAATAACAAGCAAGTGAAATAGTGAGACGCGAATTAACCTTACCCATAAATTGTCCCAACACACATACATAGATAATTCTACGTTGAACTGCTAATTTTAAACAGTGTATTCCGAGAAATAACAATGCTCATATTTCAGAACAACTATTTTAGTTAACACCCTCTCCAGTTATTTTGTAGTTTATTCTCAGATCTTTAAAATAAAGCCCTAGATTATTATAGAAATATATAATTACGTTTATATGTAACATTATTTCTAAATATTATTTAAATTTAAAAAAATAAAATGTACTTTTCAGAGGTATTAATGACAAGAGTATTAATATCAATAACAATAGTTGTACTTGTTGTTGAAACTAATTTTATATATGTAAAATGATTATACACAGCGTGCATAAAATAATACATCCCCGCAGTTAACAATACATTTCGTTGAGATTATTTCACAATCAACTCCAATCCGGTTGCTTAGTTATAGCTTTAGATGCAAATGCGAATGAGAATTCCGAGTGAGATTTTGCGGAGATTTTGCACGTGTGCTATAATAATCACGAGCTAAAGCCGGCGCTGACTTCGTCCTTGTGGTATCAATTTGTCGAGTTTGCACGAACTGCTAATAAAATAATTGTTTCCACGCTAGCGCCACGCGAACGGCTCGCCATATCGTGTTCGTTCCATTGGGCTCGATAAGTAATTGAACACGCGCGACAGAAAACAGAATTGACCCCGTTGACCGCTCGGGCCACCTCTGATTCGCACTTATTCCTAATCGTATTCCTTTTCGTCGTGGCCGAAGAAAAAAAAGGCGACAAACCCGAGCAAAAGCAATCGTTCGCGAAAGCTATTCGCGCGATGGTCAATTGGATCACAATCGGTGGATAAACGCCGGCGCTTTCTAGATCAGCGCACCGGCCGCAACAACGGCCGAATCATTCAAACGACCCGCAGATTTTAATGAGCATAATGCATACTTCCGCTGCGGGGATAGCGCGCAAGATCGACTAATCGGTATACGAGTTTCGTTCATAGTTTTAGGGATGCTCAAGATAATTCGGTACTACAGACATGCATCGCGCGATATGTTTCGTCTTTGATTATAAATACTTCATTTATGGAAAATCCATAGCATTGTGTGTTGTATAATTAACTTGGTAATATCATGTATTTATCAATTCTTCATGAGTTAAACACACACCGAACATATATTACCGTAAAACTCGAAAAAATATTTATTTTTATATCCCTATTATTAAATATTTATCCTGGCGATGTTACCAAGTCTGGAAATAAAAAGTTTAACTTTGATGATAGACCTATTTTTAATAACAATATAATTGTTAAGAAAAATTATTCCTTTAGATTATCTCTCAAATCTATACATGTGACAGTATTTTTCTATACATAAATTATTTAGATGCTAGAATTTCTCAGTAGAAAAATTTAGAATTACTGTTGTATAATATTTTATCAATTTAAAAAATGTCGAACTGAATAGAAAAAAAAACAAATATTTTTCATAGTTTGTGAACAAACAGTAGCAATATTGGTTTAAATAGATAAACGCATACTTGCGACATAGCCAAGAGAGATATTAAATTATCTTAAAACTATTTCACTTACAACAGTCAGCATGATAATAAGTATGGGAGGGTATTTAAGATAAATAATCGCAAGACAGCTATATCAGTTAATTGGATGAGAAAATAAGACTGATAAAAGAAGGGGAAAACGCACTACTGACATATATTATGTTTGACATTGAACTGTACGCAACATATGCAAAATTTTGCAAAAATTTATCACAACAGTAAATAATAAATTGAATGTCCTAAATACACTGTTCACAATAATATTTTACAGATGTATAATTAAAGGAAGATTAATAAATAATCGCGAGAAAAAATACTGACAGATCGTCCTTTTCAACTAACTTTTTCATTCATACTGATATATTTCCTGAATAAATTGGCAGGCAAAATGACAATAGAATAATCACAGCGGGAATGAGCTATCGAGCAAATGCAGCGATAAGAGACCCTTACCGAGAAAGACAAGGCAGAGGAGATGCATCGCGGAGAGCTACCTGAAACGATCGCGATGGATGACACACGAGCACGATGACGACAAGAGTACGACTGATGAACGCGACGTAAATCTAACTAGATAACCCCGAGATTACACGAGGAGAGCTATCGCATGAGATTTAGCATGTACAGAGGCATGTGGCAGGGCATTGCAGCCATAGCATATGACGCGGACCAACCGGTCATCTGATTACCAGCGTATCCTATTAGACAAACGGCATTCTTGAATAGAATTGAACTGATTTGCACTGATAATCTAGTACATTCATTTATCTGTACTGAGATGTCGCGAATTGAACAAATGGTGGCGGAATAATTCGTTCAATCTACATTTCGATTAATTACTTTTTTTTAAAGAAGAATTGAAACAATGAAAGAGATGAAAAGATAAAAAATATTTTAATTATTCGATTATTGCACCAAGATCATGAATCTGTTCTCTTAACAAAATTGCTTCTGCAATTTTTTTAATAATCTTTTCCTTTTTTTCCTATAAAAGATGATATATACTTTTTCATATTAAATGCAAAAAAAAAGTGTAACAAAATGCAAATCTTAGAATTTAATTATTACTTTGCTCGCAAGAAATTAGTAAGATATTATATTATCGTGGAGCCTATGCACCACCGTCATCGTGCGCAAACCGCAGCGATCATCGGAGTAAAATTAAATTCGCGAACAAAACATGGTCCAAATCTTAAATTTAGACGCGTAGTTTATGCATTCATCAACCGATTGACTGAGGTATTCGATCAACAAGCAAGTATCAGCATAGCTACTATCAATGTTACATGCATTTTTTTCGTTGAAAATAACCATTAGTCACTCGTATATAAGCGTTTTCAAAAATCAAATTTATACAATAGAAAGAAGTTTATACTGAAGCCAGATTGAGTGAGACATATACTTTCGTTATTTCGAAAATATTTTGGAGGAAAAAAGATGTGCCTTTAAGTGAGCAAATTTGTGTCAAAATATAAAAATGTGATTGTCTTTTTAAGCTTAAAATAAATTTTGTGTAACATAAGAAAATTGATGAACAATAAATTCTTCATTGGCATACAGATATTGCATGTAGATATTCTTGAACATGTTTTTCAAAAATTTAATTCAAAGAAACAGAGTGAAAGCAGATTGATATAATATTAGATTAAATTTTTACCTCTCTTTGTAACAGATATATATCTTTAATATAAAGAAACACGATTATATCAGGAGTTGATTTAGTATATAATATATATATATATATCTGCTTAATTATTTTTAAATAAAATGTCATCTTACTCTAAATGCTTAATTATTTTTCTTTCTTTTCTTATTTTTAATGCTTAATTAATTTTAATAAATAAAATGCTGCCTCTTACTTTCAAATAAAAAAATCGCACAATATATGTATCCATTTTTACATATTATTAACTGCTCTTTCTTTCTTTCTCTCGAAAATAACTCGGTTGTTTCCATTTATTCTTTTTTACTCTTCTTTCTCTTATGTTTAATATATACAAAATATAGCACACATGTTAATTTATGCACTCAGAGATCAAATTGATTTCTTGGTACCTCTCCAAAGTCCAGTGATAACTCAGAAAAAAGAACGCGGAATACTATTGAAAAATCGCAAAATGTTTTACCTGTGCAAAGCAATGTCAGTGTGACCATCAGCAAGTGACCTAAACCCATTTTCACACGTGATGTGCTCGCTATTTTACCGAGAAGCAGCTTGGACGATGATCGCCGTCCGACTGATCTACCTGGCAAATTCCTCGTCGAGAAGCTGACGTAGCCAACCCCCCGTGTAGACTCATATTGAACTCTCGCGAAACTGCATTCTCGATCAGTCGATTTGGGAACCGCGTGTCTCGAATCGATTGATCAATCGCGCACAAGCTCGAGCGGGTGCCAAAATATGTAGCGTATCTCCATAAAATATAACTTATTTATCTTTAGAATATAAGTGCATGGAATTTTAATAACGGTCATCACGGCATAAACATTAAACTGCATCTCAGTAAAATTGCGTAAGTTGACATAAGTACATGTATCTATTAAAGTCAAAGTAAGCATTCCAAAGTATGCGAGAAAAATAATATTAAATTTATTTATATGCATTTCTGTGCATAGTTTTGCAAAGAATAAATAATTTAACAAGGGGGAACTCTTCCTCTTTCACGATTGATGCGGTTTATTATATCACACGAGCTTCTCTCTATCTCCCCCTCAAGTTCCGATATACTCGTAATGCTATTTGGAATGCTGATGACGATGACACATCACGCCGTTAAAGCTGCTTTTACACTTGATATTGTTTCACAACCATCCTTTTCCCATTGTATTTTATATGATTGGCATAATAAAAACATATGCAAGTTACGATAAGAAGAAGGAACTTCTTTATAAATCATTAATCGCGCGTTTTATAATATCATGTGTATCTAATAATAACGCACATCTGTGTAATAATTCTTCGTGATATGTTTCCTTTCAGGATAAAAAAATAATTTTATTGGCTTCGAATGTGTTGTTGGTAAATGTTATTTGGCAGCAGTCACTGTTGTATGTAACTATTTCAAGTCCACTCACACGTATTCCGATAAATTTAGTGGAGATTGTTTGTAGAAGTGTCGATAAAAATAGTAAACTCGATACTGTATCAGTTGCATGTAATCGAAATTAGTAACGAAATTAATTTCTCGTTAAATGCATTGCTGTCAAAGAAAGAAGTCACACTTTAAAAAATATTAAAATAAATTATCACACAAACTAATAAATTTATTTATCATTAATAACAAACATTTATGTAATATAAAAATATTTTAATATTATATATATAACATTTCTTACTAAATCTTAAAAAAGAGAGAAAGAGAGAGAGAGAAAAGCAGCTCTAACATTTATAGAATTTCTAAAAATTATGTTGTGTGAATGTGTTTATCTTAAAATTTTAAGAGAACGAATCTTCAATGGATTTATTATTTATTAATTCGTAATAAATTTATATGTGTGTGTGTATATGTATGTAATTTATAAAGAAGGATAACTTATGTGTTGTCAAATTATATTTACGGCTTGTTTAAAGTTTATAGATTGAATCGATCTTAATCATAGACAATTTATTTTGCGGTAAGAAAATTTAATCTGCAGATTATCGTCGCGTATTAATGAAACGCTCTCAAACTACTATGACGATTCTAATCCCGTGGAAGTGGTCCACAAGAGTGAAACGATCCGCGTAGCAACGTAGTATGGACCACACGACAAAAGAAGAGAGAAAGGGAGAAGAAGACAGTGAAACCCCGAAAGAAGAAACGAGAAGCGAGCAGCAGGGCGTTCCGACCAGAAATAGAAAAGCGGCACGAGGAGAGTCGCTGAGTGTCAGCGCCAAGGTGGCGTTCCATGTGAGTTTTTTCGCCGGATCGGCCCAGATCTGGTAGTTCGTATCCAAACATGCCACGCGGCGTGATACCGATGAGATCCTCTCTGAGGAGCCGAGATTCGTCCTCGACATCGACCGGGGTCGATCCACGAGAGCGCGTCAAGGACTGTTGCCGAAATCTGGTGGCCTTCATGTGCACCCAAGTGGGTGTGGGCGGATTAGTGGTAGGCTACGCTATAGTAGGCGCCTTCGGCTTCATGATGATCGAGACTACCCAGATCGATCAGCCGGTGACGGTGTGCGTGCGGGAGTTCATTCGCAGAGAGTACGCCGACGAATTGTGGTTCAGCACTGCCAGCAATCAGTCGGTGAACGTGTTCAACCGCACTGCTTTTTACGTTGTATCCAACAATATTCTACGCCGCTATCAGGAGAACATCACCAATGGCGTGCGGCAGAAGATGAACTGTAGCGGTCTCATGCCCACCGATATCTGGACGTTTCCGGCGGCGTTGATGTTCTGCCTGTCGGTGTTCACCATGATCGGCTACGGCAGTCTGGTGCCCAAAACCCAGTGGGGCAAAGGTGCCACCGTGGTATATGCGGTACTCGGCATCCCGCTCTACGTCCTCTACTTCCTAAACATGGGCAGCGTGCTCGCGCAGACCTTTAGATGGCTCTACACGCGATTACACGAATGCACCGGCCAGCGAAAACCTGGACAGAGGATCACCGTACCATCGACCGCCTGTCTCTGGGTAATATTCGGCTACATTCTCGCTGGTTCCATCATGTTCGCCGAATGGGAGGGATGGGACTATTTAGACAGCGCTTACTTCTGCGTCACGTCACTCTGCAAAATCGGTATGGGCGATCTGGTGCCGGGCTGGAGCCAGGGCGATTCCAAGCAGAGCAGCCAGACGAAACTCATCATCAATTTCGTGTACTTACTGCTGGGCATGGGCCTGATAGCCATGTGTTATAATCTGATGAAGGAGGATGTATATGTGAAGGCTCGGGAGCTCAAGGCACAGCTCAATCAAGCGATGGACGCGGCTCATTATAAAATGGTAACGTGTTGCAAATCGGATCCTATGGATTGAAAAATTGAAAAAGGATCGCAAGATGCATTATTGAAGCTGTAAATAACGCCAAAATGTATCTATGTAAGAAAGCATAAAAGAACGCTAACGAAGTAAGAACTAATAAAACTTGTTTGTTGAAGCTTTATCGTAGGAGAAACTATAAGCAGCGAGAAATATTGTGAAAAGCTATATGAACGTAAAAAAAGACAATATTGTATCAGAAGTTGAAACGCGCTATATCCTTATATAAATGTAAATGTTATCATAAGTGGCTAATCAAACAGTATTAAAAATATTCACTGATAATTACACATATCCGTAGTTCGATTCATAGTCGAAACTGTGTTTCTTATTGTATATTCAATATTATCATACACACACAGAGCGATAAAATTAACAACCTAGTTGTATTATATACTAGAGAAAAGATCGTTTCTTGTTTATAAGTTTTCCACTGTTCGGTACGCGGTTGTCAAATAATTAGTGAGAATTATGGAGACAACTAAAAATTATAGAATAAAAGTATTATGTATGCTATAAAATACATCGTATAACAAATCATGAAATTTATAATTTTTGTTACATTATATATTATACAATATTAATATAATTACTAGAATGAGATTGCTAATATAAGATTGTTAGTATTTTCATATTTTATCAATTAGATTACGTTCTAGATAAATAGTATAGTCAATGTGTGTGTGTGTGTGTGTGTGTGTGTGTGTGTCAGAATAGCTTGCTTGTTAAATACGAGGCATGATTTATATTAATAGCTGTATCAGTAATAGTTTTGATATCATCGTAAAATCTACATCATATTGCGTCGACTTTATTCGCGAATAGTACGTTTGAGACGAATATGTGCAATCATGTATGTACATTGATCATTAGATATCGTTTACGTCGATCGTTATAGATATTGATCACTTCACGATTTCTTACAACAAGTTATTTACGTCTTCTGATATTGGAAACGTGTCGTCGAAATGTAATCTTATATATAGTTTCAAAGAATTATCACTACTCTATAAATAGGAATGCGAAAATTCGAGAACATCACGTATGTTAGTCAAGTACATTAAGAAGATAAAGAAAACGATAAAAATGTACCGATAATCTCTCAAATTTTAACTTAACTTTTATTTAATATTTTCGTCAAAATATTAATTAATATTTGTAAATAATATTATTCCCTCCTTCCCTTATATATCAAATAAATAGAAAACTTAAATAAATCAAATTTCATCGTTTTATAAAAGTTTTATAAGAGAGTATATAAGAGACAAATTTTTATAATATACTGGAAGAAATTAATTTTCTAATAAATGTGGATGATTATAAAGATTATACGCTTTAACGATAAATGATAATCATTGATTAATGTAATTACAGTTTCTTCTTATGTTATTTATCGCGAATTTAAAGACGACAGAAATTTATGGAGCTATTGATAAAGTGTCACATGACATTGAATACATTGCAAATATACATTGATCCACCAGGACATGTCAATCACAAAATAATCATGCGATTATATAATAAAAATTGTTCCTCCGAGAACATAGTCATTCTGCTAATAATTGTGATAATGTTCAACTAAATTATTAAACCTGCAATACTTCGCTAAGAAACGATGCACTAATGTAAATAAAAATTTATTATGAGCATCGTTATACATTCCATAAAATAATTTGTACACAGCCCAAAAAATAAAAATACTGCTATCCGTCGATCAAAAGAATCAAACTTACATTATTGAAATGCGTGTTTTGATTTTTATAATCATGTCCATTTTAACGAGAAATATAATTTTATAAAAATATTACATTTTATTAATACTGTGGCTAATATCCTATCGAGGCATTGTAATGCATCTGAATGATATTCTCTCTTTCTATGTATGTATATCTGTTTTTTAGAATAGAATTGGACGTGTTTAATCCTCCGGTTCAACGTACTATTCGGGTGTACGCTCTCTCTCTCTCTCTCTTTTTCTCTCTCTTTCTCTCTTCCTCTCTTATATCATAGATATCTACATGCATTTGCTTTGAAATAATCTATCACAGAAATAACCCAACCCAAAACTGTCATGATTCTCATGAGTCATTTCATTGCAGTTCGTTTCGCTACGGATAGTTAACTATCCGCAGCGATATAGATAGAAGCTATCTATATCATATACAATCTCTTCAGTCAAATAATTTCTCAATTTATGTTCCTTATGTCACATAAATCTTAAAATCTACATATAATTAATGACAATACTAATTAAATTGTCTCCTGTATCAGAAAGAGATTTTATGATCTTGTAGCATAGGTCAGCTAAAAATAGATTGTAAAGTTCTGTTATTTATTAAGTTAATGTTATCGTAGTATAATTGTATCGTAGCTAGTAAAACCGATCGACCATATTTTTTTCTACATTTATAATTAACTGTAGATTTTCCGATTATAATATTATTCTACATTATTTTTTATATAGCTAAAACTTCTTCAATAATCATTATATAACATTCAGGAAACAGTGTTTGCATTCAAATATTATTTGTGTAAAATATCGGTCATATCGTGGATCTCACGAGGAATATTGATATAACAAAAGAAATGCTTTTTTATTGAAAAAATAAATTACGAAAATTTATGATCTCCATGTAAAAACCGGCAACGTTATTCTTATTTTCTTTGTGCTCAAGTGAAAGCAACAAAAATTCAAACACATTTATTTCGTGAACAAAAGATTAAGTACGTACAATTTAAAGGAAATAATGCAGAAAGTTTTTATTAATGGTTCTTTCAAATAAAATCAATCGAGTAACATTTGTATCTCGATAGATTAAATAAAACTTATTAAATGAGACTCCACCTAATCAGCGCGCAAATCATTCCAAATCATCTTGTACACCTTTCTGTCATTAAGTTTCTGCGTGGGTCTGTAATTATACAACAGCCTGCCATTGTCGCCCCGAACGCGTTTGAATACGTTCACCTGTGTGTGTGTGTGCGAATACATTAAGTATTAGAACGATTATTATATTATTCCAACAAAATAAATAAAAAAAAAAGTTTTTTTATTTTATTATCAATTTCCTTAAAAAAAAAAGAAAATCTAAATGTCCATAAAACAAATCATTATGTGCATAATTTTATATTTAAATCACCTGTGATTGCGACACCGTGAGTTTTTCAGTCAGAACAAACCAACCTACGTTTTCCTGACATCCCGGCGTAGTCAATGACCCAACATAATAATAATGCGACTTATAATTCTTTGGCAGGAACAATGAAGGTATCAATTCTCCCCTTATCGCCGTGCTCTTGCCCACTTTACATGACACTTTTTTCGTCGCTTTCACAATCGGCGTCAGATGCGGGTTATCGTATCTGCTCAACTATAACATAATATCACAATCAACGCAGTGTTTAGAAAAGATTATTGATATGAAGAAGAAGACAACGTAACGAATATTATTTCTACCTTAAATAGAACCGAGACAACGAAAATTGCGTCGTGTTGCGCGGCGTCGCTCAAATTTGCGTATTGAGTATTGTAATGCACTAAATGCAACTCCAAAGGGTCACGTAAACCGTCCACAGTATGCTCAGCGCCCCAGTGAAAATGCATTTGCTCCAAAACATAACCCGATGGCAGATATGCGCCGCTTAGATGAATTGGAGCACCGTGCAGTTTAATTCCCACTGTGAAGAGAGATTTGTTAAAAACTATACAATGGCATTTTGTGCTGATACGAGCAGTGATAAGCCGATGAATTTCATTACATTAATTATGATAAGAATTCAATTATTTAATAAAAAAGTAATTATATGATAGAAATATAAATTCTTTTATTATTTTTAATCAGAAACTTCAAATGAACCTTACTTTCTACGTGTAATATTCTATGTTTTCTTTTTAACATAAATTATGAACTTTTACTACTACTAGATAAAAGCACATTTAATGTTTACAAATATATGACACGGATTGCAATTATCTATACAATAAAATTGATAGAAGTAATATTAAATATACGTAGAGATTTAAAATATGCAACATACACATAAATGTATTGCTGAAATTTAGACTAAAACTAAAATTTAGATAAAATAGCTGAAAAATATCTCTCTAAAATTACGTTTCAATAATTTTAGACTTATTATTAATTAATAATTAATAAATCTAAAACTATTGAAACGTAATATATATTACAAACTATTTATTTACCAGAATGTCCATTATTGTCCAACGTAGCTGGAAACGCTAAGTTGTATTGAGAAAAGTTGAGAGGTAAAGAAATCAATTTTATAGCATCTTTTGTCACAATGTCAATCGGCGATTGTGCCTTTCCTGTTGTGCAAATTCCTGGCCAGCTCTCTGGTCCTGTGGAATTAT
This sequence comes from Lasius fuliginosus, assembly GCA_949152495.1. Lineage (NCBI taxonomy): Eukaryota > Metazoa > Arthropoda > Insecta > Hymenoptera > Formicidae > Lasius > Lasius fuliginosus. The sequence goes on along the minus strand of OX424443.1, from coordinate 12,404,837 downwards.
TTAAAAAATCCAACAATACGCAGATATAGTAATTTTAATTATGACGTAGCAAAAATATAATAGAAAATTTGACGTATATATTATTCCATGCAGTATTATTACAGATATAAAAAGATCATAATATAAGGATCATATTTACATCATGAAAATTTTTACCTCATAACACAGATATATATATATATATATCTGTGATATATATATATATATATATATATATATATATATATATCTGTGACGTCAATGTATAAATCATACTTGCGTTAGCGTGCAATTCATATTGTATGCAATGTAAAAGTTCTATCTTAACTATCGTAATTACCATTTTTACCCCAATATCCCCATTCGGATGCTGCCGCTGCTTGTAAACCTAAAACAGAGTACGAAATACGCCATTACTATGTTTGTTCCTTTGCACTTAACAAATCTTCACACACTTTCCAATAATTATAGCTAATTTAAAAAGAAACTTTTGTAGTAGCAAAAGCACGCACAAATCATACGTAACAATAACACGTCCATTACGCCGTCTTATAATGAACGAATATAGTGAAATGTGAATTAATCTTGTCGATAAATCCAACAAATGCATAGATAATGATTCTTACTCTGAAATAATAATTTTAAACGGTATTTCGAAAAATGACAATGCTTGTATCTTAAAATCTCTTTAATTAGCGGCATGCTTTTGAATAGTTAATATCCTTAATTGTTATATTTTAGAATTTGTCCATATTTTAAAAATAAAAATTTATTTGTATTATAGAAATATATAAAATATATAAAAATATATATATATAAATATATATATATATAAATATATATATATATATATATAATATATATTATTATAGAAATACATATATATATATATATATATATATATATATATAATTATGTGTGCTAATGGAACATAATTATGGATAATAATCTTGTTTAAAAGGAACCATATTTTATTTTACTAAAAAAACGTGAAATATTTTACCTGTGCAAAGCAACGTCAGTATAACCAGCAAGTGACCTAAATCCATTTTCATGCGTAGTATACTCATCATTTTACCGAGACGCAACTTGGATGACAAGCGCAATGCGACTCTACCCGTCAATTTTTAGCAAGCTTATATAGCCAATCCCCACGTAGAATCATATCAAATTCCAAGAAATCGCGTTCAATTAATTTGAAAACCACATGTTGGAAATCGATTAATCAATCGCAAATCCGCTCAAGTGAGTTTTTGTAAATTTAACATTCCTCTCACGAGAGAAATAAGAATAGAAATCGAGAAAATTCGATCGGAGCAATTTCGTTTGCGAGATTGTGTTTCTGCTAGTGACACATGACGAAACTATTTACGGTTCTGATCGGAACCTCGAATTTCCGACTAATAACGAGTTTCGGAATCGGTTTATCATCTCATTGTATGGCAAAACAAACAGTAGCGGTTTTCTCAAGTGAAAAACTCGCAGCCGCATTTCGATTGAAATTGATTTTCCACTCGCTCACAAAATATTAGAAATTCTCCGATTGTTTCGAAAATGTCTTTAATAAAGACTAACGAAAAACATTGAATTAGAAATTATTGTGATCGGAAATCTTCAAATTATACCAAATTATAGAAAAATTTATTTTATAGAAGAATTTATTTTAAAATCTTTTTGCTCCATTTTATTTTTAGATTTATGAGAGAGAGAAAGAAATTCGATGAAAAGATATATTTAAAGTTACATTGCAAAGAAACAATCCGGAGTAATTTGAAATAACATGTTTAAAATATTGAACAATTTTTTTCTTTTTTGAGTTCTTCTTCAAATTTAAAGAACTTAAGTCATATTATATTAGTAAAGTGTACGAAAAAGATGCAAAAGACGATAAAAAAAGTACCGAAAATTTTCAAAAATACTATATTTAACTTTTTATTCGTATTTTTTTTATAATTTTTTTTCAAAAATATTTTAACTTAAAATATTAATTTATATTAATTATTATTTATAAATAATATTCGCGTACTAAATATACTAAATACATAATTAAATTAAATAAATCAAATTGTACTGTAGTTTATAAGAGACGACTTTTTATAATATTTTTGAAGAAATTAGCTCTGTAATGAAAATGAATGATTTATGAATATTATACATCATTATAATAATCGTTGATTAATGCAATTAAAATTTTTTTTATTTACGCAATTTATCGCAAATTTGGAGATTATAAGAATTTATGGAATTACAGATAAAGACAGATGTAGATCAAATGTAGACACATACTTATGCAAATATATATTGATCCTCCAAGACCATATGTCAACCACGAAATAATTATGCTTCCGATTACTGAGAGTATAGTCGCTCTGCTAATTTATCGGTCAGGATAATGTCTAGCCCAGGAAATTAATAGGTCTACATACCTCGAGAAACGCACTAATGTAGATAAGGATTTATTACGTATGTTATTATACATTCCACTAAATAATTTGCAAACGACAATTTAAAAAACTAATAATATTGTTATCCATCGACAAAAAAAGACAAGACCTACATTATTAAAATGCATTCTTTTATTTTTGTAACAATATATTGTGTTTTCGCAAAAATTATAATTTTTTCAATAACAGAAATATTGCATTTTATTAATATTATGGCTATCTATATTATATAGGCATTGTAATGTGCCTGAATAATATTCTTTTTCCATATGAATATGCGTATATATTTGTGGAGATTTCAAAATGTTTATAATTAATTACATAAATAAAATAGATATATTATAAATATTGTATATTGATTTTTATATCAACATTGTCCTAAATTCCAGACTCAAAGTTAAATAAAAATTTATCACTCACCGACATCCCGATGCACAATAGCGGAGTTGTTAATATTGAAGCTACGTTGTCTATAACATACAAATATAAAAATTAAAGCAGCACCCAAAATAACTAATATTTTAAAATTATTATTGTACGTGCCGAATTTCATATTTGACGCGTACAATAATAAGCAGATATATAAATATGATATAATTTTATAAATTATAAAAAAAGCTATTTTTTAAATAGGAACTTTCATAGGATTTATATAAAAATCTTTCTCTCTGAGTCTTCCCCTTGTTTAAATTATTCAAATAAATGAACCAAATTAATGCGTGTGCGCGATTTATAATAATTAATATATAAATAATAATACTCACTTTAAGGTTGCTCCGCTCGATGCCTCTCCTAGATTTCCTTCTTCTTTCAGGTTGTCAGGGTCATTAGCTACGTTGATAAATAACATACAAATAGAAGATCCAAATTGTAGCAGCGCTCAAAATAATTAATATTTCAAAAAATTATTGTATGCATTGAATTTTATATTTGATTTAGTTTAGAAAAAGAATTCGACAATACACGAAGCGTCGTACCACTTTTTTAGATCGTCGAAAAGTCGAATGATAAAACATATAGAACAAAATATATTTGATTGTAACAATAAGTATCATTAAAGAAATAATTACTGCTTGTAAAGATCGCAAGAAACAATAATTTATAATTTTCGAATGAATAAATTGATGAATAAATTGATATAAATCTCTTCTCAGAAATTAATACTTCCTTATTAATTTGCTCTCGAAAGAATCATTTCTGAATTAATCAATTAGTCTTATAATCAAAGAGATTTTAATTTTACATACGATGATATTTAAATATGTTTCCCTTCTTTTAATAAACAAATTCTGACAACCGCAACCATGATCCGCACAAAAAGACGCGCAATCGCGAACCGATTGAGATCCATTTTTATTGCGCACCGCTACGTCGATTTCCTGCGAAGATTGTCATAAAATTATATAAAGTTATTATCGAATGGCGCTCGATTTATAAATATGAATAAGTGATCGTTGAAGCGTATATGGGGTGCGAGGAATGGAATAAGTCGCGATTATTATGTGCACGGTGGCGCTCACATGTCTGATTGTGAGCGTCCGCTCGACACGTGGCTGAGGGAATCAGCTGTTCATCGCGTCACGCGACTCGCGTGAATTATGCAATGAACAAAATACATATACACAAATGCTTGGAAGTAAAATACATATCGCACTTTCAACATATAAAAATTTTAATATTAAAACATAATAATGAAATAATTAATTTTTTTATAATATACACAATTTTTATTTTCAATTTATGCAATTATTTTTATATTATTATTTTTGTAATAATGCAGACTTAAGCAATAAAATATATATTAAAGCAATACTTTTGTATAGCACAATTTTTTTTGAACAAAGACATGAATAGACGCCTATCTTTTACCTTTTTTGAAAATAAGATAATTTTTTAATAATTATATCGTAGCTGGTAACAGCCAATTATATTTCTTCTGATAAGTTTAACTTGTGTTAAAACTCTCTCTGTAGCAGGGTTTTCTATTTTATCTTCATTCAGTAAGACCATGCAACGTGTTGTAATGACACAAACCTATTTATTGGTTGTAGATAAATGATACTGTGTATAGATTCTCTAAGTTTAAGCCACGATTTTTTAAGCCATGATATTACATAAAGTAAATATAAATATTATATTAGAGACGAGAGAGAGTGAGATATCTTCAATAAGAATTAAAAAGTTAATTAGAAGACAAATACGTAATCTACGTAAAATCTTACAATTAGAATTTTATATCCAAACATTTAGGATCACTTTCAATATGTATCCTATAGTATAGGATTTTATACATTCTTTTTGCGCAATTTAAACAACAAATAAATAATGTTGCAGATAAAATATCTTTTAAGTTTTTCTGTCAAATATATTCTCTATTTTAATGAAAATATCTATAAATGCTATATTTGAAGAAGATGAGATAACGAGTTGTATGAAAATATTTTAACTGCCCTGGAAACGGCATATTTACAATTCATAAGTCTCAACGAAAGCACTGTGCATATTGCAGACCGTGCAAATTGCAAAAAAGATGTTTTTAATAGGCTTCTAGTTTTGCGTTAATTTATTTAAATTCTTATACGCTAACCGTATAGTTTGACATCTAATAGAATTTTAAGCAAGTCGGATGAGCATTAATATATGATTTAAATACGAACATATATACTTGCATTAGCATTGCATTTCGATTAACTACAAATTAATTAACTATAAATAATTATATAACAATTATTGGTTAAGTATATATTGCGATTAATTAATTATACTCTAATATTAGTTATAATCTAAGTAATTAGTTAAATTTGTTTTCATTATTCTCATCATTGTACTGTAATTATTATGATAAATTAATATCTTTCTATTACAACGCAATCAAGTTAGAAATTATAATCAATTATTATTTTTCTAAGTGTATTAAACTATAGAAAATAATAAAGTATGTAAATTTTAGAATTAAAAATAATAAGAGTTAAATATAAAATAGTTAAAAAAATACGACATTCAGTAGAGAAGCTTTCTCGTATGTATTAGTGATGCAATCGCAAATATTTGCGAATGACTCTCACATACAAGAAGCAAAGAGTATTGGCAACAATCAAATGAATCACGTTATGGGAATTACCTCGATGACAAGTTGGCACTGTCGTCGAATTGTTGAAATTTGCAACGAGGTCCTTGCAGACGTCCGAGCTTACTGGCGCAATTTGTCGAGTTGCTCGCACTTGGCATCTGAATGCAAGCTGACTGCAGTTCTCCAGGATTGCCGAATCACACACTGCAGAGTCCTTGTTTCCTTAGCTGTTCTTCACTGCATGCACAGAGACTACGTACTCATACAGATCCATGAAATCCTACGTGCGAAGAGTTCTAGCAAGTAATACCAGTAAAATGAAGAACAATCAAAAACGTCAACCAGTCGTTATTAAAAATTGCTGTGAAAAAAAATTATGCTTACAGTGATTCCTCTTTAAAAGTTATCTTATCATTTAACACAAACTTTATACAACGATATATTTTAAATCACAGTTAAATATATATATGTGTGTGTGTGTGTGTGTGTGTGTGTGTGTGTGTGTGTGTGTGTGTGTATACATATATATATTTATAACAATATGCATTATTTCATATTTAATAAAATTATTAATTGATGTTTGCATCATGTGATAATGCTTGGATGGAAATGGCTGTGGATCGATATATAATTAATAAATCTTTAATTAACTATATTATTTCTTGATTAAAGATTACTGTTTTATCGAGACAGAATGTTAGCTCTTTAGCTAAAATAGAAAGGTTTTCAAACTCGCCGGCTGAATATTAATGATCCGTGATAGTTTTCAAACGGATTTAATCGAGCGTTCTCTTGATTTCATGCTGGATGCAAAATAAATTCAATTGAACCGATGATTGTTGACTATTTAATTGTCTCTTTATTAATTCAATTTATCTTGCAGTAAAATACAAGCGCTGTAATCGATATTCATTGGAAGAATATTTTCGATTCCTTAAAAGAACGTGATCTCGAGAACGGAATTAATTAAAAATTCCGGTGCGCGAGGATTAAGGATGAGAGAAGTTGAGTGTCACTAACCGGCATCACAATGATGGAAGAAATATGTTTGCGCTATACTGTAAAATATTTGTAGGGACACATATTGACGGAGATATTTTCATCTTTACCGAAGTTTGAAGGCGCGCAGACACCTGAATCAACACATCGAGTGCAGTGCGCTTTCCCGTGGAAGCAGCATTTTGCAAATCCGCTGTTGATTCTGACATTTGCGCCCGAAAGAACCTGTCAAACAAAGCTCGAAACTTTCGGGGAAGATTCTATTTCGGCATCGCAAAACAAAGCCAACTTTCTTCGGTAAAATAATAACGAGGCAATCTACCACTCTTGCGCCGCGCGTCTAATGTAAGTCGTAACTATGAAATTTACAAGGATAATTGTTTAAAGTTCTAATTAATGAAAATAGATATTAGAGAATGAATTTTAATATTCAACTTGCGTAAGTACTGAGAAAGCTATATTAACACGTTCATTAATTATTATTGGGACAGTCGACAAAAACTTAAGTTCTTAATTGATTTGTGTGACAAATTACTACTGATAGCTCTCGCTTAACTCTTTTTCTCGTAAAATAACTGACAATTATTTTTTTGTCATTTTTTTCAGGAAGGCTCAGCAGTGTATCATGGATTATGATCTCGGTGCTTCCGTAATAAAAGGGATACTCGTCTCCGTGGTCTCGGAGAGAGCCGGATTACAGTTTGGAAATTCTATAGCGATAACTCGATTTAAACTGAGAGTCAACTCCTGCCGCTGAAACATCGCGAACTGCGTCGGACTTGAAATTAATAGTAACTTCTGTGCTCGCGAGCGTATCTGCTTTGACTACATATACGAAGCAAAATCTCGGCGGTATATACGAAGGTAATTTCCATCCAGGACACTTTGACTCCAATCAAGTTTCTGCGCTGAGAGCGAGCTAGCTTTAAATTTCTTCATCTTAGATATCTAACTTTTATCAGGTCACTGAGCGTTTCTTGAACAATATTCAATCGTTATACCATCTTCTTTATACTGACGTGCAAAATTTTGCAGTTTTCTTTAACTCCATTAAAGAACGATTGACACAATACATCTCTGTGTCAAATTTAATAACCGTTTACATAGTACATAATTTTCAGTTTGTTATGTCTTTAATTACAATTACCAGAAACTTTTGACTTTTCCAAAAAAAATCTTATTTTTTTTATTGAGTATTTAATAGGTTTTTTTCTATGCTGAGTGCAAAATCACATTAGAATTATATCTAAAGTAAGGAAGTGATTATGAGATTATCTGACGTGTTTTTTCATCTTTAATCTAAAATTACTACATTTTACTTAATTCACACATACAATTCCAAAAAATTGCAGGTTGATTTCTATTTTCCATCATTTTTGCATACACAGACAAAGAAAGATGTCCGCGAGATGTCCATAAGCTGCCTCGAATGGAAGATCGATGGCCCAATCGCGTATTTCTCCGGCTTGTATTTCCCCGGATTCTAATTCCAGTAACGCCGGCTGACATTTTTCACCTCGATGTCTCGACTCAATCACGCACATATACATGCACACACACAAAAACAAACAAACACAAACACACACGTGAATACCTGCCACGTACACGCTGGACAGCAGTAAATCGGTTGGGCGACCTCACGATTTGAGACCGAAATCGCGAGGCGTAGGTAGGATAATACCGATGATGGTGATCCAAGGAGATTATTGGAATTTTGCCAAGTCCCCTTCAATATGGTGCTCCCATGTCAACCACCCACCCACCTCCATCTCCTCGCGTTTATCCGATCGTTCGACACACGATGTATAACTCACACAATGGGCAAAGGAAAAATATGTCGGCCTGGTAAAAAGCACAGGTGATAGGAATATCCTTTGTCGTTGGAGAGCTTTCGCGTCCCGCGCGGTAGAATTAAGTTTACATCTCACGCGAATAGATGCGAGCAGAATCCCTTTTGGGATAAAGCGACACGTCACTCCGACACAACGCATATAATACGATGGCACAATTAAATTTCAGAACATAACGATTCATATAGAATCTATTCCTTAAACTGAGATGCATTCTGTTCTTTATTATCCCTTAATTGTTTTCCTTCTGTAGAAAAATATTGTAATGCGCGCTGTAAAAGCAGAAGTTAACATTCTTTCGGTGAACGCTACTCTCGGTGTTTTGAGAAAACGTTTTCGTTGCTACCGATCCTTAAAACGCCTATAAAGATTAATGACGAGAGAATTAAGAGAAGAAAGGGATCTCAATCGGCGTCGGGAACGAAGCAGCACGGATTGATCCGACAATTTCTGGGGCACGTCCGTTCCAAGTGCCCGCGCCATAACGATCCGTCCGGGATGAATTAAGAGAGGAATTTAATTCTTGACAAACAACCATCCGTCGAACTTTCCCTTTATCCCTCGTTCTCGGCGCCGGCGTCTTTCCACCCGTCTCAACCTTTTTTCTTATTCGCCGGGAGGAAGATTGGCATTCGAGGTCCGAAATGATAAATGAGCTACTCCGACAATGAATCGAGACGAATCGCTTTATTACGTCTGTTTCACTCGGTTCAGCCTAACTTACAATTAGACTCGCAGAATTTAGGAACTCGTCTCTCTCTCTGTCTCTTTGTCTCTCTTTCTCTCTTTCTCTCTATTGTAATTTTAATTTATCAATATGTCGACGCATTATCGAAAGCCGGATATTTCGTACCGGTAGCTTAAAGGGCACGGCGGTTAATGTGCAGCCATACAATGCCACCGATCCATTGTTCTAGCTAAGGAACATTTACTGCCCCGGTGCTTTTCACGAAGCTAGCTTAGTCTATGCTATAAAATGGAGGGTCTAGGTTCATGAGCGACATTAAATTAAATTCATGTGAGGGCTGGTCCGTAATATCCTTATCTACTAACCGTATCCCCGATATTATTGTAATACCAACCCTTTAATTCGAGAAAAGTTACATTTCCAGAAGTACACGAGAACAGCGTAACAAATTTTGATTAGATAAAATTATGTCGATCTTAGTAATCTTAGCATATCGATTTTAATAAATATTCGAAGGCTAAATTTCCACATTTAAAGCAAAAGACTTATTATATTACATTACAATATATTCTATATTTAAGATGTTCAAGACTTATACTGCATATTTTTCAAAACTCTACATTATCTTTTCGCAACTAAAAGTTTTTCCGATAATCGTTACATAACATTCAGAAAACGCAGTATTTTCGTTCAAAATATCTTACGTAAAATATCTGTTACATCATGAGTCTTACGAAGAATATTGATATGATACAAATAATGCTCTCTTATTGGAGAGATAGATTACGACAATTTATGATCTTTATGTAACATTCGCAACGTTATTCTTATTTTAGACATTTGTCGGATGACTTCGCCGTAAAATAGCCAATTTTTCAACGAGATAATCCGAGCACAATAATATGAATAATTATTCTGCATCGTGTTTATAATAGAATTTATTATTCAGAGAAGTTCTACTGTAATCTCGAAAAATCAAGCAATTAATTTTGGAAGACAATTACTTAATCTTATTAACGACACAAAAGCGCTAAACCATTCAAATAAAATTTCGCTTTATGCTCCAGAGACGGAGAAACAAAAATTAGATATTCATTTGGTGAATAAAAGTTTAAATACCTCCTATTTAAAGGGAGCGATATAAAGTTTCCGTTAATGCGTCTTTCAAATAAAATCACTTGAATAATATTTCTATATCTCTTTAGGTCAATTTGAACTTATTGTTAGATCTTTTTCTAATTTTTTTATGTGTGCATATAGAGCAATTTTTCAATATCCTTATATATCATATAAATCTCATCTTACAGTATTTCAGCTATGGTCGATCTGAAGTTATTCTCGGGATGATTTTGCCCTGGAGTGGTCGCGCGGATGACATTAGTCATCCACGTGCACAAATCTGCAATTTTTTTTCGAAATAATTAAAATATATACATTTTAAAATATTTCCAAAGATAAGTTGATCTCAAAGAAATTTTAATTCCTTTGCTGCTTCTTTATATAAATTTTATAAAAAAAACATAATAATGTTAATTTCAATTAATATAAATTTGTCTAATAATTAATACAAGTATTTAAATAAATATTATGCTCATAACATATATGTCTTTACATTTTAATCTAACGTCCCATTTGACAGCGCGTCCACTCTAGGATTAAGAGACGGATAGTCGATAAGGCAGATTTTGGTGGCGTCACGACGAGCACGCGCCGCAGCGCGATCGATATCACAATCGATATCTCGATATCTCGATATCTCGACGGGAGTCCATTCAAATTCACTTCATTTCGATACCCGCCGCACTTTTCGCGCCGCTCTTTTCCGACTGGTGTCTTTCGCGGTATGCATTCGTATGTGGCGATTCGCACGCGCGCAAGATCGGTCCAGATTCCTGCGGAATCCACCCCGCCCGGCGCGCAGACCGCTCTTCCCGGACGCGCTCTCGTCCCGTCTCTCCTCGCGGGCTGGCTTCTCCTCGCCTCGTCCGGTCGCGCGCACCCGGTGGCGCCATCAAGCGACCGTGATATCCCGGCGCGTCGCACCCCGTTGCGACAACTATCGCGACGGTGCCCGCCTTCAGTCGTGGGTGCAGTGCGTGCGAGTGTGCAGCGGTCCCGAGAGCTGCTGCGAGAGACCGGCGTGGCTTGGAGTGCGCGCGAGGTTGGTCAGTGTTTAACCCCGTCGTCGTCGTCGACGACGTCGCGGGCACCGCTTGGGAAACGACAGCACCCGGGGATTCCGCAGACACACATCCGGCATCGCACATCGGACAAGGGGGGGGGGGGAGGGGTTCTTCCAGGCGCCCCTGGAACGCTGCGCGGTTCCCGGTTAGGCGTGATGTACATCTCTCCGAGGGATCTGTCGCGGATCTCCTCGCGTTCGCCACGCATTTGAGGAGAAACGGTCGACGCGAATTTTCGGAGGTTTGTATGTACGATTTATGATTTATGTGCTTCTCGAAAGTCTTTCTGCGTAATCAGCACTCTGCGAAACCCCGTCAAAATACATGTAGATTTCAAAATATGAAGCATAAAAATGGTGAAGAGTCAAAATTCTCAGAATTGGTTGCGCAAATCTGGATTCTCGCAATATAGTTCCATGAAACGAAGTTTATATAACATATTGATGTGTATTATATAATATTTGTCGTAATAATTGCAAAAATAAAACTTTTAGATATTAATTTTTAACGTGCGTTAATATACATTTTTGGGGAGAATTTAAATTTCCAAGGATAATCGCGCAAAAGGCGATTATCGATGAACGTTTTTCCAAAATGCTGAGATAAAAGTTAAATATTCATCGTGTAGAAATGTAATAATCGTGGAAAACAAGAGTTTCCAGATAGAGACAGTACTTGGATCTGCGCGAATAACATTTTAGAACTTATCGCGCGGGTTCAAACGCGCGTAAGATATAATCGCGAGTAATTAGAACAAAGTTTTGTGGGAATGGTTCGCGCTCGCGCTCTCTCGGCAGCTGCTGCGCTAATTTGAATTCGCATAAACTTTAATCGCGGAAAGCAAGAGCGTGCGGGGTAATGGCAGAGAGGTTCGCGAGCGATTCGCAATTTCACGCACGACGTTTTCCGCGACGGCGACGGTGCGAATCCGTGCCGCGGAATTGTCTAATCGCGAGATTCGATGATTATCGAACGCAATTTCGGTGCAATGTCGCGTGGCGTTCTTTTTATATTATTATTCCACGTTCCGCCACATCTCTCGCAACGCCGGATTCAATATCCTGCAGCGTGCAAAATCCTTTTCATTGTGTGTCCGCACCCCCTGAAAACTTTCGCCCGGTATTCCAATTGGAATTGCGCCGCAATTTTTATCCAAGTTTAATAAACGTTCCAATTCTGAATATCATTCACAAAGAGCCTTCAATATCCCTATGAAATCCTTCCGATTGTGCTATCACTTCGTATCGAGAAGATAGACACTTTAGTTTATAAAATTCTGATTTTCTTTATTACTACAACAGTAGTTGTATGCCACTTGAAAATAAAGTAATAAAATTATCTGACTGACTTTTTTTCCATATAATTCATAATAATTCATAATAATTGTTTCAAATGTATTTGTAATGACATGTATAAATTCCCATCAACGCAGTCATTTTTTATAGATTCTCTCCCTCGGAAGGGGAAATGTATCGTTTATTATCTCGGTTCGCAAATATACTTCGTATTTAATGGTGATTGGAATAACGGATTATCAAAAGTCCCGAGAGAGTTTTGACAAGCAGGTCCACGTTCGACAGATTCTCGTTGAAATATTCATCGTCGGCGTAAAGTACATTCTGGGTCTTTTCAATTATGCGTCCCAATCGAATGCCCCGATGCGCGATACCGTGGAATCCTTTTCGGTCGAAAGAGCTAATGGATTGTCAAGAATAGAAACTTCACGTGTCTTTGCGATCGTTAGCTCGGCCGTTCGGTGCAGACACACAATCGAATGTTTTCAATTCTATTTTTCGCGGACCGTATTCCGTCCTCTCTGCCGAAACTGAAATAGTTTCGGAGATAGACGTCGCTGAAAACAACGTGCCATTTCCACACGATAACTTTTTAATCCGCGATCCGACACATCGTGCGGAATACATATATCGCTGTCGACCGACGACGTCGTATCATAATTATCGAATGTTAAGAGAAAAAAACAGCGCGTCTTCTGCATGCGAAAAATCGATAGCCATTATTGTTAACACAGTGCAACATAATTTAAATGTTTTACAAACTCTTCAATATTAATAATGATTAAAAATTTGGATAAAACTAATTATTATATGAATTAAAATTAATGCATAAAGACACTAAACACACACGCATCGATCATCTCTGATGTTGTTTTAATTTCGATTTAAAATGTGTTAAATGTTTTGCACTATAAATGCAAATAGGCGCGAGAAAAGCTATTGCCCGGTCGGATCGTTAATCTTACAGTATCCTGATATGGATTGCCAACCGAGTTCATTGTCTCGATTTCCATCGAATTCGTTCGCGCACTAGAAACGATCCTTATTCGGAGGCACTCGAGCGATCACAAAGAGCGCTATAAAGTAATTTAGTTTTCCGATAGAAAAATAGAAAGGAAGCAGTGTAAAACGAGGACGAAGCGGACTTTAAAGTATATGCTGAGCCGTAGAGATATTTTAAATCCTTTTGGATTGTACGACTCAATTGTGCTCGATACGCGAATTACGCACGCTTTTGGCTCAATCGACGACGACGACGAATCTCCTCTTGAATCTTTTTCCACGAATGTCTCGCAGTATCTAGAAGTTTTGTCTTTTATGTCTGTATTTATTGTATAAACATTTGCGATTTCTTAATTTGACAGTTAAGAATTTTAGTAAGACTCTCAATGTGAAACACAAATTTCAATTTCTTAATTTGAATTATAAATAAGGCGAATAAAACAATCAAACGCAGTAGAGAGTCATGGAAAAAAATTTTTTAAACTCATGTAGAGAGCACGAATAACAAAAATCTGAGACAATGTGTTTAACGACTCGATATTAATATTTATTTTTCATTAATATTTTAAGTATAAACACACTGCTGGATATATGTTTTCATATTTTCTTATTTATCTGTGTCTCGAAGACTCTTGAATGGCCTGGTTAAAAACCTCCAGGTGTTAAGTAGCTCGGATACCTCGAATTTGCTAAGCCTGTACTCACCACTGTGAGCCCCTGAGGGATAGAATTCTCTCTCGCGTAAACTCATGAAACAATAAGTTAGAGAAATATTTTCGCACATATACAGCGGCGACAATGACAGAATGCCTAATTTGAATTTACATTTAGAGATTCTCTATGCAAAATGTTAGCTGCGTTTAATCATCATTTTCTCTCATTTTCTGCATACAATTAGTACATTCGCGAGTACAAGTTTTGATGTTATCTTAATCAAATATATTCTTATTTTAGAAGTAGAAAATTTAAAAATCGGACTTTTACAAATATTAAAAAGCAATGCTAAACTTACTATAAAAACAATTGGAGTTATTAAATTGAAATTGTTTCAATGTGTGTGTGTGTGTGTGTGTGTGTGTGTGTGTGTGTGTTGTGATAGCGCTGAATTTAATATTGAGTAGACGTTCTTAGTGCTTATGCCAACTTTGTCTGGGTCTAAGATAGATTTCAGATTGATGATAACGTCGTGAGATCGGCTCTTCTCGGTCTGCTAATCCGAAATAATATACCGCTGACCCAGTTAACGGGGCGCAACAGCAATTAGATATTCGCGCGGTGGCAGACGAAGTGGGACCAGAGAGCTGATCGATCCTTCCTCGTCGCCGGGCTTATATAGATACTCGCGTAAATTCCCGCCGTTCATATTCGCGTATCAGCCGCGTACGTCGACATCGACGTAAATTATACGGAGTCGTTCACCTGAGAGGGAGAGAAACCTGCCTGATCACAGGGCTATTCGAAATCTCGGTATAACGATTCAATAATTCGATCTCATATTTATTGATCTTACAGATGAAGTACGATTTAACAGTTCGGAACAGTGACTTTAACAAGCTTTGAAGATTCGTGAGTAACTTTTTTTTTCTTTTTTTTTGCTATATTTGCACACTTTTAATATATTTTCTTCTCTGGAAATTATCCGCGTATCTTTTACGTGCAATATTAGCTATTGAGTGTCTTTAAAGATATTACATATCTTCTCTCATATTATCGTATTAAGATATTCTTGTGGCACCAATCAGACTATTCATTTGTAGCTAATTATTCGAATTAAATTATATGCTTATATATATTTTATTAAAAATAAATCAAAAGGAGTCTTCATAGTTTAGATATGTTATACATATTTGAATCACCTATTGCAATACAAAAATGACATCTCGACGTTAAAAGTTGCCTCTTCTTCAAATGGAAAAAATTTCGCAGAAAGTACGAAAGCTTTTAAAATATTGTTTCATTAGCGGTGCTACTTTCTCGACTAGCAGCTTTATTGCATAGCAGGATCAAGTAGACGCATTTAAACTCCTGTACTCTTTTCTATCTCAGAATATATTAAAATTTTGAAATACATATCATTGAAACATAAAAAAATAAAAAAAATAATAATAACTAAATCTCTCTCTCTTTTTCTCGCTCTTTCTCTTTCACTGGTTTCCGTATTATAATAAATTAATAATCACGAATATGTTCTCATCCGAATTGTCATCCGAAACAACTGTATTATTATGCGTTATATTCGGATTATATTTTACGGGAATGCAGAATCACATGCAAATTATCACGTTAAACAAGTTATTTATTGCGCATTAATATATTAAATTTTATTATAATCGTTGCAGACCTTTTTCTAAGTATATTTAAGCTTATATATTTAACTTGTAAAAAATGTACGAAAATGCCGATCAAAATGAAAACCGAACCAAAGAATCTGAACCTGCCTCGGATTTTTAACAAAAAATATATAAGCTTAAAGTTTATTATATTAAACATATTATTTTGAAGAGACATCAATAACGATCTGGGAACGGTACTAAAATTAATGTGTCGCGACATTTATTACGTAAAGAAAAATAGCACACACTTGTATCGCTTATATTGTAGTTACATTTTCCGCAATGAGGCACTCTCGAGGCTGCTTGACCGAAGCATCAATGCCCGAGTATCAATTTCCCATTTGCGCGAATATCGACGATACAACGCCGCTATCAGTGCTCGAATTCACGAAGGGCGAGGCAAAATCCTCGCGGATAATCCTAATCGTCGAAACGGTGCAACGTTTCATCCGCTAATCCCACACTGGACGCCTACGATGATCGAATCAGATTGACGTCGTATATCGTTTGGGATTTATATCTGAAAGCCATGAAGGGGATTTTTATATCTGATCGAGCGAGAGAGGGGGAGGAGAAAGCTCGGAGGGGTGTGCATTGTGTGTGTCCAAACTAGCTGGAATAAAATAAAATTTAATTCTCTCTCTTATTTATATATTTGTATTTATACATCTGGATTATATAGATAATGGAAATATTATTAAATTAAACGAAAATCTTACATTTTCTATTTTATTAGTAAAACCCGACATTTTTAACATATTGCAATCTTTCCTTACTTCAATACATTTGACATAATTTTAAAGTCTATGAAAAATTATTGCATATTACAATTTTTATTATTTTTATATAATTATTATATATTATTATATATTTAGGAAAATATATCGACAATAACTTGCCTCAGTCTAAAATATTATGATGGAAGTCACGCGAAATATCAGGATAAAGAATCTTTCTCAAATTTTCACAAACTTTCAAACGTAGACAGTTGCACAGCTCAGTATATATTGTGCATAATTAAATTAGAAGATCCAATTATACTCTTTAGCAATACCATGTATTTGATACACGTATTATCGTAAAACGCTAAAGGTCGCCAAGTGTCGCTGGGTTTGCTGTAATTGTCGCAATTCTGTCATGTAACATTCTCCTCGTTTGTATAGCAGCGAAAAAGGGAAATAAAGCCGTTTTTTGTCCGTATTTAAAATTGATCGGCTAACTCATAGCGGCTTAATCACAGCATTCGCGGTGGTAATTGTCGCGATGTAGATCGCGTAATGATGCGATCAGACCCGTTCTATTGGTTTGACTCCGTTAAATTCTGGCTGGAATGCCACCGCGCAAAGCACCTCGCGATTTCCGAAACGTGCGATCAATCCGTTCCGTGACGGAGCGCAAATTAGCAGCTTAATACGCCTCGAAAATCAACGCCCGCACCATGCCAAGTGTCGGCTTGCCGTTAATCGGCCCGATTCCACGTGAACACTTTAACATCGTTACGCATCGCGAGATACGTTTGCCCTCATTTGTTTCCGATTTACTGCCCGTATCGCCGTAGTTTACGTTTAGGATTGCGATTATGATTGCATTTCCGTTTACATATATCACATACATAAGCTTCATCATAATATTCATCACGATGATAAGAGATAAAGAGTGGCTCTCGCGGCCTCAGAGAAACATGAGAAACATTTCACAGTTTTGTTAAAAAAAAAAAGAAAATCAAAGAAAATCAAATTCAAAGTTTTCAGAAATAGCAGAAAACGTACGCCCTTTATACCGAGCGATATTATTTTTGTATTCAACACAGCGAAATTTTTTTGCGTGAGAGAGAGAAGCGGAGAAGAGAGGGTGAACTCGTTACTTGTATCCATAAATCCGCATGCGGACCAAGTTGTATCGTTCCCGGTCCATGGTGTGCTATATGGCGGGAATTGCACGTACCGTAACGAAGTGTAGTCTGGCAAGGTGTAATACAGCAGCCCAACATAGAGTTTCGTTCGCGCGTGTTAGTACACATGGCATACTAGAATTTATGTATTCTCTTCTAGCTATATTTTGGGGCAATTGTGTAGATTTCTTTTTTAACCAAAAATTTGAGAAAAATTCATGTCTCCTCATAACTTCCTAATTAAATCTGAAATGAAAATTTTCCTAAATAATTGTTATCTTTCTTTCTTTCTGATTAAAATTTTATATAAGAATTAATGAGCAAACTAATTAAAAATACAAATACAGGAATTTTATAACGAACGTTAATTAACCTTCAAAATTAAAAATCAATAATATAGAATTGTATAAATTAAAATTAAACTGTATTTTATCTTAACGCGAAACTCGCGGACGCTAAATTAAATAAAGTAAATAAGAGAGAGATTCTCTCAAGCGATATTTCTTTGTGCGAAGTGCGAGAAATACAAACGACTAATCTTCATCTTCTCATTACTTAGATACGTGGTTCGTGCGGCCGAGAGAGGGCACAAAGGGGCCAGGCGCGTCTTTCATAGTGGAGGATTCGGGGGATCACGATGACCCCCATAATCGGGGAAACGCTGCGCGTATGGTTCCTCTCGGCGCTGGTCGTTCACGGAGCCGTCGCCGGGAATCCGGACGCGAAGCGCCTCTACGACGATCTGCTGTCAAATTATAACAAACTCGTGCGTCCCGTGGTGAACACCTCGGACGTGCTGCGCGTGTGCATCAAGCTTAAACTCTCGCAACTCATCGATGTGGTAAGTGAAAGAATTCTATTTGAAAAATTTTCAAAAATTCGGCAAAATTGCTCGATCGTTCTTGCAGTCGATAATTACTGAGAAAATAATCAGATATTTGATCAGTATATTTAAATAATCATTAATGACATAATTAACAATTGCTGAGCTACATCCTAAGTGATTATAGAGATCGTTTATACGATAATTGACAGCTATCTATCGTCAATTAAAATGATTGAACCGAGCCATCTACGATATATTATCATGACAGTTCAAAGGATTTTTATTAATATTAGTGCGGATAAAATATCTCGTAAGAGTAAATGATAATATAATCTGGGAAAGAAAATAATTCTTCATAAAGAACTCACACAATTGAGAAGCCACAATTGAGAAAGTCTTTCTGTAAATTTATTTTTTGTCACGAAGCCCACTCTTTCAGTTATTTTTGCCATGTTTGGCACAACTTTTTTAAATGCAATTTTACAATTTTTGCTAGATTTGGCATAACTTATTCTTTTGATTGTAAAAGGATAAATCTGTCTGAAATTTGTGAAATTTTCTTCCTTCCATTTATCGAGAGTTACCGAATATTACATATCTGTTCGCAAAGGGATATCTGTACAAAATATTTTCAAACTTTGCTAATATTACAAACCCTTTAAGACTATGATTAAACTTGCGTAAGTCTTAAAGCGCGCATTATAGCTATTATAAAATCTATAGCTTGTAAAGTCTACGGGCATTCTAATATGACCAATTTGCGATTTAGGATAAGATACTTCCCCGGAAATTACCGTAGAAATTGTGTCGTGAAGGAAAATGGCACGAAACTTAAGTAATTGGAATAATTACTTGGTCGAACTTTGACGGAATTTTAGTCAATATTGCGATTGTACTTATTAAAGTTGGACCATAAAAGTATCAAAAATTTAAAAAAAATATATATTTGCTTCTTTTTATTTATGAAACATAATATTTCATCGAAAAGATTCTTAAAAGCATCTTTTAATTCTATGATAAGCGTTACTATTGTGTGATACTAATTAATTAGTATTAATGAGTCTACAGAGACTCATTTGTGATATTCAGGACTTTCTGTAGACAGACAGAATATATCACTTGATGGCTTAAGGGATTATAACAAAGCATGTGAAATTAGCAAATATGCAGCGTAGCTTTGAATTAATACGTTTACATTTTTAATTAGGGTGATACAAGCACGCGATAAATAGAGAATCAGGAAATATCTTCCTGTTCATTAATTCTGCCAAAAGCTTGTGCGTTTAATTCCTGCATCTGCGATAAAGCACTTATGACTGATAACGTACGCATAAATTAATAAGGAAAGTCATTAAGTCGCTTCTCGTTGAAACTCGTTCAATCTCGTCGTCAATTTAACATTGGTATTTAGAAATTGTAAATCTTACTTGTTAAATAATATTTAGAATCTATTAAAGATGTACTTTCCCAATGGAAAATTATATTTCACACAGATGCAGGAGTAAATAGATATTTTAATTCGGCTAAACAGCCTTTTTATATGACGCGCTTTTTCGATAAAATATTATGTTTGACGGATGAAAAAGAGCAAACATTTTTATTAAAATTTCTGGCGTTTTTGAAAAGCTGGCGTGCGCGAAGTAATATTCTTTTCTTTCCAATTCAGTCATCCAGACGTGGCAATTCGATATGAAGTGTGATATTGCGAGAGTTTATCGTGTGGCATATGAGAGTCACAGACCGACAAGCGTCGGACGATAAAACATCGCGCGGGACAACTGAAAATTTCCGTGGACGAGTCTAGCGGCGATAAAATTTACGAATATAGAGACCAGTAATATACTCGACATAACACCGCGCGTCCGTGGAGAATAATATCGCGATTTCAGTCTCACGAGAGCGTATAATACCGAGGCAGAGTCATTTCTTGAAATTTTTGATCGCGACTAACATTCTCGGGAATGATCAAACACCAAATGTATAATTCCGTTGTGAACGAACATTTGGTATCGTTATTTGACCGACGAAAATTCCAACAATATTTGGGCCAGTTAAAAAATTCCTATGTACTTAGACTTTATGCGTCCTGTCACGTGCTGTGATTCAATAGTGTAATACGTTACACGTGAAGATCTATCAATTTAGTCTCGAAAGAAAGATTTTTGACAAGGGTTCGTCTCTAATTTAAATAATGAATCCGTCTCCCGAATACTTTTTTACGTTAATTTTGATATGTGCATAGTACAGAATATATATTTCTGTATTACGTATTCAGACATTGTATAATTTTAATGGAAATAGCTATAATTTGGCTGAAACTTGATTAACCGTAGCAATCAGCGCAACAACAAGAGCAGACCATTTGCTTCAGAGCGATGATGATAAGAGCTCGCTCG
Organism: Lasius fuliginosus; assembly: GCA_949152495.1. Taxonomy (NCBI): domain Eukaryota; kingdom Metazoa; phylum Arthropoda; class Insecta; order Hymenoptera; family Formicidae; genus Lasius; species Lasius fuliginosus. The sequence goes on along the minus strand of OX424443.1, from coordinate 12,383,881 downwards.
TTCGGCGGGAGATCTCGCCAGGAGAATTTATTTCGATATAAAATCCAAATTACTTAAATCTCCACGGTCGATTTTCGTGACCTCCCGTAACTCCTCGTCCTTCTCCTCCCGGAAGCGCAATTTTAGCGATACGCAAATGTGATTCTCGGAAAGGGATATTCCCGCGTCACGCTTTTACGATCTGAGATATGGAAAGTCACGTTATCTTATCCTAATGCCGGAACTCGATAAATCCACGCGTCAAGTCCTTCTCGGCCGACTTATCCGCGCGGCAAATAGATCCGGTAATCGTGCGCGCGTGTCATAGAAATTTCCACGACGAATCATTCGGCCGTAGTTATATTTTTCGACTCGGAGAATCCGCACAGAATGCGTAATTACATAGTAATTTACGTGACCGCCAGCATTGTAAAAATGCGAGGCTTTCGTGCCGCTGTTGGCTGCGCGCGAAAACTGCGAGCGCGGCTTCTCTCGAAATTAAATTTTATAGGGGTTGCGGTGCGGGAACGCGCATCTCACGTCAGCGAAATTTCGCACGCGTCACGTTGGAATTTAACCGACTCTATGTATTTCGCATATTATAACTTGTAAATTGCAATAACCGACGCAAGTATCGGAAATCGCTTAAGCGACTCTCGAACTTGGAGCTCATTAGTTCTCTGCCCTTTTCAGAGCATGATTGTACGTCACGAAATATTTTTCTCTTCGACTCTTGTTCTCTCTCTCTCTCTCTCTCTCTCTCTCTCTATATATATATATATATATATATATATATATATATAAAATAAAGTAGAAATTAATGGTCACTTGAGTATGAACAGTTGATGTGAAAACTTGGCGATTGCTTCAAAAAGTGTGTAACAGTGACAGATTATCGAACGTTGATAGTTCGTCTCCGCTTACTTAAGAAATGTCATTAATGTGGACAATCAGAGTGCACGAATAATAAAGAGAATATTAAGATTATTTTCTCAAGAGATTCAACTCGTCGTACTTCTTGCCAAGTAACGTAATGGCGGCCATCATCGTGAGGGTAACTTCGTGTACGGCAGCGAATCGATACTTCGCCATACCTCGCGAGTCGCTGATGGATGCTTTCGCGCCGCGTTCGATCAGCGCCGCGGTTTCTTGCGTGATCAAAGCGCGATCACGCGAGTTCTCATTTTCCCGGGGATAGCTCGAGCTTTACGAGCGCCAAAGGCGCTCGGCCAATTTTCTCTAGGATTGCGGGCCTGCAGTATCGCTACCGGGGAAGGCTGTTGAAAGTTAACGAAAGACGAAAAAACGGCGGTGGGGTCGGAAAAGAAAGGAGAAATAAACGCGGGCGTCATTGCATCCGATTTTATCGGACTTAAGAGGCATATCCATCAACGCTGCCAGATCCACGCGCGCGAGCATTCCTGGCCAACATCTCGAAAATTCTTCGTGCTTTTATAGAGCCTCGTGAAAGTTTCATTCTGCGTCAGTCGCGTCTTCTCGCCGGGGAAGGAATTCTTCCATTTGTATCAAATGAAGCGGCAAGCGGGTGAAGGAGATGCATCGCATTCCTACAGATTTCTATTCTTTCTCGTGGATATAATTTGTTCTTCCTCGTTTGTTTTTACAGTAACGGATTTATGTCGTAAAAAAGCTACAATCCGTGTAGAAAGAATCCACTTGCAATTTAGATCAGTTATCAACTTCTTATTTTCAAAGTCAAGACTCGCAAGACAAAGTAGAATAATATATAAGTATAAAAGGAAGCAACTTTTTATAATGCTTTGTTGAAATGTTGTGACGGAATATTTTTAGTTTTTTAGCACAAATGTCATTTGTTCAGCGTTTAAACACTTCAAGAAGGTAAACAAGCCAGCCGTAAATAATAATTTTTTATTTATAGACACGCTACAATGTGCAGCAGTTATCTGCGCGATGTATCTCTCGCTTATGCAATATTTGTCTTTAAACCTACCTCACTACGGTAGGATGTAATAAATAGACATAGAGATTACTCATGCATCTATATCATTCCGATATTCCTGCAGCTGTCATCTGATATTAAAAATACTTTCATAGAATGACGCAAGTTGTCTTTCTAAAGTTAGTTTTCGCGAATTCCGTCAATGCTCAATTGTATTCGGACTAATAAGATTGGCGAGAAAAAAATCGCCGGAAATTACGTTTTTGAAGCAGCTTCTGGGAATCCTGCTGCAACGTTTTGTGAAAAAGCTACTGTGGATGAAGTACCTTGAAAATGAAATATCTGTATACTACTACACTAAAAGTACTCTACTAGAGGTACTCTAGTATATTAAAAGTATTTTGAAGATAAAACAATAACAGAATTTAAGAAATGCATTTAAAATAAATTTTTTGCTCCATTCTCTCTCTTTTTTTTCCTTATCTTCTGTTTTTTCTAATCTTCAACATTATAAGTATTAAATACTTGAATGCATTCAACATTCAATCAAAATATTGAATCTGCAAAAACTATTAAAAATATTAAATATGAATATAAAACGACGTTCATAATTTCGCATGTTTCAATATTAAAAGTTGGTAACAGTCAAAATGAGTCAAAGGCTCTTCCAATATTTCAAAATTTAATAACTCAAATATCTCTAATTTCTTTAGACTCCTTTAGACACGTTCTGGAAATCTAATAATTCAAGGATATAATAATACGGGGATTTAATACGTCAAGCAAATTTAAAGTTTAATAATAATTAATTAATTTTTTATATTTAATAATTTAACAATTACTCTTTATACACGCATATTAAATAAAAGCTAAAATGCATTAAAACATGATGCAAAAAAATGAAGCTTTAATTTATGCCACGGAAATTTAATTTGTCATAAAATTATTACGATAATATATGTACATTTTTTTCTTTGTAATTATATCTTTAATTAATTTTCCAATTAAATCGTATAGGGAATAAAAAAGTAGCAAACGCTTGTCTTTTAATAAAACTTAATGAAGCTTTATCTTCAATTAATTGTGAAAAGAATTCAAGAGAAAATTCCCACAATCGGCGAATTAAAGGATCTAATTATGAAATATAGTTAGAAAATCCACGTTAGATATTACTTCATATTTAAAATACATTTTAGAAGTTTAAAAGTCACTTTTCCATTTCGAATCGTTCAATTAAATCTCTTGATAAATATCAATAAATTTTTGGAACAGCTCATATCGCGGGAACACGCCCGTAAGAGCAATGCGAGACCGCGAAGCGCGCGCGAATAGAGAGGGAGGTGGCAGAAATCTTTGGATTTCACATATATAGCGGATGCGATAGTGCATATATACGGCGTGCTACCGCCCATGTACGTTACTATTTACGACCTCGGCTTAGATATCGCTCTGCCTCCATTGTCGAGACGATCCATCATAAGCAGTGCACTTTGCGCGCCGCGATGTACGGCGAAGGCATTACCGACACGAGCGAATAACGCATTGGCGCGATGCGAAGTTCTCGAGGATTGCCGATTGGATTCCATTAGAGTTCATTAAAGCTTATTACGAAGGCCTTCATCTGAGCAAGGCGATCCATCCACTTCGAGTCCCGAAGCGGAGATAATCGTCCAGGAAATTTCAATGTTAAAATCGCCGGCCTTTCGTCACGAGTATCGACTTTGAATTTTTCACCCCGCTGCGAAATTAAGCACTCTCCTAAATTTAATCAGTGAAAACGTCACAAGCAATGACACAAGATGTTACCGAAGATCAATATTCACTGAAATATTCACTGATCTTTTGATAAAAACACTCATACTTTAATCCTCCGTCTTATGTTCATTGATAATGGTAGAAATTTCATTGAAAAATCAACAATAATCGTACATATTTGCAAGATGCTTTTAAAGTTTTTTCTATTTATTTTAAATTACTATTTTTTGGGAGAAGTCCTCATATACACATATCTAGAATAAAACACGTATAATTAGTATTCAAATTCAGAATTATATTCATATTACTGTTTTACTCTTAACAATAAGATGTGTCAAACACACAAAATGAACAATACTCTTGATCAAACTTACAATTAAATATTACTTTAATAAAATATATTGTTATAAATTTATCTCATATATTTTAATGTAAAGACGCATTTTAAAATATTATTGATTGAAATAGCTACCACGAATAATTGATATTTCACTAATTTGCAGTGCTATATTTATAACTGAGATTATCGATGATTATTCACTGCTTTTCAATGATAATATTGATTCCATTTGAAGAGAGCACCGCGTGATCTCAATGTTAGGTGAAATAATGGCTCACGAATGGTATTGTCGCGCGTTGCTCATAAATAGTACGCTCGAGAGAGAGAAGCCAAAACTAATTAGCCGCGGTACGAAGAGTAATGATTTCACGTCGACGAGAAATAATCGACGCGATGTACAAAGGGATCCTATCTCTCTCCGCGCTCACGTGCATCGGTGTTATCAAAATGTTATCAAAGGATCGCCGGTCACAATATCCAGAGCGACGTGTTAGGAAAAAAAAAACGCATTGTCCATCACATGCGGGCATATCGAATGATACGCGACATCGGCAAGATAATTTCATCGCCGCCGCGCCCCATCGTTACTTCGACTACTCAATTATGCGCGTCGCGCGTATAAATTTATAAATTACACACTATTTGCCGGGATATGGACGGGAGAAATTTGCATACCAGAATGCATATCGGACGTATACGTACGAGTATATCGTTTTAATGCCAACACGTAAATCAAGCTGCGCTCGTTGATCGCTTTCCGGTTGTATTGTGAATAAAAAAAAATTATATATACACACGCGTCAGATTTTATGCACTCTCAAAATTGAATTCTGTTTTTCCGGCTGCTGTATGTAATAAGAATTACAATCGCATAGCGCGTATATCTGACGCGGTGTTATTGCAACTGATTCGCTCATGCAAGCACTTGGAATAACGGACGTGATGCCGTTCATCAAGCTGGTTAAATTAATTACCGAACGATTTCGCATTGTCTCCTCATCGAAATCATCTTGAATTACATAATAATATTCCGCGAGTTTCTGAGATTACTCGCGTATGTCGTTGTCGTGCTTAATTAAATTTTACGTTTGATTACGCTTACGCATCGCGAAAATTAATATATATTATAAAACGTGTTATTATAAAATATGTTAATTGCTTATTAACTCAATATCAATTATCGTGGAACGTTTTATAAAAGAGTATTTCGAAATGAAATGTTTATATGCAACGGTGTAACAATTTCCATCTGTGAGCCAGCAATCGATTGTCCCGACAAATTCGATGTTGCTTTGTTGTTGCTATTGTTGCATTAAATCGAGGAGATGACGCGCGCGACGAGACCGGCAAGCGAATAATTTAGGCAGTCGTATGGCTTTTTGCATTATGGAGAATCACCTTTATTGACCTAGTGCCCAAGGTCTTTCATATCAACGTCGACGTCGCTGCTTTGATATTCATAACAACGTGCCGAAGGCCTCGTTATTTCTCAGCCTGATGCAATCATTTTAATAATTTGGCACGATCCCGCAAAACTTTGAACGAAATTGCAAGTGTAACGACGATACAAATTCGCGTCTGTCATGCCTTCGTCAATAGTGTAGTAACATTTTTATAAAACGTGTGTCTAGCGCGTGACTTTTTACTTCTTCGTAGCATTTTTTATATATATAATCTAACATTGAACATCTATTTTTGTAGAACGAATAATGTATTGGCCATTTCTTAAAAAATCAAAATTTAATTATAATAGCACATAACATTTTCATTTTTATTCTTCTAGTTTTATTTAATTTTGAATACACTTTGTCGCGTCGCAGAGAAATTTTATTTAAGAAGTTCTGAAAAAGGTGGCCCCCAATCAAATTTTCGTCAAGGGAAAAATGTAGAAAATATAGAAAATCTGTCGCGAAATACTCGAAAGCGTCAAATACTTTATATATCAAGGCTACAGTGTAGCATCGAAAAAATTTCAATCAAATTTAAAGTCGATGCTAATTAAAGGGAGGAAAATAGAAAAAGAGATGATGGAAAACAGGCATGAAAGAAGGTGCGAATGAAAAGGACAGCTTATATAGAAAAAGAAGGTGAAATGCTCGGGGAAATATAAACAAGCAGGGCTTTTAGTATACGTCGCACGAATGAGCAATGGTTATTGCAAAAGTTTTCCATTGGTACGTGCTTTCGCGAATATCGCAAATGCGACCGTGCATTTCCGGAACGCCGACGATTTGTCACGAAAAGTCCCGTAAAGTCCCCTTGGTTCGCCGTTTTCTTTCGGAGGGCGACAAAGATTCTCCTCCCGAGAATTCGAATTTCTATCATCGATCCCCGTCCTTCGTCTTTCCTCTTAAATGATTACAATGATAGCGCTTATTTTACTTAATTATCGAGCAATTTCGTAATAAGTAGAGTATTACTATTCTATATTTTATGATTGGATAACATTTGATAATTTTAATAATAAGTTGATTTATTATTTAATCTCGTTTTTTTATAAATTATTTTTTTTATACATATATTTATATTGTGTGTCATGTTTAGAAGCTTCGATTTGATGTACTTTGCTTAACTTGCAAAGCTAGACTTCACAACGATATAAATACCAGAAAACCGAACAATTTTGTATCAGTTTTCCTCTTTTAAGAGGATAAATCCTAATAAGTCTGGATTGCGAGTATTTTTTCGTTTTTATTTAAGAAAGATCCGGCTACGCTCATGTACCGATATCATCTTAGCCGTAATTTTAGACGTCGAGGTCGATTTTCCGAGATCGACCTTTTGCTGGAAAATACGTGGAGTCTTCCGGCATTCGTATTCCCGCAGGAATAGCGAATAATATTGGATCCGAGTACGTTCGATCGCACACGCAAAGGTCCCTCTCCTCTTTCTCGCGTTACACGAGGATTGATACGAAAGTCGAGAGATCCCGGGTTCGTTTCCGTAAACCGCGAACATAAGAGCCAGCCGTCTCGGCGGTTTTCAATTAATTTAGACGCGAATCATTAAAGGATAAATCCGCCGGGATTTCCTTGGCGTTCCCGGCGGCCGTCATTAACGCCACGATAAATGAACCATATACATTCGTGCACCTGTGTACCTTGACTATTTACGAAAATCCTGAAATCTCCGTTCGATGCAGCTGGATCGCGAACGGGATTAACGAAAGAATAAACGTCTCGAGTTGGCATTAAAAATTTACAGTGTAAGGAAAGAAGTGAGACACGATAGTGAATGCATCATGGTTAAAATAAATTATTTCAAGATTATCGATGACATATTTTATAAACGTATAGCTCTACTCTTCTTTTAAATATATTTGGAACATTTTCGTACTCTATCCTTTCGATAGAATGGATATCGACATTTTCTTTGTGTCTAAACTTTGAATAAAAATTCTGCTATCATAAAATTTGCTTAAAGTTAAACATAGAATAACAGATTGTGTTATACCTTTATATATTTCCAAGTTCAAGCCGTAAAAAAATTTTTATTTTAAAAATTTTTATTTGTTTGCGACTTTTGGAATCTATTAATGTTTTGATGTCTTTTCAATGACAAAATAGACTCTAAACTGATTAAAGAGAAAATATGCCTGCTGTATTTTATCAGCTTGAAACACGCATCTTTGGAATTACATCTTTGCAAATAAAGTGCGCTCGAGATATGCTATGAGCTTGGCTCGATAAGTTTGTCATCCGATGAATAACTTTCTCAAACTCGCTGAGTCTTAAGCGGCGACCCACAACTTAATACGAAAGCGGAAGCTGTCGATTATACGATCGACGTACTGGCGCTTTCGGTCGCAACTACGACAATATCGACATTGTCTACTGCCAATATTATAGTTCATTGGTTGCGCGATAAAATTGCTGTCCCCCGTCGATTATCGATGAGACGCATTTCGTTGTGTCTCGCGGCGAAGATTAAAATTTCATCGAAGATAAAGAATATTTTTTAGCGAAGTTAATATAAACAAAATTATCGCATGCAGCACTTATATCAAAACAATTATCGATATTCAGTGAAAAACATGGTTTATTATTTTTCTTGAGAAAAATTGTTCTCCCCGTCGAGAATAAATAATCCTTATTCTTATTCATATTTTAATCTCTCTCTTTTTTAAACACTTTTGTAAAACGGAAGGAAAAAGAAATATCGTAAAACAATGTACCGAGATTAGGAGGTGCATATTTTAATCCAGATTATACATATATAAACCCGTTAAAATATTATTTATTAAAAATAATTTTTCACACATGCACAGAATTATAACTATTGAAATATAATTATTACCGTAATATTTAAAGCATTTATTGTGCTTCCTAATTCGCGAACGTTAATCATCTTGATTTATTATTACACAATTCATTATATGAAAGCTTACCTTTTCAAACGATCAACGCTGCATTTTACATAACAATACATATTATCTGATTTATATGGGTTGAATTATTTAATTTGAATAGGAGAGGTAATATCATGTTTTATGTTGCACGGTAATTTCATTGTTATTTGTTATTACAAATGGAGACTTCTAACTAAAATTGTAACGGAAGCATCGGCAAACAAATTGCCATGAAACCACAAAGCTCAACCGACGTCGGTTGGTTTGTGCTTTATACGCGCAGCCACATTTACTTTGTTCGCAGCATAGCAGTTGTTTGGCGTTTCTCGAAGTTGATACCCGAATTTCACTGCTAAATCAACTGCACTTAATGCGAGCTTGTTGGCCGAGGAGGGCTAAAATGTTTGATAGAAGTTTCAGACGTATTGCGGGTATTGCGCGTTTCCTCCGGCAAACATTAAAAGCTCGAAAGCAATTACTCTTTTCAATTAACGCATGTTTTTTCACGCTAGCAAAGTCTCGCGAAATAAAGTCTAGCGAAACGTCTGGACTCATGTTAGAATTATACCGTATGATTAGGGCTTTTGTATTGTAAAAAAAAACCGTGCTTTTAACTGATCAAACAAATGATTAAAATTAGGATCCTTCTCTTGCTCGTAACTTTATCTCGAACGAGGTATAAAATTCTGGTTATTTGAACGGCATTCCGCTTATAATTAATTGCGGAGTATCTCGCGGCAATGCTTAATCTTGCTCGGACTATATAATGTTGCAATGTATACACATTGTGTAATGGCATTAATATTGATCCGAGAATTGATTGCAAAGCTAATTACTCTGTCTCCTAATTACACGAGGATTAAGCCACTAAGATTAGCGTCGCATTTTCTCCTGCGGATGCACAGTTGCAAGATATAATATAATAATGTAAAATTCTATCTTTTATGTGTAATTTTAATTCGTGTAACGTCTTCGCGTTTAAATCTTGTGAGTTTATGAAACTGATTATTAATTTCTTAATTAGCAACATTGCTAAATCTTCTTCCGTTATCTCTTTATATTCTTTACACGAAAAATATGTGGAAATATCTGCAATATTATCGATGATTTCTTTAAATTAGCATACTTAACGTGTTTGCGTACTTTGGTTGAAACAAGAATAAGCTCTGTGATGCCAAAAATCGGATACCCGGTGAAATTTATGAAAGAAGTTGAACATTTGTTATTTCAAAAATTCCACTAGACAGTTTTTCTGAAAGACGCTTTATGTGTCTTGAGGGAATAAAAAAAGGAACGAGTACACAGCCCATCGGGACGAAATTGCCCTTGAAATGTTTCATATGAGCCAAGAAAATAGTCGGGTGTCCCATCAGGCTGTTTCAGCGTCTTAAGAATACGAGATAGGAAGGATCTGGCGATTCTCTCCTTCTCTAAAACGTGATGAGAGAAAAAAACGACGTCGTTTCCACGTTAAAAAAGAAACAAAGCTCCACGCTGAGAGAGGCGCGTGTTAAACGTGATTAGGGTCATGCCAGTAAATGGAGTTACGTAACGTAAACTTGGGTAAAAACGAAATGATGACTCTATAAAATTATTTTCCGTTTTATTATAAGCGAGTCTGCTGATCTCGGTTCCCTGGATAAGAGGTAATCTCATTCATTAATTACTATCTCGATGGTAGCTGCACGACTAATTGATTTAAGATAGGCAAAATGTAATCTGAATTAATGCACCCCAATCTCGATATATTGTTTTATCATTTTTCCAGTTGCAATTTTTTCCTTCTTTTTATAAACGTTTAAGAAAGAGAAAGATTTAAATATAAATAAGTGTGTGTAAGAAAATTATCTATTCTCGATGGGGAAAACGCAGGAGATTGAAAGATAATAAGCTATGTTTTCCCATGATTTTCACCGAATCTTATCTAAATGATATAACTTTAACTTGTATATTTATATGTAATATTACATATATGGAGTCAATTTTATTTTTGATATAAAATTTGTTGTTGCATGTATATGTTTCATTATTTAATTTTAATTTATTTTATTTATATTTTTTTTGTACTTCACAGAAATTGCAATGTCATTTCAAGCATTTCTAGTGCAATTTGGATAATGAATCTCCCCTACTTTTTGTATAAGCTTTATTGTCTATATGCAAAACATTAATCGCATTTTGTTAATTAACTTGTACCAACCATTCTGTTATAGTTTATATTTGCTCGACAGTATTATATTGCTCGAGGATATGCGCGTCGTATTAACCATGTCCTGCTATAAAGCTTTGACGAATAAACGTCATAACTATCCATGTTCTTGCTTTGACGTTTACAAGCATTGCGTATTTACTGCTTTCAAAAGAAGATTAAATCCAAATATTTAATTAAATGATCAAATTAATTTAAATACTAAAATGCATTGTATATTTTACGGATTTGATATTATAATATCCATGGAAATTTATACATCTACGTAGAGAAATATTCGAATTAAAACTCCGAAATAAATCCGAGATTCGTTTCATCAGTAATTTTTTTTTTTTTTTTGTATAATCGAAAGTTCACTTGATACGTGATGACAAAGGTAATCTCTTGAGATTCGACGTATTTTCAGCGCTCTCTTAAGTTAAACAGTGCCTCGGGACAGAGATTCGCGCGGAGGGGAGAAATAGAAACGAGCTCGTGCCCTCGATATTCGAGCCACCTCTCGAAATCCAATTTAATACGGGTGTCGGCGCATCGCCGCCACTCACGACGGGTCCCTCGACAACACTGGCGCGTTATCGAGAAGCGTAGAGAAGAACCGAAGAGAATCTAGAAGACGCCGGCAAAGTGAGAGATCCTGTTAACCAGGGATACCTTACACAGAAATAACAGTATCGACGATTCGCGGCAATCTCGAGCGGTGCACATTTTTTTTTTTTCCGTGCAGTTTTCTCGAGCAACATTAATTTTCCATTTTGCATCACTGCAAGATATCGACGGACGAGCTCGTCTCGTATCTCGCAATCTCAGTTTCTCGCGTCGTTTCAATCCGAAGAGATATTTTCGTGACCGCGTCCGTGTAAACGCGCGTTGCGTGAGTGGAAACCACGACGGATTGACGGGACGGCTTTTAGCGTGCCGAACGATATACACGCCGAAGGCGTTTCGCGGTGCATTGAACGGCGAGAGATAACAGCCGGAAGCGAACGCGTTCCTCTACGCGAGATGCGCGAGGGAACGGTTGTGATGGAATTTGCGAGTCGGGGAGCCCCCGAGCGCCTTGGTCTAAAGTGCCTCAGACAACCAGCCGATATTGATGCATTCCGTCGAATGTTCGTCGTCGTCAATACGATATTTCGATATTTACGACGATTGAGAGCGCTCTTCGGAGAGTTGCTGCCGAGTGCCATCACTACACTTTAGGGGACCGCTCGGACGATACGAACTTATGTCGATGGCTCGATCTACGGCTTGAAAATAGTTGCAGAGTATCATCTATCAAACTCTGACAAGTATGCCAAAATACTCGCTATGCTCGGATACGCATCCATGATTTTCTTCTGTAAAGACACTTGACGTTACTTGAAATTATGGTACTATAAATTGTCTTCTCTGATTGTCATTGAAAATTTTTTTACTGAAAATTAATATTATATACAGAGCGATATCTATTTTAATCGTTTCCTAACAATGAGTCAGCTCTGTGATTGTTTGTACGATACGCTTTTGCCACGAATGATTCGTTCTCATAATACTCACGTGAGAGGCGAACGGTACAACTTTCCCATCAGCCAGCGAAAACGGCTTGAACTCTCGTTGCGAGTGTAACCAAAATACGAGATGCGATTCCGTGGGCAAATGTCGGAAATTGAAATTTATCGGGAGGAGATTCGTTTATTTGACACTCATGGCGAAAGACTTTATTGTGCAAGTTTCGAAGCGGTTTTCGAATCTTCGTAGATCTGAGAAATGGAAAGAGATCTCCACGATGCGGTGATAGAGAAGAAGACGGGAGGAAGGAGACGCAGACGTGATAGATAAAGACGCCTTTATGCAAGAAACCCTTTCGAGATATCGATGAACAGAAGGAGAAGGCGACTTCGAACCCGCGAACGGATGGCAGAAGATGGAAGGAGAAGGGGGAGAATGGATCTCGGAGGATGGGAAAGTAAGGGTTAAGAGGCGAGGGTGAAATACGGGGGCGCGGAAACTATGTTGGGAATCCGACCTAACTGAGAATCAATAGAAATTTCCACGGTGCGCGCATCGGAGAAGTCTCGATATCTATCTCTCCCAAACAAACGTCTTTCGGTATCGTAATCTTTTCCGAGCACATTCCGTCGCTCTCGCTTCCTCGCTTTCTCTTGCACACGCCCTCGTGTTGTTCTTCAATATCCGGCTGATCCCGCGGTTTGACCCGAATCGTCTGACCATCTCAAAGCGAACAGAAATATTCTCTCCGCTTCTTCGGCTCGTCGAATGACACATTTCATCTCGCGATCGGTTCGGTAGAGAATTGTTACTACGAATATATTGCAGATCTTTTGTACAAATCGTCGATCTATTTTTAAAGCGCCGAATTTTTGACCGATGTTTTATGAAAAGCTTAGGCTAAATTTATAAAAAGCCTGTGGCATATGCAAATATATCGATTATTCGTTGCATTAATTCCGTGTATAAAATTCGTGTACAATACACATACGTATATCTTTATGACATTATATATAATAATATAAAAATCAAACATTATATAAAAATTTACGTAAAATATTTTTGCGAATTTTACAGGACATATTATATTATTAATAATAAATCTGAATATCTCTAAGTCGAAGTAAGAAAATGCATTCATTAATCACAGGACGAATGTTCATTCGAAAGCTCGTCTGGTATCGATTTATTCTAGAGATTTAATGACTCCTTGATGGATAGCACGATTTAACGCGAGCATCGTAAGTTACTCTTTCCGGTCGGGGGTTGCAAACCGCCTTTAAGCTCGCCTTGCATGGGCAATGGCTCGGAAGGCACTAAATTCTGGTCACGGACTAGGAACGTCACTTCGATTAGAAACAGACCAACGGCGATGATTTGCCGCAATGACTGTGCGCAAGTTCTCGATAGATCGATCTCTGGTCAGTGGACTTTCAGTACAGCGCGATATAACAGCGTGTTTTCGAAGCGTGTTTCGATATAAAACGGTATTGAATGTAACTGCTGGATATGATTCCCGGATACGATTCCCGCGAAGCAGCGATTTTATTCCAGCGTGAGGAAAAAAATTATAAATGTTACGCAAAAGCAAGCACATTTTATCGCACTTATATCTCACGATTAAAAATATTTTCCGCTGTAGAAATGAAAGCTCGATGAAAGCGACACTCACGGAAAGTCAACGCGCTTCTTATCGATCGTATCGCGTTATTCGTCCGCGGACGAAATCGGACTTCTTTCTGGGAGAAATTCGCGTTCTCCAATAATGTATATATGAAACTCTTCTAAAATTCTAAAGCTTCTACTTTTGATTTAATCAATTTTACGAAGCATAAAAAGTGTCGAAATGGGGGCCACGTACGATACTTTTATCCGAAATATCAGTAACAGGATTTCTTATCTTTAATCGTTTTCCCGTTCGAATCGAAAGAATCGCGAGCTAGACTAGGGAATCGACCCGATGATCGGCGTGATGAACGAGCTTTTCCGGCCGCTGTCTCGACCAACAAATGATTAATTTCCACGGACGGAATTCAGCATCGCGGCCACGCTATATCGTCCGTGAATCCGATTACGAGACGTCCGCAACTCCTTTATTCCCACGACTACAAAAACATTCGGTTAATAATCTCGCGCATTGCTCATCGATTTATAACTATCGGCGAATCGACGATGCCGGCGAAAGCGATTGCTCATGTCGCACTGTGACATCTCCGCATAGAAAATTTCAATCTATTATAGTCCCCACGGGGGAGAATTCCGCGAGAGACCGCTTTGAAATATATTTCTTGCTTCTCCTTCTTTCGCATATTCTCGATATCTTAACTGACAAAGCCGTGGGAATCGTTTGGCAAATGCATATTTTGCTCAGGTCGATTCAGTTTCGGTAGAATTCAAATTTGTCTTGTTTTATCGATGTGTTTGTTCTTCAAAATTTATAATAAGACATTTTATCTTCAAATTTGAGAATTCTTTTCATTAAAAATTTTAATTTAGAGATAATGTTTATTCCGCTACGTATTTTTATTTGAGAATAATGCACAATTAAATAAAAAATAAATATCTTTCACTTGCTGTTGGAAAAATAATTGACAAAATTTCCTTTATCCTGTTACATCTACGATATAAATATGGTGTTTTATTAACATATTCATTGATTATAAAAGGGAATAAAATATTAAAATAAATCATGTTCTTCTCTCTCTGATACGTGCCGAATTAAAAATAATAATAATAATGTCTAAAATCGCAGATTTAATTGTAAGGCTTGGTTAATCGATGCCTACTAAATGTAAATCGGAGATTGTCCGGATTAATGATTATGAACGTCGTGATATTTCACCGCCCCTATCGTCGCAGCTATTAGACACTCCGGATTATTAGAAATCAATACGCTGCAGCGTCGTCCGCAAGTTTCCTCAGGGTCAACTTACAAATGAATGGCCGTGTCCACCCGCGGAAAATGAAGCTCCGCCACAAAGCCGCTCCGATTTCTGGCGCGACAAGACAATGCGACGTAATAGCTCTCTGCTGCCCGGAACAATACGTACAACTCTGTAACAACAACCGCGAAAGCTATCTTTCAGCGGATACAGTAGTGCGTCCACGAACAATGCGAGGAGTAGCTCAGTAGCTGCGAATTATGCTGAAAGAATGGCTAACTCAGTGGCCGATACGCCGATGCAACGCGTTCTCTTTTGTACAGCCCCGCGTTCTCCAGAGAAAAACCGCGCGCGAGAAATGACGTCGAGGAAGAAACAATCGATGGCTGTAGATTAAAATCGAACGGTAGCGTAGTGGTTGGATCGTGAAAGTATAATAAGAGAAGAGAACACATCGGAAAACTAATGGTACAGGTATAATCATTTGTGATATCGCGCGATCTATTTCGAGTGACTTACATATATCTCCTGTACAGCCCATCAGACTTGAATATTTCGAATTTAAAATGCCTGATTTCTCACCGTGAATTAGTCATCGTGAAGTATGATAATCCGAAAAACGAGAATAATATGGAAATTATCCTCTCGCGCTTTAACGTCGAAATAAATAAGTTTCTCTTGCAAATTTCCCGGAAACTGCCATTTGAAGAGTTACTCAATAAATGAGCGTATAAATCGTTTTCGTCGTGAGCGTAGAACGCAATTGGATTAAATTATACGGTCATTTGTAGATTAACGAGCAAAAACCGGAGTGTCCAGCATATTTCACAAGCTTTATCGATCTTGAGTGTCGTCAAGTCGGAAAATACATTTATTTCGACGTATACTGTGAGAATAAATCATATCTCACCTTTCTCTTTCACTTTGTATAGTCTAAGATAATTTAATAAATAAATTTCGAAGATTATTCTAATTTTTTAAAAACTGTGATTTTATTTAAACGGTAGATCAAATAATATTTAAACTGTTAGTATTAAATTTCCGTAATTTAGTGTTTAAGAGAAATTATATAGCAAAAACGAGAATAATAAAATAATCTATTAATTTATAAATCGGAAACATGTGTTTCGAAAGCTGTTGTTAGACTGATTGCCAGACTGCGTAAAGATATATAAAATAAAACAGTAAATAAATTTTAAATATCAAAGTTATTGTCAATTTAATCACCACTTAAACTGGTGATAACTAAAATGATTTCTCGGAACAGATATGGTAAATTACATTTAAATCACATTTAGATCAAGGTGCATCGATATCAGAAGCGAATTTATGCTGTTTTACCTATATATTTAATGCATTTTAGCTTATCTGCTCTAGCCATTTCACTGACTACGCAACACAAAGACTTTTAAAAGCGCGCATTAAAGTTATATGCCTGAATTCGCGTTTATCGCTATGTTCGTTACTTTGTTAGATTTATTTATTTAACACGAAGATTGCGTACACTTTTACAAAATTTAAAGTAATGCATACATTAGAAGAGAGAGAATTACGTTAAAATGTATGAAAATCGTGAGAGAGAACTTTCTGTCATAATATGTAGATTCTATTATTAGATTTTATATTTCCTTTGCATTCTCCTTTCGTATTTATGTCATATTATTATTAAACTCGTTTTCTTAGATTCGCTAAGTTTACAATTAAATGTGGGATACAAATAATGCGTGCGTTTCACAGAACAGTAGGAAAATCAATGTCGTTTCTCGTGTCTTCTCAGAGACTGAGAAAATTATCCTATCTTGTCAACGAGGCGATCGCGAGTTCCACTCGGCGAAGCCGTTCGGTAAACTCACCGTGTTTTCATAAATCGTAAGTTTTCCCCATTTCAGTAACGACCCTGCTTGCCGATAAGAGCTCGCAAGCCTATTACGAAGCTTTCCGAGACGACGAGCGTCCGAAAGTTTTCACCGGTCGATCATGACCAGTAACTTCACGTTATATGCATGTGCAAATCTCGCGACTGTTTGAAACATAAGTTTACGCTTCCGATGTGAGCAAGAGACCATCATTAACGCGCACGTTGTTGCTCTATACACGTTGTTCGTCATCAGGGATAAAATAGAAGCTTAACATGTGTGTGTGGCTTCATTCATTAGTCATATAAACTCTCGAAGCTTTCATATTGTATTTATTTGATGAAGAATTTATTACAGATATTATGATATTTATTTAGTAGACAAGTATATTTTATTAAATTTCTTCTTCTTAAATATACTATGTATGGGAGATCCGATCTGAAAACGATCTCTATGAAAATTTTCTATCTTGGAAGTTCGAATAATTTAAAAGTAAGACAATACGGAGAACGAAAAGCGATTCTATAACTTGAGGATTGAAGTTAGACTGTGCAAACTTTTGCTCGTGTATAATTGCAATAATCAGTTGAAATTTGAACTTCGATAATTATAGATTATACTTTAGCAGTTGAATATTCTGTAAAAGGAAAGGATATTCTCACTTTAAATTGAGAGAATCGAAGTTAAATCATACAAATTTAAACAGCATTAAAAGGCTAAATTAAAAAGCTAAATTTATTTTTGAAAGTAATTTATAATTTTTAAGTTTACGTAACGTTTTTTTTAATTCTCTTTTGTCTTCTCAATATTTGTGTATGTAAAATTTCTGCAATTATTTTCATATATCCTTGGACTTATAAAAAACTTTTTGTGAAAATTCATACATTCCTATCTCAGATTGAAACTTCTCCAAATTTTCTGATTTTACGAAAACTCGAAAGTCGATTTTCTAAGTTCAACCGTATTCAACTATTGCTTTTCCCAAAAAGAGTGCTCCAGCTATCGATACAATATTTTCCAATTTATCTATCACGACTTACTAGATTACCTCACAAACATAGAGATCGTGTCGTTTATAGACAACGTCTCGCTTGCAACAAAAGAGAAGTCTCATAGCCTTTCATTCGCGACCAAATCGGCGACAGGACCGGAAGTCCGCTCGATGTGCGGACGCGCTGAACTATAAAACACGTTATTCGGCCGCTCAACGGATATCTGAACTTATTCGTATGTTAATATATTTCCATGTTTGGCAATCGGCCAATTCGATTGGCCTCAATACCGTTCGTGGTGCAAGTCACGTATCTCGATGCATCAATGCATCGCGCCATTCGCGATATACATACACAGCATCGTCAGCACATGTATACATATAGTCGAGCATATAGTAGCTACCATGCACATTCAGCACTTAACATTTCACGTAAGAGTATAAAGTATTTATAAACATGCGCGTCGACACTTTACGTGCTAATAATTCATATTTTTTCATTGATTTTTGAACGATAATATCGAATAAAAATTTATTATTATTACAATCTTTATATCGCATTTATCAAGGTAAAAGTTTTGAAAAATATTAATAAAACATTTGCTTTCACAAAAATATGCAGAATAAACAATGCAACTTATATTGTATATTAAAATTTTGTACACACACTTGCTGTGTTATATATTGATATTTTAAGCGACGACATTTACATGCAAATACTGGAAAATGCAAAGCAAATACCTAGCATAGGAATTATTCATACCAGATATAGCACAATGCTCGATACACTTGATACTTTTACTTTAAAATAAATTTCTCCGTTCTCATCTCAAGCTCTCTTGTTTAAGAGCATTTTGCTACGCTTATATCTATGTAATTCAATATTTATGAAGTAGCATTCATTAAAGTGGCGCTTTAACGAGAGCTTTGATGCACGCAAGTATACGTGTTGCAAATGCTGAATTCGACATTTCGTTTGCACGAAATCGGAGCAGGGATATCCGTGCAATTTGCCAGTTCCGACATTTATTTACCCCGATCGGGGCGGATACGTTGAATCGCGGTGGCGTCGACGACGTCGAACGGGAGCGGTTTAAATCACAGCACAGCGGTCGCGCAACGCGGAATGCAAATCGGGTTTATCATTACGACCTGATGGATATCGGTTCGCCGATCACGCTCGGGGTCGATTCGAATGTTTTACAATTCCGTTTTCGCGTTTGATGTCTACATGAATCGGTCATCTCAAGCGATCAGTCCGCGTGAATTCCGACGTTTCTCTGGAAAGGAGTGCGTGAGAGTAATTCATTTCAAAATTGTTTACCCAACTTATTTAACGTAATCTACTTCAAAGTATGCAGACTGCTTGAAAGTGCAGTCCGCCGGATTCAACGGTCCTACCATTCCTCCTAACAATTCTGAAATTCCTCTTCCGTTGAGACGCTCAGAACTTGCATCGTGGCTTCCCTCTTAAATATCTTTTCTGCTGCTTACATTAGAAAATGTTTTATTTAAAAAAAAAAAAAGATTCTAGTGCTGCTACATATTCATCCTATATTCATGTTAAAATGAAATCTATGTTGAAAGATTTTAATACTAGATTGCGTTCTTGATTGTAACTGTGTAATCATATAAGCTCAATTAAAGTTTCAAAATAAATCATTCTCATTATTTTTAAGATTAGCCGCCTTCGTGTATACAAATTTATATGAAATATCCTTTTCAATAAATTAATCGATAAAAGATGCGCAGATGTTTGTGCCATTAATTAAGGGTCAGGTGGTGTCGCGGCGAATGTATTCGCGCTAATCGGTAGTGTATAGCATTATAATTGCAATAGCAATGACGCTCATCCGTTTCACATCTGTTACCATTGGCCGCGCGTATAACATACATACATAGATATTTATTCAAGGTTTTATGTCACATCATGTCGAATCAGGTTATTGTCGTCCTACTTGAAAATTATCCAGAATACAGCTAAAACGTACGGATTTAAGCGCGGGAGATCAGCAAGAAATTATGGCTACAACACGTGGCCAATGGATATCGCAATCATATATTCGCGTTAAGCCCGTTCCAACCTCGAGTTTCCGAAACCTGTTAAAATCTGTGCGGCAGAAAATCGATTAGTGAATTATGTCGAGTTCGCATGACGTGTCGGTTTATATAGATCCTGATAAAATAACTTTTTTGGTCCCTTCTAGAGAAAGAGCCAGAGTCGTTATAACGAAATTTCTATCGAAATTGCGCCAAGAAAAAGATAAATAAGCATGTATTCTAAAAGAATAAAAAGATTTAAAAAGCTTTTTTTGCAAATTCATTCGTTTTATAATAAATGTTAAAAAGAATTGTCGAATGATGATTTAAAAAGAACAGAAACACATGTATATCAAGTATATGAAGAAAAATAGAAGCATGTGTAACATAGTGAAATCCCGGCTTTCTTCCCAGATTGATGGTAATTTGTGCTGATGCATCTTCCCATTCTCCCTCGACAACTTTAAATATAAACTTCAGTTATAGAAAGAACTCTCTCCACCATCCATTTTCTCAAGAAACTGGAATGTATCTCTCAAAACGTTCTCTAATGCACTTATTTGTATCATCGTTCAAATCGGAAAAACATAGTGGTTTATAACTGTACAAAGAGAGAAGATGAAATAAAAGAGAGACAAGAAAAAAAAATGGTACTTTATCTCTCTATATCCTTCTTTTCACGAAAAAGTAGAATATTGTTTAGCAAAGTTATATATCTTTTTTCTATGATTTATATTGTTGGTATTCCTAGCTTTTTTCTATGTCAAGCCGTCATTTGTTATATAATTCTATTTGTTGCAGGTGAAAAAAAAAATAATTCCACACAATACAATAGACCCTTCCTCTCTTCTACTCTCTCGTTTTCTTTCTCCTCTTCATTCCGCGCGACAAACCGCTGGCACGCTCGTCGCGTTCGCATTTTTGCTGGGTCAGTTCTTCTCCCTTTTAATCCTGACCTACATCTCGGAGATACCTCTTCGTAAAACCATCACGCAAATGTCCGATTCTCTTCTTTTCGGCCGTGAAGCGTCTATGATTCACTTCGCATTTTTATCGTCTAGTCGTTTCACGCCAGCGCAACGCACCAGGAACGCAAATGGATAATTCGTCCATTTTGCATTTGCTCCTTCCTGATAAAAAGGATTATAAAAGGATAATAAAAGTTTTACGAGGATCGTGGTGGACTGAAAAGTCGGACGTGTGCCACGCAAACGAAAGAAAAGTAAAAATTAAAAAAAAATGCAAAAAAAAAAGAAAAAGAAGGAAAGAAGAATTCTTGTTACGTTGTCTAACGCCGAAAATTCAGTAACGAGCTTCACGCGCATATGTGATAAATATATGATATCAGATGCATAGGCACACTCCGGAATAAGAACACACCCTCCTTCCAATTAACTAAGCCGACCTGACCGCCTTCACTCTACTCCGGAATTATTTAAGTCAGTAATAACAGAACGGGTGTCGCGCGCCGCTTCGCTTTGTTGCTGTATCTGTTTTCGACGACAGCTACAAATACCATCCCTGTAGCTCCCACCTCGTTCTCTCTACTGTCATCCGGTGTGTCTCGAGCGCACATACACACATACCGAAATTTAATTACTCTCAGCACGGGTATCCGCCGAAACTCCCCTTCAGCCCGTAATAATTTCGTCGGAAGTCCCGGGTAATGTTGGGAACGAGGAGTATCCGGGGAAAGTCGCTCTTACCTGAGAAATTCGCCGAGACGAGGATATTCTAATCCCCCCCCCCCGCACCATCCCGCGGCTTAATCCACGCCGTTGTGTACCCCGCGTGTTAGGGACGATTAAACGAGCTACCATTTTTACGCCGGGACGCCGACGGCGATAAGAACTATATGGCGACGCTACTGCAATTAAATTTAATTCTGGCAAACGAGCATTGCCGTGATTAAGTGCTGTCTTATGAATGTATATAGTCGTATAAACAGGACGTTGAGGAAAAAAAAGATTGTCTCTTTCTCAATATTACTAACAAAATTATTATTATTATTATTTTTTAAGCATTTCTTTTCTCTATATATTATTATTTTAAGTACATTCAAAAATATATACTTTTTTTATTTTAAGACGTGATAAATATTTAGATTTAATAACTATTTTCAAAAATAATGTAGGAATAACTCTCATAGTTGAAAATGCAACGGAAATAAGAAAGGAAAGATGCGACTTTTCAAAAATCGAGCGTCTTGATTTTCCGGGCTCTACTTTCCGCGGTTTGAAAGACGTCGTAATAGAGGCACATGTTAGAATTTGAATACATTTCTCTTTTTCCCGAAAGCAACAAAGTCCCATATCGCGAGTCACGTGTGACCTAAATTACCATCGTGCACGGCGTCAGAATTCTTCCAGATATGTAGCTTGAGGCCACATGCCGATTACAAGCGTAATATCGTAATGCGTCGAGAAGCGGAATGAGAGAAAACGAGAGGAATGAAATGCTTATTTATATAAAACGAGATATAGAGGCTTATTCATATATTATATATCTACAGAAACTATTTTATTACGGAAATATTTACAATAACATTGCGGCTACTAAGTAATTAACACTTATTCCACTTATGTATTTTACATTTCTTCGTTTATATTTATCATCTTTATCAATTTTTATATTTATTTATTCTCGCATGGCAATGCTTTTTGTTATATTTTCTCGATAATTCTGATTCTGACAATTATGATATTATTATTAACTTCAGAGAACATTTATATATATGCTTATTTAATCTAATGAGAATCATATTTTATTTTCATTATATATTAAATTGCTATTATTACACGATTAAATTGCATGTTAACGTAACGTTATAATGAGCAATGCTATGTAATTACTAGGAAATTCCAGTTTCTCTGGAGTTGCTGACGTAATTGAGCATTAAAGGAAAAGACTCAGAATAATATGTATCAGTATTGCCAACGCAAATAGTCCTAATTGATAAACTGATAATTATACTTTTTAATTCTAAATTTTCGACATTAAAACATATACATATATAACACTTTTTTTAAGACAGCGAGTTTGAAATTACCTAAGCTTTAAACTCTCGAAAGTATTAGTTGGGAACACCGCGTTTCTTTAAGCTAAGGTTATTCTCTCGTCTGCTAAGATGCGTTTTTAAAAACACATGCAACATTATTTTCGCACCGAATGTGTCTGGAAATGACTTGGGATTTGCATAATACGTTTCACCATTATATCCTTATACCTTGCTTCCTAAGAGTCGCACTATACATACATGCAACGACCGCGCCGTGCAACGATATTTTGCGTCGTTCAGTAAATTCTTCGTCTCTTTAGCATACAAGCAACTCTTATCATTTATCTTCTCATATCAAGTCATGTTTATATTTTAAAAAATTTTGAAGCAAGACAAGAACCAAAAATATTTTATCTTTTTTAATCGATGATATACATTCTCTAATTATCAACAATTTATTGATAATTTTACTGATAATTCCATCTTCCATCCAGATATTGACAGATATACTTGCGCAGCAAACACGCATGAATTTATAGAATGATCCGATATTACATTTTATTACTGTCGAGCAATTTAAATGATGTAGGCCATTTCGCAAAGCGAAAATTTGCAGTGAAAATATGGCGGGTTCACACAATCGTGACAAATATACTTCGGAAGTGTGATACATAGACCGGTCCGGCGGTGCCTTATGTGGTCGCATACGTAAAGGACCGCATGAGTGCCTTCTATACGTATTCAACCCCTCGTCGTTCATGGTATGGACCTTGCCTTGGGATTCCAACTAGGGCATAATTTTCCCCAATGCTCTCTCACTACCATTGTCGTCCACCCACTCAACCTTCCCTCTCTCTCTCGCTCTTTCTCTCTCTCGACATTCTCATTCTATTTATTCCGACCTGTGCCGCGTGATCTCGTTGCGTGCGAAGGGTAGAGCAATACATCTGACTACCAGACACGAAGTAACAGACGATGATTCGCTAATTAAAGTCGTAAGCGGTTAATTTATCATATCACTACTTCAGTATTATATCTGTACGTTAAATCGCATTGTTAATCTGGAAATTTTATTTTCTAAGTGTCTAATTTGGCACAAATATTTTTTACACGCCTAAATAGTTTCGGAAATATTTAAATGTATTCCATAGTTAAAAGAAATAAAAGAGATGTATTTTCCTTCTTACTTAGTATAAAATCTTATATTTAAGTATGTAAATTTAGGTCAGAGAGATAGAAAAAAAAATTTATATATTAAATTGAGATATATATAGTACTTATGTAATATTTAATTGACATTTGATTAGCGATTTTGATCCAAATAACAATATTCAGGAAAATATCCAAAACCAGGTAATGATATATTAAAACCAGAAATAATAGTATGTGACAAAACATATGTCAATTTTAATTGAATTTTTTAATATATTACGCAACAAAATTAAATTTAATTAGCACATAATTTAAATGAGAATACTGTAATTACATTGCAAGCTACATATAAAATTTGCATGATTACATTCAATTTCTGTTTTCTCTATTCCATATTCAATTTCAGATCGTTAAAACATATTTAATCGACTCTTAAAGAAATTTTAGGTACTTGAATTATTAAGTTAAGGCACTTAAATTATTAAATATTATTAATTATTATTAAAAACTTTTTTTACAATAGGCACTTAAATTATGTCTGCGACATAACAAGATTATATAATCAATTCATAATCATTACGACTCTTTCTCTTTAACAAGTACCGTACACAAAATGCTTGTGGATCGTGGATCGTGTTGGCTATTCATACCAATGTATATTCCATTTTCTTATCCCATTCATCATTATCTAGCCCGTCCTGTTTCTTCGCTAAACCCTGCCGGCGAATTTAGGAAAATATTTAGGAAAATAAGTTCTGCGCGATAGTTTAAAAAAAAATGTTCTCAGCGATAGGGCGACGAGCGATCCGCGCAATGAAAAGTCCCGAGAGCTAATAATGTTGAAGAAACGTGTGGTACGCGGATACGACGCGTTGCACCGGATGTTGTAAGCCTGAACCCCCTGTTAGCGATCCCGCGGCGTGGCGGACGAGGAAGAAATTCGCTGCAAGCGATATATCGCTCAGTAATATTTGCGGAAAATACGAAGGGGATGCATGTAGCTGTAGCGCGCATTCTGAAGGCAAAATTCTCACGCGTTTCATCTCTCTCGGTCACGTTCCTGCGATTTATCTCGAATATTCCCGCGCTCGCCGATAGCATCGAAACAAGGCGAGAAATATGGGATTCCTTTATCGGTTGGCTATGCAACATTTGCTACACGTCTATAATTGAATTCGCAAGTGCACACAATTCTACGAATTTTTCAATCATCTTATCGCGCATCTTAAGGCATGACTATCTTAACAGCATTCAGGAAATAAACGTTTCGGCGGTGAGGCGTGAATTTGTCGTCAAAGAAACTGCAATTTGTATTTGACTCGAGGCTATATCATACACAAGAGTACATTCGCGTTTTGTCGCGGAGAGCAAAAGCTCGCGCGGAAGGGAATCTTTCGGAAACACTTATTTAGATGAGAGTGTCGTACTGAAAGAGTGAAGCGACTTTCTTTGCGCGCGCTTGCATAGAGAGTATCCACCAAACCGGAAATATATACCAACAACGTGAAACATTTCTCATATATGCATACGTGTATATGTATATTACACATATATGTGCGACATGACAACTACGTTTAGAGACGCGATATTTATCTACCGGAAATTTTTATTTCGGACTTAACGCGCGGAAAAATACGTCGCGCCATATATCGACAATGATTTATTCGCGAAAGTAATTGTTTACGGTTGCATCGCGCATTTCGCTTATGTGCAATAATTCGCAGATTGCAGATTCTCAGTGTAACATGTGACGTATTTCGTTCATATTACGTAATTTATACGTTCTCTAACACTTCTCACACACACATGTTCGTCGCACTCGACGAACATTAAAGACGAAATCGTTCATTAAAGATACAATTATTTAACAGTTCATAGGTCTAAAACATGTCAGATATGTACATCCAGGCAGCTTCTTCTTAATATTTCTAAAATTCCTAAGACATAATTATATCTCTAATTATATCTGTTATAATTATATATATAGTATTATCTACAAACGATTGATATTAAAATTAAAATTAAAATTTACTAAACAAGAATTGAAAGTTCTGAGGACTTAACGCGGAAATTTCGCGCGGAAACTGCGGATGCAAATGCATTTCCTGCTCGATGCGTCCATTGGGAATCCCGTATACGCGGTACGACAGTTGCGTTATAGGTATCGGTCCTATTGCAAATAGTGAAAAACGACACTCACCTGCTCTTTCCGATCCCTCCATAATAGATGCCCGTAAAATATATTATTCATCCTTTTTTTGTGTCTTCTCTTTCGCCCGCGCAATCTCTCTATCACTGGTTTGTCAAAAACTTGCGCCGCCGAAACGTGCTAATTGAGTTCGCGAAATTTAATGTTTCAATTAAATCGTTTACCAATATCATTTTATGATTAACCGCCACAGGACTCTCACCCCATTCGCAGATTTCTATGACAAGATCCTTTGTGTAATATTCGAAAGCCCATTGTCATGGAAATGGATACTTTTTTGGGCCATAGCGCAATATTGCAGAGAATGATAAAAGAGCCTATATTACATGTTATCGTAGTATTGTCAAACGCGCGCAATAGAGAGAATTTCTACTTTTAATTTATTCTTTAATTAAATCTGCATTTTATTAAATACATAAAATAATTCGAAAAAATTAACTATTTAACAAATAAGATCAGTCATCTAAAAATTTCATGAATGTTGGAATGAATTACTTCTGTGGATATTATGCGGTATTATATTACATTTTTTATATGTTTATTCACACATTCTGTGATAAGCTTAATATCCAATATCAACAAAGTAATAATGATGTTCATATCAAACTGCAACTTAATAAAATATTCGGTCGGATGCTGCAAAGTAAGGCTTTAGTCCATTGCGACGATAAACTTTTGCCACAAAGCGCGAATCGCGCAACTGGCGCCACAATATCTGTAACGACCTCACTATTGTCTCTCTTTTTTCGGAATACTGTCGAGAAGTAACGAGAACATCTCGTTGTAGAACGGATTTAATTAAAGTACAGCAAGCATGTAGCTTAATGCGGTTTGTCTAAAAAAAAAAAACGAAAGCGTAATAGGCGAGTTATAATTGTTTGTCACTGCTTACTTACTCAACAAGCGTTAAAACCACGAACGTTATATTCGCGACTGAATAGTATTATATAATATCTCAAACTTCCCAAATAATTTAATTAAATCCCTCTACATCGCGCATGCTTCGTTTTAATATTTCGCGAGGAGGCCATCCCGATTCGTGAAAAAAACTTTTACGAAAGTTGCAAGAACACGAAAAACGCGGGAACGATATATGGAGGTATTAAATATTTTTCTGCAGACTTTTTTTAACAATTTTCATTTCCTAGCAGTGCATCTGCGACCCGGCGCTACGTAAAATACTCAGGCATATGAATATTTATATTAAAGTAAGCTGTGTTAAAAGAAAAAGAAAGAAACTTTTATCAGATGGAATATACAAAATACGCCACGGCGTTTATTGCACCATTATTGTGTACGAAAAAATCTTATATCAGAAAATTTAAGTAACTTTTCGATGCAATCAGCGTTTTAAAGTAATTAAAATATTGTACGAAGCTATATAAATTGTACAGAATAAAACTTTTAAAACTCTCTTAATTCGCACAAAAAAATCTCTGATTTCTAAGCTCAAGTGCTCTTAATGTTTTGCTAAGACAAAGTAGATTCTAAATTGTCCAAAGAATGTATTTGCAAATTTTTTCAAGCCATTTCAAAGATGTTATACGCAATGAATCCGGGCATTAGTTGCGATAGATTGCTCCTATTTCTATCTATTTTATACATGTCTTGTATGTTATCGGTAAATCAAAAAATACGATTTAACAGTTGAGGAAATCATAATTGCAGCTTAACGTTATATGTTCGCGTATATAGCGTGCGCAAATATGTTTATTCCATGGAAATTCTCCTAAATTAGAGATCAATCTAAGTTACATCGAATTACCGGTGTATCTGATCGGGATTAGACTGGCAGCGTAATTTCTTTGATAAAGCGCTCTCTTCTATCTGACAGGTCTTGATCGAAACAAACCGGAATTATACACATATCCGTATCGATATGCGTTAATGACACGAATGGGCCTTGTTGTGGTTACCGAACCTCATCCGTGCCAAACCACCGATCTGTATGTATATGCATATATGTAGCAATTCGTGGGCGATGAACCATGGGCGTGTGTCCACGTTATAGCACATGAGCCTCTGACATTCCTGGCATTCCTAAACCGGAGGTCAATTCGAATCAGATACGAGCTTGTCCAGGAATTGGAATAGCTCGCTTGTGCAACATGACGATCGAAGCCACTCATTGTTCGGTGGCTTTCGAGATGATTACGCAAATACCAAAATAAAGAATCTCAGAATCATGTGTATGTACGAGACAAAAATGCAATGTTCGTACTTTCGAAATTTCATTTCTTTAAAACATACGAGACCATACAATGTCTCACAAAAATCAATCCCGATCGCAGAATGTAATAGAAGTGCACTTGCAATTATTCATAATGCTTGCAATATTCACTTAAAATGCGCGACATGTAACTTGTTCGAAATAAGGGCGAAAAATTCGTGTAATTTTGAGATATTGATTCTGCGATATTATCGCAGTCTTTCTCACACATTATACATTTTGCCGTTTATTTTATTCGAAATAATATTTCGAGAAAATTTCCCATATCGGCATTATATATTCCTTCGAGACGACGCTACTCTAATTTCTTCGTGTAAATCATATAAATAACGTATATATCAAGAAACGTCTTCTGTATAAGGACGAAATTTCTTATTCATGTAAAGTGTCCTAAATTGTCATCGCCAATGTGCCGCCTGAACCTCGGAAAATCTTGTAACCTCTGGTAGAATCCCCCATAGTATGTCGACTACCTTCGTCTCGCACAGAAATCGTCCGACGATTTTTTTTTTCTCTCTCTCTCTCTCTCTCTCTCTCTCTCATCCCGCGTCTCGTAGTTGAATATTCCCCGGCGTTACGCGCGATGCAAATGATAAAGAATTTACATCTTCCTTAATTTGCACAATAATGGCGGCGTCACCTCTCGACCCTGTTCCACTCGCGATCGCGACTCTTCCGCGAGGAAACTTCCCCGTCTGATTCTGCGTTAAATTCCCTCGGAATATTCGTGTTATCCCCGACGCTATATATAACTCGTAATTGTGGTACTCTCATAGTACATGCCTGTCGTAACCATATTTTACATTAAACAGTAATGAGAGAAGATGCATGATTATTACAGCTCATTACATACGGTGTGACGGTAATGATAGAAATACGTATAGAATGACGAATTAATGTTATATGAAACTAAATTAAAATTTTGCAGAATAAATTTCTTTTCCAAATTTTTTTTTCGAGAATATTGATTTTAGTTTTAATAGTATCTTCTTTCTTCTTCAAGCAACATAATTTTATTATAATGTATTACTAAATTAAAATAGTGATATATTTACAGAGTGAAAAAGAACATAAATATATTTCTTAATTAACTTGTACAAATAATAATTTTTACAGTATACTTTTCAATCCTTTCTCGAACTTATGTTCCTTACATTTTATTTAAATAAGTCTATTTAGATAAGCACGTTACACAACTCTTTCAGTGACAGTACTGTCGATACTGGAAAAAAAAACGCATAAAATTAAAAAGATC
The DNA here is from genome assembly GCA_949152495.1 of Lasius fuliginosus. NCBI lineage: Eukaryota > Metazoa > Arthropoda > Insecta > Hymenoptera > Formicidae > Lasius > Lasius fuliginosus. The sequence continues at coordinate 12,354,228 of OX424443.1, read as the reverse complement.
CCGATCTTTACAACTTCAATATTCTTTGAAACAAGTTTTAATTAGATGCTAACTTGATCGTGATACACGAAAGATATTTTAAATTCATGAACCTCGCAAATTAGGCTCGAGACCGTGTCTTGCTAGAGTTAATGATAGTCCGCGATGTACTTGGCCCGTGTAACTTTCGCGAACGTTTCCTGCGTTGCATAACAGCAACTTAAATCATGCCGCCGCATGAACGCGAAGCAGAAAGTTTTGAGAACTTTACGAAGAGATATTCATTTGCGCCCGAATCTTATTGCTGTTTCGTGACCGAAATGCTGTTTCGGATCGTAACATGAACTAAATAAATTAACGAAATCTTTTTTTTTATCTATCTATCATCCTACGTATTATTAAATGTATCGTCGATTATAACAAACGTGTCAGATCCTGAATTATTTCCCGACATTTTCGCGGGGATTTAAATTATTGTCGCAAAATAATATTCAAATTTTTGTTAATTCTTCACGATGAATAAAGGGGAAGCTCGAGAGTTAATAAATCGACGACCGATTATTGCCAAGCTGTATCCGTTAATCGTTAAAATCCAGGCGCCAGTGTGCAATTTAGCAGCAAAGCCGTTACGCAAATTTCGATGTTCCCTAACGGACTCCTTCATCATCCCCATGCGACGTGCCACGACAACATCGGTATTTACGTAATTATTGGGTCGAGGGTTTGCTTTGTGGCGTTGCGGCTCTTCAGATGCCTCTTGAGTGCATACGTCATCATTAAACTAACTATAATATTCTGCGCTGTTAACGACACTCGTCGGTATCTTTAATTAAGCCACTCATTTCGAAAGCAATATAAGTTCAGAGTTCCGAAATATTTTGAATTTCATCGATATCAATCGCGACGTAAGCTCGCTTCCAGCTTGATTGAAGGATTTGCCACTAAAGTCGTTTGTACTCGAATATAACTGTGTGAAAGAAACTTCATATATCTTGTACATTGCAGAGTCAAGATAGCAAGTTTGAAATTACATTGCGAACTCTCGGAAAATTGGCACATTGATAATGTAGAGATACCAACTAATAAACTTCAATAAACTAAAGTTTCCACCTGCAGGTTGTGTGCTTTTAGAAACTATTTTGCTATTTATAAAGAAATCTACTCCATACAAAGTATTCGCACGCAGTCTCTCTCTGATAAATAATATTATATTTTCTCATTGTTTTTTGTTCCGTTTTATATACTTTAGCCTTGGCGCTTTGATAGACGCTTAATCGTACTATCTTTTGTTTGCAATATCTTGTTTACCTGCGCACTATAAAACGCTGCCTTACATTAAGAAATTATTTATTAATCGGTCTTATCGCGCGCGGTCTTGCCATGGAACCTCATTTACTTGGTTTATAAATAATTTTCTCATCCGAAAGATTCACGGTTATCGTGTCTTACATTAAATAGATGTCGATCAATTTTATCTATTATAATAGCAATAGGTTGTTCAAGAATTTATTTATCGTAAAGTGACAAAATAAACTAATTGCTAAGCAAAAGAAATACAGAGAGAGAGAAAATGTGGAAATTATATTTATTTTATTAATTTATAATAAAAATGTGTGTGTGTGTGTGTGTGTGTGTGTGTGTGTGTGTATGCGCGTATTTTCATACATATTTAATTCTGTCATAGGTTTCTCCTAAAAAATAAAAATTTTTAAACTTACGTTTTCTATTTACAGCTTTGTATGTAGCAAAGTAACAAAGCGCACAAATAATTCCCGAGAATTATTCCCGTTCTATCTAATCCTCGCGTCGAAACGTGCCGTCACATAAATGAAAATCATTTCACGCAAGATACGCGGTGACGGCTGCGTTAGACATCATCCATAAAGGATAAACGAGGCCGCAAATCTATGAAAGTGGTCGAGAAGATACTACCTCTCGATATGAATACCCAACAGCCATTTACTCGAAGTCCCAGAGCTACGATCCCGCAGATGAATGTTACAGACCGATCCGAAGTGGTAACAGAAAACCGCCGATCGGTCTTACTACAATCGATATTGTAGATCGTACGTGAGATCATGCACTGTAGGGCGATTAATGCGTCAGAAGGCTCAAGTTAGATCGGATTAGCATCGCAAGCTAATATCTGGCGAAGAACATAACTCATCTTAATCTGTTCACGAAGCATGACTATCGTTTCTATCTGGTCAGTATATTCGCATTAACGTAGATATGTATATGTGTGTGTTGTAATAAATTTCAAATCCCCCAAAATTGCAAAATTTAGACTAAGAAAGAAGAGCATCATGTATGAGAGCGTAGAATTAAAATGTATGCTTAGACATGGATTTAATGAGTAAAATTTAGTGACACTATAGATATATAAATTTTGTCTGTTTTTCTCTCTTTCTCACGAATCAGTACCGACGGAAGAGTATAATTACATACGAGGACTCGTAATTGTAGGAAAATGTAACATAATTAGAGACAAGTCAACGAGATTGGCATAACCGTGCTGGGCTTAATCGAGCTGTCTAAAAGACGAAGACGAGAGTCAGACGACAGATGATGGAAATCATAATGAATCTCGTCGTTTCGCCTCCGTCGCTCAGGAATGTGAAATTACGGCAAGAACCTGTCTAGCAGCGCTCGCTAATACATATCAGTGACTTCGATCTTCATTAATCTTCCACCCTTGATCGATCTTGAATATCTAAAGTTCTTCCGAGCGCAATTTCCTTGTTTGCCACTAACATTATCTATGCAGTCTGGAGTCAATTGACACAATTCCTGTAAAACTGTTAACTGCTTGTTAAAATTGTTAATTATGTTAATGATTTTGAGATCTCTCTCGCGGGAATAATTTCTTCCTCCTTATAACGCGTGGGATTTAGTTCTGCGCTCTTTCGTCACGTCAATGGCAATTAAGCGCGTTCTAATTAGTCCCGTTCTAATTAATCCCGAGTATCACAATCGACGCACGAAGTCAGTTGAGTAGCTTTTCGTGTAACATTCTTAAAGTACCCGACGTCTCTTCGTTCAATCTCTTTGTAGAACGCCCTCGTCTTTCCGTTTTCTCTTCCCTTCATCCGCTTCCCCTTTCGCTCATTGATCAAACACTATCTGGTTATCCCCACTTCTGGCACCGGAATTCCTTCGCGATAAGCATCCCTCTCCTCTCCCTCGTGCAATCGCCAGCGTAAACTGCACCCTTCAGCGCCACGATTTATCCTGATGCTAATGCACAAGCGTCAAGTGGATTATCACGATAATGTCGATCATACACGGAGAAAATATTCCAGTGAAAATTACAATATAATTTTTGTAATCGTGGAACATACAAATATATAAGAGAAATCGCGATATTTTTATTCAATAATATTATATATGTATTATATTTTACAAAAAAATATTGTAATTCAAATATTTTGATGCACAAACAAATGCATATTGTTAACAAATAATAGAACAAATGCATAATTTGTATAGTAATAAATATCTTAATGTCGTTATATTCCAACTTTACAATAAATGTTGTAAAAGGAAATGTATTTTTCACGTGATTTGTCCTGTAAAATTTTCTCCGTGTAGGTGAGCCACATCGTACATTTAAATGCTTGTGATTGTGAATAGTTGTGAGATTTATTTTTACTGAGGAGAACATTTGGGAGAAAGCCATCTAAAAAACGTCTAAACGACGTTTGAAAAATCGACATACGTTAAAACGACTAATTAATTAAACCGTAAGATTTAAAAGAAGAATTTTATATGCCATCGAATTTAATATTAAATTCCTCAATGTTTAAACAGAAAACGAATTCAAATACCGAATGAATTAAATAAATCCAAAAAAAATTGTTCTCCTCGTTCAGTGTGAGATTTCGGTCCAGTTTAATGCAGATAAACATGCGTAAGTACATATGCATTGAAACTGGCGGACAACTCTTGCATAATAGCAAGCTTACTCGCTCATACTGTTCCCAGACGCGAGCACTCGTATGTACATGCACATACAAACAGCTTACGTTTGCCGTAAGCTTTCTGCGCAGGCAGAAGGGGATTTTGCTCATAAATATGTAAATTTTCCTAGGTTATGTGCGAGGGCGGCAGGGTAAAAATGTGGCCACGCCGAAAGCTGCCGATACAAATGAATATTCAATTACGATCGGCATACGGCGATTTATGCTGGGAAGCGAATATAACTGCGGTTTGCGACGAAAAGTTTAACATTATTTCATCTACGCACATAATTAGGCTTTTTAATCCGCTTTTTGTTATGTAATTTATTAACATCTTGATTTTAGGTCCTGCGATACGGTATTATTAATCGAATGATTTTAATGACATGGTTATACTACGTGATTAATCAGACGAGTTATCAAGATATTAAATATGAATCAAAAGTGAAATTATACTTTCGATATGATTGCAATATAATTAAAATTGATTTCAGTAAATTAACGTACATTAATATTTTGCTTGAGATTACTCTAATAATTGCAGCAATAATATTTCTAATTATTGATTATTGATTAACGATTAATAATTACAAATAATTTACAAAATTAATCTAAATTAATGATTATGTTTAGCGATCTCTCTAATCACGATTAAATTATTTATTAACCACTCGCTATAGTAATCATAAGAATAATTAATCACTATCTCCGACAGTGCAAAGAATAATTTGACACTGACAACTATGCAAAGTGACGGAAGTCTTCTCGTCGCGAATGCCTTTCTGATTTTCACGCATTATTCATGCGCCACGACTCGCGGATATAGACGCGTCGTGTATGGCAAGTGTAAAATAAGGATCATCTCATTGTACTTTCTCACGTCGTGCGTTGTTATGATTCTGTAATAACATTACATTCTTTTTAAGCTGCACTTGTCCGATGCGTTGAATACAAAATGCAGCATCTGCACTTGTACGTGCGACTACTTTCCCATACATCTCAAATCACTCAGTAAATAGATATAGTATCTCTCAGAGAAGAGAGAGAGAGAGAGAGAGAGAGAGAGAGAGAGAGAGAGAGAGAGAGAGAGTAAATTTTTTCAGTCATAAGAGATTATAAAGACGGAACTTTGGCAAACGGAATATGAAATAGTATGAAATATTCATAAATTTTTAAAATTTTAGATATTGTATTTGAAAATGTGGTCGTTTTAAATTGTAACTTTAAAATTTCAATATTTTATTTTTAGATCCATCCATAACATTTTTATAAATGAAGTATACGCCTCAGAGGCTTCATAAAAAAGCGCACTTATGCCAAATATATTTTAAATGCATTCTGAGAGGCTCATGGGACTTCTCTATACATACCAACCCGGTAAAATGGTTCAGAATCGCGCGTTTAAAATTTGCGGCGTAAAAAATTTGACGTACTCTATCCGCCGCGCGTGCGAGTATCGCGTAGAAACTGGAAGCAGTTTCAGAACCGCGGAAAAGCTCCGACAGGTCTAAGAGCACCGAGCGTTCCTTTTCACACGAGCGGATTTTCTGCGCGCTATTTCCACCAGAAACTTTTAAATAAACGGGCTTTCCTCCTTGACCCAAAAGTTCCTTTTAAACGTGCCCACTTTCTAATGAAATAATCCTTTTTAGTTGACCTCATCACGCAGTTATGTTAACTTGAATTTAAATAATGTCTTCTCCAGAGAGAATCCCGGAAAATCTTATAATCACCAAGCAAATGTAAGTATTCGTGACAAAAAAATAATGTTAAAAATCTCTCGAAAAGTTAATTTGAAGTAGCGCTATTATACACTGTTTTATATAATTCTTGTAACGAAAATTATTTTATAGATAATGCAACACTCTTTTCTCAATGATGCAAAATATTGTATCGATTGCGTGGAAATGGCGTGGAAAATCTCGCTATTCATTTCCAACAGCTGGTGCACAGCTGATAAGAAATTGATTTGTGGAAATATATCGATCGGTATTCATAAGTATAGTTTTTCATACGTCAGCGTTTCAGCGATCGTCAAAATTCTTAATTATTGCGGTCAAAATTCTTAATTATTGTTAATGTATTTAAAGAATCACATTGCTCGCAGTGCATTTGAATAGCGCGTGTTAAATTCATGTCAATCGCAAAGATTTACACATTCTATATGCATTCTTTAACGCAATAACGTGTGTAAAGCTGAGATTTTTTCGATAAGCCTAAAAATGTTTAGAAATAATATCATGTTTTCCAAGTTGTGCAAAAGAATTTAGACAAATATTGCAAAATAGACAGCAGAATTTGCTATTCATGGATAGCAAGAAGTGTGACATAAGATATTTATAAAAAATTTAATCAAAGATAGTTTATTTAATTGGAATATCTTTTAAGTGTAATATGTGTTTTTTTTTTAAATTAGATTAGAGAGATCTGACATCTCTGAATTGGAAATTTTTCTAAATCATTTACGATCGGTACTTGTCTAAAATATTCCGTTATGAGCAAAAATTTATGCTTCACGTAAATTTGTGTTGTCACGTCAAAACGTTTCACGCGTTTCGTGAATATTCAACAATCTTAAATATTCAACGCCGGAAAACAGAACATTATTCATCTCCACGATGCCAGCCGTCCCGAGCATACATCTATTTTTGCTACTTTAATCCCACTCCAATCGGTCATCTTGATTTACGACATCAGAAATGAAGAAATTATTCTCGAGAGCATGACCATTACCGCCTTCGTTCTTCGTTCATGTTGTCAACTTCATAACATTTTCCGCTTGTATGACTTACATTCACCGATTTATCCCGAAAATCGCATCGTGCGTAATGTTGGATAGCGCGATATTCCGCTACAGTATACAAATCTGCCAAACTCAATTAGCTTTCTTAATATTTTACGTCTAACAAAATAGAAATCTTTGAAAAAATAAAATTTTTAGTTCTTTGAATACGTAAATATATGTGCAAATTTTACATAAAATATTCTCCTCTCTTTCGTCCCTTTAATCAACTAAATTTACATTTAAAGCCTTAATCTAATTGAATTCATCTGAAATTATTACTACAAGATTTCTCTCTGCAAAAATATTGCCTGAAATATCTATCTTTTTAACGATGCAAAAATCTTTATTTAAAATTTAAATATATGCAACTTTTACAGTATATTTTTACATTGCTAAAAAAAAATAATCTTTTTAATTACTGATTAAAAGTTGATATTACACGTCTCGTGTTCTAATTCTCTTACTTTCTTCTATATCGTTTTAGGAAGCTCGTGCAGGTGCAAATCTTATCTATCTATCGCCGAGTTTAAATCATGTTAAATCGACGTTACACTCTCGAAAAGCGATACAAATTAGATCTGCCCTAACAACGCTTGCCACTCACTATCTCACTTCCTACGATCGCGCTTCTCGTAGCTACGTCACGTTCAGCAACATTATGGTTGCAACGATATGTGACTGTAAAAATATAAGGCGGTACACATTTTCACTTAAGTGGATTCTTAAAAGAACGGAAAGGAATCAAACCGGCTTCACACACACTGAAGTAAAATTTTACGATATGATTTATTAATAATATCGAATATAAACTGAATATAACAAACGACAATTAAAAAGAAATTTATATCTGATATATTATATAAGTTATAACATAATTTAACTTTTTCTTATTTATCATTAGTCAATATTGTTTGATTAATTTTATTTAATTAGATCGATATCAATCAAATGTACCATTATGTCGTATTTAGATACGTCTTTCTAAGCTTATTGTATATATTACTATAGTAAATGTTAAAATAAATGTTCGAAGATTATATCTGATTACGCGTCAAAATACTACAGTTTGATTGTGATATCGATATTGATGGGTTTAATTAAATGAGAATAATTAATCAAACACTATTGATTGATAATAAACAATTATTATCCGTAACGTGTGCTTTTGTTTTTTCTCCCTCGTTATGGGGTGTGTTCCCGCCCCCTAAAGTAGCGATCGGGTATGCATCCTGTGCAATCATTACCACTTCCATTATCATTACTAAAGCAAGCAGAGTCCATCCTTTCCCGAAGCCAACCAGCGCAATGTGATATGCGGTGTAGCGCGGAAATTAATTAGGAACGGTGCTCTTGCGTCTACGCGCGTAACTCGACAGGAATTTTCCATTTACGAGCCGCATGGACACCACAACATGCACGAGAGACTAATACGCACCTGTGTACCTGGAAGCCGTCGCGTATGCTCGAATCAATTAATATATTGCGCGTTCGTACTAATGGTCGAAGGGGAGGCAGGTAGATAGGTATAGTCGTGCGTTCCCGCCGCAATCAGAATTTAATTACATGTATAGTAATTTGCTAATTACCGTTTATTCTACACTCGCAATTGGCAATACGCTGCGAATCGATAGTTCGGAGAGTTACTGTCCTTTTATATTTGGACCACTCGTATTCGTGATCGATTAGCGCAATGAGCTAACTGCAATAATAATAATAATAATAAACTGCTAACAATAATAATAAAACAATCACTGCTAGTATTATTGCCATTGTTGATTAATTATTCACGGTAACGTTATAAGCCGAATAACGAAGCTATTATTAGTGTTATCAGTGATTGGTGCCACACAATAATATTTTCAATGTAAATATATATTAGAGACACTGTATTGTTTTATATTAGTTTTGTTATTATTCCTATTATTATATGCCATTATTAAATTATTGGTATACCGTTAGATAACATGTGAGATTATTATACCATTATTATTATTACCGCTGCCGTTTTTTTTACGCGAGACAGTCGATATCGCCCCGCGTCAAGATTGATTATTCGCATCGACGAATGCAGTCGTTTTCGCATCGCATCGGAAATTCAACCGTACAAACCGACAGGTGAGTTTTCCACTTCCTGTAGCCACAATCGATGTGACATTAATTTCAAACGAATCGGCAAGTGCACGAGGATATATATCGGATGAACTCGAATTAATTAACGGCTTCTATAATACGCGTCACCGCCGAGTTCTATATTCTCGAAAATTCAATGTATTTGCCGAAGTCAAATATTATTTTCCCTTCCATAGAAACATAACGTTCTTTGTCGGGGTGAGGCATCATTTCTGATATGAAAAGTCAAGATAAATTCTGAACCACTAGAGAAACATAATAGAACATGATAAATTATTTTAAAGAATTGCTGAATTATCAAAAGAAACACTTCGTTACGCTTTCTAATTCTGTTGTCTTGCGCGTATTTATTGATTCTCTTATATTAATTAATCTTCCAATATTGTCTCTATACGATACGATACGATTATAATTCTATAAATAATGACTCAAATGGCACTCTTTTTGCGTGAAGCAATGTTAACGATGATTCTTCTTGACAGTACCACGGTAGTACATTCACCCTTCGTTACATTTACATTCGCGATCCAGCGAAACAGACCGAAGCTATATCGGTATTATTACATTTGCATGTGAATGCAATTCGCCTTCCTATCGCGAGAGAATAATTCACCCTAAAGTGAATATCCATTCAATATCTGCACTCGTGCGACTATGTTATGATTACCTTGTCGGACATCTTCTCATCGATGTCGCAGCAGAATCGTCAACATAATGAGTGTACACATTTATCATGATGCGCGATAATTCATGAATAATAGATAAATTTTTATCACGCGTTGAGATCGAAATCAGAAAAATGAAGGCGATGAGGAGATAATATTACATACAAATGCAAAAATATACCGTTGATAAAAAATTTATCATTGTGCCATAATTGTAAATCCGGGTATTACATAATAATTTTTAATAGTAATATATTATTAAATTAATGGTGCTGCCAGAATTGTAATAGTTAATTGCGATAACTGATAGTCTCTCTCTCTTTCTCTCTCTCTCTCTCTCAATAATATATTTTTACTAATTATTAATTATATAATTAATAATCCAAAGTGAAATGGCGATTATAGCAATATGGCATAAATATTTGAAGGTAAACCTGCACACATTGCTTGCATTCAGTCAGAATTAGATTTCCGCATGCTTGCAAACATAAGCAGTCGCGTGCATAGATTCCACGTGCGCTATAGTTTGAATTGTGAATGTCGGAGATTCGCGAAATAGCGGAAAGTCCAAAATCGCATACCAGCAGTCCATAACTGGGATTACCGCTGCAAGTTCCATATATACGCTCGACCAGCTAGTTGGTCCAATTAGTCGAGGGCCGACGTTGAATCCGGAAATTACAATGCGCTGTCGGTGACAGGCACAAAAAGGAAACGTGAGGGATGTCGTACGCTTTCTATAGAATGCGTCCCATTACCAAACGCTTGCCAAATAGCGTCGTAGGAATCATTATCGAGAGTTAGATACGTGACTCGATCGAAAGATCGAAGTAAATAGAATAAAAGATCAGAGCAAGATTCAATGTGGAATGAAACGCAAAAATATTGTGACAAATATCCGTAATTAATTTGAAAATAATTAGAATAAACTACAGAAATATGTAACTGTGTTGATAGACAATCTTTCACGTGACTGCATAATTAATGATGGATGTATAGTTCTCGTTTTTAATGAGAGAACGGTTTCTGTTACAGAACTTGAAGAATCAGATCATGACAACAAACCTGTGGGTGGAACAGGTAAGCGATAAATGATTTACTTTAAAATGTGTTCAATTCGTGAATGTTTTATCTCTTTCAAACATCTTCCTCACGATCTTTCATCATTTATCACGAGATAAAATGCTCAAACTTTTAATATTATCCAACTTAACTTTAACCCCAAGTTAAATAATTCGAGTTAAGTAATATATTGTAGAATATATCGTAAAGAATCGTTCCTTTTTTTTACCCGCGACATAATACGCGAAAAGTTTGATAGAAAAGAAAATACCAGAAACAACTTACATTACTGCTCGTAATTGGATCTTTACGAATGTTAAAAGGAGAAGACGCAAAAGCGAGTTTGGGAAACAACGGATGTTTTGCTACTTCGCGTTACTCGAACGCCGCAATAACTGCAAATTACTTATGTTACGCCTTATTATGTCTACTAGTGCATAACGTTATAATCTATTAGACAGGCAGGATAAGATATAATTAAAACAACACAACGGATAGCGTAATCGAGTGATTTAATTGAACGAGAATTAAGGCGTCGATTAACGTAGCGATTACGGCGTGTTTCTTCGACGAAACGACGTGCGAAACTCTCGAAACTCTCGTTAACGGATCTCGGTAATATTAAGATGGTAGTACGGCTTCTAGGGAAGCGTTCTCTCGTCTGCTTTTGCAAGACGAACATTTATTTCGATATACAGAAAATGCGTAGGAAAACTCGCCAGCGAGTTTTCAAGAACAAGTCTAAAAAAAGTTTATATAAACTTATCATGAGAACTAAAGTATAAATTTAATTATAACTAAAAGATTCAATACAATACGTATTTTAACTGCGAAACATTTAGATAGATATAAAACTTTTCCTTATTTTTGCTGTTTTAAAATTACTTTTGAAATCTAAAACGAAATATCAATATTCTGACGATGCGTCCCTCTCTAATTACTAAAAAAAGATTCACGCAGGACGCTGCGGAACAGAACGCGGCTTTGACGCTTTTCATAGCGTATCCGATAAAATCGCGAACTAGATCATATGCCGAACGCGCTATTCGTCGGTCGATTCATACCACGATTCATCCCCGAACCATGCGGTTCGCGGACTGACGTCTGATCGGGTTGCAGCCCGTTGCGCGAGTTGCATTTCTGTCTGCACGTGTGTTGTACGTTACAGTTACACGGCGAAGCATTCCCGACGCGTCTCGCGGAGCGACGCACCATCCCTCAATGTCGAAACCACCCTCTCTACTCTCGAGGGCGACTAGCAACCCCCGGCTGTTGTTAGTGTCGGCGCGCACTCTTGTTCAGGACCGTCTCCACACGAGCCCCTCTCGTTACGTCGCGTCTCGTTTTCAATTCTTTAGATAACGAACCTTTCAGTCACGCGGCATATAATGAGAAATATTTAGAGAATGCTTTTTGTTCTATACGTAATTAATATGCGAATGAAAATTAGCAAATATTGTTTGGACAGGGTTTTAAGTAATATTTGAGATCAAATTTAATTCTCGATTGCAAGGAAAAAATTACTTTGAAAACCTGGCAGTTACTTAAAGTTATTTTTAATAATTTTAGCAATATATTATTATGCAAATTGCGTTTCAACATCTATGTATAACTCCATTAAAAAAAGTTTTTTTTAAATTTTTAGTTGATGAATAAAAAGTAAATTTATAATATATATATATATATATATACACCCTGTCACATTATCTTATAAAAATGTATTTATATATAAGATGATACAATCTTTTAAAATTGATAAGAGATTTAAGGTCATAATACTAATTTTGTTAATTAGAGTCGTTCCTGATCTCTAATAGTACTTTGACACAGACATATAACTAACATGTAGCTAACCGGTTTGCTCTTGGTGCAATGTGTTACATGTGCGACACGCAGTGATAAAGAAATCCAGGTTTTTGCAATGTGCGCTTTCGTGTAACACACACAAAACTTTTTTTTAACTTTTTTTTTAAACGTCAGAACTTTCATCATAAATTTCCCTTTAACGTAATCTAATGTTATCTCTTTTCTGGATTTTAAATATTCTCTACATAAAAATTAATCCACTTTTTAAAAGGTATAAACGAAAAGAGGGGAAAAAGATGGAAAGCTTTTGCACGCGCGAATTGTGCATGAATAATACACAGGATCGAAAATTATGAGTGATTTATCGATCGGGTTATCGGTTGAATCGATTGGTGGATGAATAAGTGCATAATTATGTCAAATTTAAAATAAATATCGCCAATAAATTACCTAAGTATAATTTACTCAAAAATATCGCCATATTGCATTTACTTATAGATTTCTCGATTAATGTCATTTCTATATATAAAATGGACAGGCTTAAATAATAGTAATTGACCAATACAAGTAAGGCAAAAATGATTTTACATTCAGACGTAATTTACACGATCGTGCAGATCTTTCAATAATTTGAATTGTAATCTTTAAAACAAAAAAATAGTCGCGTAAATATACAGCATCGCCACTCATCTTTTTTAGTTCTTTACGACAGTTTGTTTACAGAAGCTTGTAATAAAAAGTTTGTTTTTTTCACTATTTCCTACTTTCACATTCTCTTCACCCTCTATCATACACGCGAAGATAATATTTCGTAGTGTATAGAAGAATGTCGCGAAGTGAATATAGAATATATCTATAATATTCATCAAACGAGTGTAAAAAAAACAGGATATATATAAATATAATATTCATAAGAAGAATAATACTTTTTATTCATATTATTAATAATTTAGATTTTCTTCGCGATATATTCTTGAATGCTGCTTCAGAAAAGTAACAGTAGCAGGACGTGTGACAATATTGACTATACCTCGAGATATCGAGAGATCTCTCGTCATGTAATATTCCCCCGATATGTTACGCAATTCTTACACAGGAGAGCATATGGCGCGATACGTGCACGATTTACTCTCCGACGAAATAGCGAAGTACCTGCGGAAGCTTTTCCCGTATGTGCCAAGTTGCGCGAATTTAATTATGCCGCAAAATCGATCTCATACATATCGACGAATCCGCAAGCGAAATTACTTCTCCTTGCCCGAGCACGAAAACGAATTAAACTGTGCGGCAAAGTACGTCGCCAGTTAGTCTGCAAACTTGATTAATTGTGCAGGCAATGGAATTGCTTAAGAGAAAAAGGAAGAAAAGATATTGCGAAATGGATGATACGTAAATAAATACTATTCGGTACGTTTTCGGACGAAGCAATAAAATACGAGAACTAAATAATCATCTCCCAATGGATGAATTATTTGTGCAAATTGTGCGCGAGCATCAATCTTGACGTGCGAAAATTGCGACGTAATTTTAAGATGTAATATTTTCATGTCGTCACACATTTGATCAACGTGAAATATATGATTAATGATTTGTTCAAACTCTGATAAAGTTGAAGAAAAATCATTATTTTAGTCACGTTTTATCTTATATATGTAGACGTGCATTTTAAGAAATAATTAACCAACACAAGAAATTATTTTTAAATACATAATGCGCGCTTATGTATGTATACTAGTGAGATAGAGAGAGACAGAGAGATTGTTAATTTTCAAGCAGTTCTGCTCTTTCCTTCAGTTACGTTTTAATAATAATATATACTTGACTCCAGACTGTTATTTTATCTATATTTCCTTAGTGTTTCGTGAATTTAAGTTTTATGAAAAGAAAATTATATATTTGGGCTTTTCTCTCTCTCTCCCTTTCTGCATTTGCTGATAAGTAGAAAATGAGATTTTAGGTCGAAGGTTTACAGAGCGTTTTTCTAAGCGAGTCAGACGAACGGCAGTCAATACGTCGAGAATAAATTGATAGCAACGGCACCAATCCTGTCGACGACCCTGTTATCTGCAAACACCTTGTTCACACTCTTGCCCTGATTCCCGCTTTTTTTTTATCTTGACACTTGCGTATCACTTACATGCTCATCAGACGTCACTTGCGATCTGCTCTTCGACTCTCCCTCGTTATTTTCCATCTTTCTTCTTCTAAAATCTTGTACATTCGTTTCTCTCTGTTGCCTTTAACGACTTTTAATTCTTTTCGCTCCTTATTCTCCTCTCTTTGTTTGCGGCCAGATTTCAAATTCAGCTTAAATTCTCTCTTCCGTTGTCTTTTACTCTTACCTTTTGTTTTTGTTAATATCTCCTAATTTATTGTCCGTCGTTTATCTTTCTTTTATTATTTTAAATCCAGCTTAAGTTTGCTTTCCTCTTTACGCTATTTTCTAGTCTTTATGCTTCTTTATTGTTTAACTTCTCTAGTTCTTGTTCATTATATCTTCTTTTACTGCCATCTCAATTTCCTCCCTTCCTTTTTTATTCACCGCTCGTAGCGTCATCAGGTCTCCTTTTTCCGCTCCGTGTCTCTTTTTCCGCTCCATTATTTTCTCACTCTCATCCGCTCTTTCCTTTTCCCGTTTTTTGCATTTCGTGCTCGCTTGCCCTCGTCAGTCTGGCTTTCGATTCGTCGGTACCGAATAACAAAGTTAGCATGTCGATAATCCGCGTTACGCCCCAGGTGACTGATAATTCTTTATCTTTTTTTGTTCTCCAATCCCACGTCGTTATCTAAATAAATCGGATTCCCGCGCGAGAACAGCGAAGTCTTGCTTCTCGTCTCTCTTACGGTAGAAAGCTCGCGTTTGTCGAAAATATACAACGCGCGCGATATACACACCGACCGATTACAATAAATCAGATTTTTCAGGCGGTTACAAGATTTCCGCGTCAAGTAAATTTTCCCGCGAACTTTTACAACTTCCCGCATAAACATCATCTTGCAAATTTTTTTTCTCAATGCGCACACGATTCTGCTATCTTCTTTCAACATAGTTCGCTCGTTTGCTATTCTACAATTTACATCTTTGCGGAAAGAATATTAAAAAAAAATCACGAGTAAAATAAATTTCCTTTTCCTCGTTCGGATGAATTATCGAATCATACAATTCGGGATCACAGCGATATCCTGACGACAGCGTCGTGTAAGCTTGTGAATAGCTTGCGGTTTTCAGTAAACGAGTCTCGGAAACGTCAAACAGGAAATGTCGTAGTTTGTTTCTATATTTTTCTGGCAAAAATGATGCTTTCGTTGCATTTGCAAGCGAAATGTTCGTATCGGATCATCGTTCAGCATGCGTCATATGAGCCGAAACGGTTATCGTTATCCTCTGCGAAGTCAACTTTTACGACAGCACATGTTCCATTTTCGGTGAGAAAAATCGATTTTTAGCATACCGTCAGTTGAAGTAGAGCTAAATAAAACAGCACTCGTTGTCAAATCGCATGGGAGAGCTAGTCTATGGTTGGCCGTTCTCTCTGTTTAAACTTTGTATAGTTACAAGTTCCTTCGGGATGCGTAATATCAATATAACTTCTTCCATATCTCTTGAGCCATTAGTTAGAGAGTTAGGAAAGTTTCGAAAAAAGGAAAGCTTCCGGCAAGATTGTTCGATCGTCTCGAGAAAGACTTTTATTTTTGACTCGGCGGCGACGCGACCGGTTTCTTCGCGAAAACATCGCGAATTATTAGCAGCGCCAATTTGTGTCAAGCCAAATCCTATCAGACTCGTTTCTTCTTTAATCAACGCGAACGTAGTCGCCGAGAACGTCGTCGCTTATCAGTATCGTTTTTTAACTTCTCGAGCGTAAACTTTGCAACTCCGTCAACTCGCGTTCTTCTTCTCTCATCGAGATCACCGATTCAATTCGCGGACATTAATTGCCGCGGCGTCGCTCGAAATCCTCGACGGAGCTTCTGGCACGAAACGAAGGATCGTTCTCGATAGCCGGATAGCAACTTTTCAGGCGAATGCACTTTTCCGCCCAACGGATGCCGGGATGAGAGAAGGGGAGAAGCTGCATCGTCGCAGAGGGAGAAGCTGCATCGAGAGAGATGCTATCGACTCCGCTACCGAAAACAACTCCGACATTCCGCTGCCATTTCTCTCCCTCCCTCCTCCCCTGTGCTGCATCCCTTCCCTACCATCTCGTGGCGAAGCATACCGAAAAACACATAAATCTAAACTTCATTTACGTTCGCCGCCGCCAACACAAAAATGCAGCTCGCGCATAAGCATTTTGTTCGTAGCTGAGCTTAAATTTATTTCCACTGTTTGCACCGATGCATAATTGCCGACTAAAACAATTCTCGAATTTATACGACAACTTTTTGTGAAAGCAGACGAGATGAGAAAACCAAACCAAGTTGTTGATATTGAGAGATGTTTGTATTACACTTATATAATAATTTATATATATTATAAATATTTCTCATAATTATAGAAAGGTACACATTTAAATTTTATTGACTAATGCTCTAATTTAAATTTTTAAATTTATATTTAGCGTTTTTTATATTTTATATATATATTAATTTAATTATAATTTAATTATATTTTATATAAAATTTGCAAATTTGATTATAAATTTTATTTGATCATTTAAAAATCTTGTTTAATGTCAATTTGAAGATGTAAATGCGCTCTCATCTTGATTAAATTCAAAGATTCAACTAAAAGCATAGGAATTGATACGATTCCATGTTTTAGCTTTCAAACCAATCGATCGAAGTTGACATAGACAATCGTTCTAATCACTGAATTATCCACTTTACCGTCGCCAATCTCTCTCGGTTCGCGAACGGTTTCCTAAAAAACTTCGAACTCTCTTTAGACCTCTCGCTATCCCGATTGAATTCTGTCTGGAAGAAATTCCCATCGGGTCTCGCACCATCTGCAGACTCTCGCTGTGATAATTGGGCGTTAATTAACGGCCGCGGGGTAATCGAATTTTCACAAAGTTTCATCTCTCGCGAGAGAAAATTCTCGAGCTCCTCTTGAACGATATTATACCCGTCGTGCTTCGCGAAAAAAAACCGAATCATATCGCGATTGAATTCATTGTCCGGCAACAACCTCTTCGCGCCGAAATATTTGTATCTGCTTTTCTGCTTTATAAAAAGAAAAAATTAAAAGGACATTTTGCATGTATATAAACGGGATAATTTTTAATAATCTTGAAATAAAAATTTATTATATTAACGAGTTTAATATTGCAATAGTCTTCCTTAACTTTGAAAAGCTTGATGAAATAAATATTCATAAACTCTTAGTCTACAATGACACTTATTTCATTGTTACATTTTTTATTAATTATTTCATTAATTCTGTATTTCATTGTTTTATTATTTTATTATATAATTTTGTCTTTAAAAAAAGCAATTGTAAACATATTAAACAATATATAATTAAATAAAAATAGTTAATTATTCCAAAGTACAATATTACACGAATATTTTTGTCGCGATTTTTATATTTCTCGACGTGAATAGCAATTCCGGCCGCAGAATTTTAGAAAGAGTATTTAGCTTCGGAAGTGTCCAATGTAGCCCGCCGAGTTTCGCCTATTTTCTCGCGCGAGAAATATTAATGTTTGTATACGCGGCAACCGTAAAATTAGCTGCTCTTTTTTTTTGCATGACTTTTTCCAAACGCTTAGTTTACGGCTGGTTTAGAACAGCGCGGCGACACAATAGTGAAACACGCAAGAGTTTAGTTTAAACGTTAATGCGCCAACACGTTGTCCACGGTACCATCGTAGATTTTTCAGTCACAATTAAATTAACTTAAACTCTGAGAATTTTGCAGTGGAAGCAAGTAAAATTTTAAGAAATGATTTAATGTTCCTTGCTATCGATTTATGATTGTTATTTTATTAATATATTTATATTCGGATTTTAATATTTTATTATGTTTATTATTATATATTAATATGAAAATAATAAGAGCATCATATCATAACTGCATCCTAAATCTATAAGTAATTTTAAGAATAGCGTTTTTGCATACTGAAAATTGCATAAAAAACTTAATTTTCAAGTTACTAGTAATTTTAGTAATACTATGATTTTATCACATAAGCTATTAACAACTAAAAGAAGTAGAAAATAATATACGTGACAAAATTATATAAACATCGATCTTCTAAGAAACTATCAAAACATGGGCAATTCCACGTCAAATCAAACAAGAAATGACCTCATATTTTTAAATCAATCGAAACTCTTTTTACGTGAAATATACATAAAATAAGGAGATACGTATTTTTGTATTTGTCTGAAATATTTTTTTGTAGAAGTTATAAACAACAAAATTTTCGTGAAAAATGAAGAAATTGTCAACTTTAAAAATTAATATCTCTGGTTATATTTGTCGTAGAGAAATTTTCAAAAATGCATTTTAAAGCTAAGGAGACAACCTTTTTATAAAAATAGTTTAAGTTACAAGAAATTGCTAATTACAATTGTTATAAATAATTGAAATATTTAATAATTTTTTTCACCAAAAAGTATACTTTTAAAATTTTTTGAAATAATGCTATTTTATTCCCCATTTCATTCTAAAAGTGTGCATATTTTTTATTTTATGGAGAATCAATATATTTTATTTTTTATATATTTTTAATGAATGAGGCGCCGCGCCGTGCTCGCGTCACTGGCTCGACCAAGTAGTATGCTACGCGCTATGGCGCGCCGGTTTCTTCGGAAATTTTTTATAGGAAGAATGTACAGTATGAATGACATAATTTATAATGTTGATTACATTCACGTAATTTATAATGTAATCAACATTATAAATTATGTCATTCATGCTGTACATTCTTCCTACAAAAAATTTCCGAAGAAATCGGCGCGCCATAGCGCGTAGCATACTACTTGGTCGAGCCAGTGACGCGAGCACGGCGCGGCGCCTTATTTATTAAAAATATATAAAAAATAGAATCTATCGATTCTCCATAAAATAAAAAATATGTACACTTTCAGAATGAAATGGATAATGAAATAGCATTATTTCTAAAATTTTAAAAAGTGTACTTTATAGTGAAAAAAGTTATCAAACATTTCAATTATTTATAACAACTTTAATTAACAATTTCTTGTAACTTAAACTATTTTTATAAAAAAGGTTGTTTCCTTAGCTTTAAAATGCATTTTTGAAAATTTCTCTACAACAAATATAACCAGCGATATTAATTTTTAAATTTGACAACTTTTTCATTTTTCACGAAAATTTTGTGGTTTATAACTTCTGCAAAAAAAAAATATTTCGGACAAATACGAAAATACGTATCTCCTTATTTTATGTATATTTTACGTGAAAAAAGTTTCGTTTGATATAAAAAATACCTAGTCAAAAAAGATCGATTTTTGTCCGTTTTGACGTAGAATTGCCCATATATATGTATATTAAAACGTATTCGTATATATTCGCGCTCTGTGAAGATTTTGAGACAAATCGTTCTCTCTCTCTCTCTCTCTCTCTCTCTCTCTCTCTCTCTCTCTCTCTCTCTTTTCTTTCTTGTTATCGAGAAAAGATTATGTCAGTGGATCCGTGCTCATCTGCTTCCGCTGTCCTCTTGTCCTCTCGATCTACGCGCTATCCTCTCTCGAAGACTACTCACTTCTCTCGAGCGAAATATCTATAAAATCCCGAGCAATCCCAATGCACAATTTTCTGCTTCGATATTTTCCGGCATACAGAGCACGTATATTTCCTTCAGTTGCTCCTTGTAAGTAGAATGTTCGCACACGCAATTGTGAGCGTATATATGTGCGAGCGTGTCCGAGCGCAATCGAGCGAGTGGAAAAACGCCGAGGAAGGAACGAATGAGTGAGGGAAAATTGTAGACTCAATAGGGTCGATGACTCTTGCTCGGCAAAGCGAATACCGTCAGCTTTTTCCTATGATCGATACTTTTTGTCAACTGAATAATTTAGAGAGATTTAATTTGTTTTAAGAAGATTTTAAACGATCCGTGCAATTCGCGACGAAAATTCTATTTATAAATTTATTACATGTTGATAGAAGCTTTTTAATTACCGAAAAAGAAAAGATTTTTGTTTAAAAAGATATTATCATGTGATACCTTTCTCCGCATTTCATGTTGTAACAGAACAATGAAGAACATTATCACGAGCATTCCCTTCGCTATTTAATTAATAAAATGCGCGCAAACGTTACTCAATCGATCATACAGGCGTAAATGCTTAACGGGTGTAACGCGATATATGCGAAATATGAATATTTACTTAACGAGACCAGATGCTGGTCCATAAATCAATGTACTTCATAATCTATATGGGCCCTCCAAATGCACAAGCCGTATAACGAGGCATTGCACCGTACCATGCATTAAATATATTTATAGCGGTATTAACACAGGGATGAGAATAATTTATTATATCGCGAATGTCAAACTGGAACGTGTGCCAAATTTTTGACAGTAAAGACGCATAGCATAAAACGCAATAGACATGAATAAAATATATAAAGAACCCTTTATTAGGACACCATTGTTATAATACAATACGACAGAATTTGATAAATTATTAATTTTTAGTTACTTGGAGCTTTTTACATTCGTTTTTTTTAAGATCGCATTCATTATGCCATTGAATTTTCTTCGAACTTTATAACAAGACGTTGTTACGTTGTTACGTTCCTGAGATGGTAGAGGAATTATCGAGAATAATGTTACAGTAATTATATACACATATATATATAATAGAAATTTACGTTTCTATGGAATGCTTACTTACTTGTTATTTAATTGCTTGTCAATGTTAATTAATTTGATTTTGAAAGTCATATTCAAAATTATACGCTTGATCGAATATTTTAACCGACAAGTTTCTGCGAGATTTCAAAATCTGCGGCATCAATGATTGAGTATTGGAGATCTATCGAAATAATTGATCCATCTATAGATGAGCACCTAAATACTAACTATAGTGCTTGAACTACGGTTTATATTAATGATGGCACTACGGCACGAAGCCGCAAAGCCGTAGATGTATATACACGCATAATGGAACCATATGCAGCGTTGAGTGTTTAGCTAACCTAGATGAATGTTTCGCGTAATTAGGATGGCTTGTCATATGTATATGTGTCTCGATATGTCGTGACTAATAGACATGTAAATAGCCGCAACCCTATAGCTATTTTCTCTCACAATGCTTTACGCGAAGCAAAGGAATTTCATATCATGATAGAATTCCCTCTATTCGTATGAAATTATTATAAGCTATTTCAAAGATAAATTTTTATATCTAAATTTTATATATTAAAAGTTTTACCTGTTATTTGCATTAAAATTAAATTTACATGTTCATTTGCATATTGAAAATATTCAGGCGCGATTATATTATTATCTAACCGTACATTGTAAGTATATATCTATAGATATAATTGTAAGTCACGTGTTTGTATTATTATGCGAGATAAGAATTCGCGACGATATACAAATAACCAGAAACATTGAGAAGGAAAACAAGGGATGAGATCCTATCGGATTTTTACTTAACACCTTTACGCGATAAATATGAATCCCTTTTAGAAGCAAACGCACGTTCTCTAAATCAGTCGCATGTCCAATGTAAAATTGTCCGTATATGTAGAAAAACATACATGATTCGTATACGAACTGTATGATTTTTTCTCATATTAGAGAAATTTGAAACGAAAATTTGAAACGATTTTACATTGCCGAAAAGAAATTCTTTTTTTTTGCGAAATATTTTTGACAAAAGTTATATGAAATATTTCTAGTCAGAATATTTAGAAGCTTTTGATAAATAAATTATTTTAAATATTATTCTCATAATTATTGGATATGTAATTTAGAAAAGATCTAATTCTTCGATTTTTCTCTGATATTTCTTGTCTTATACATATATCTTTTATATAGTTATATCTTATATTACATCTGTATATCTGATATATGTAATTTTTGCGATTTATATTATCCTAAGATTATATAGAAATGATAATTTATATGTTATATTTTTATGACTCACCGACACACGATGTGCAACAGCGGAGTTGTGGCATAGAATGTTGATCTGAAAATACAAATATATTGAAATCATATAGCAATGTCCAAAATAATAAATATTTCAAAAAATAATTTCTGCGCGCAATTAAATTTTTCAATCATGTCTTCTAAATATTTAATTTTTAAAAAATGTTTGAAAAAAATTATTTTTACATAGAAACTTTTATATTGCAATAAATAAAAATATAATTCTTGTATAAATAAATTAAATAATTATTAATCTAAAATAAGGTTGAAATATTTTATATTATATTTCTATCAAAATGTTAGTTATTATAAATATTTTGAGATAAATACTTCAAGTATTTGAAATTAAAAAAGATACTTTATATGCATCATGCTACACGATTTGATGTAAAATTATCACGGAGTTAAGCGAGCAATTAATTTCACAAATAGAAAATTAAATAACTTATTTATTTAATTTTCTACTATTAAATTTTGCTCACCTCAGGGTTGTTCCGCCATTGCTCGATGCCTCCCCAGGCTTCCTCCTCTTCTCTTGTCATCATCAGCTTCCTCATGGCACTCACACAATATTCGCTCGCGAAAATACGATTAATTGCAATCACGCGCATTAATCAACATGACTCGATGATCGCACGGAACTTTACACAACACTCCCGATATTAATCACACGCGACGCGGTGCTGCGATCGGCGTTTGAAATTCACTCGCTACGATTGCGATATTTGTTGCCAACAAATACGAATTATTTACTATATTACTTACTTTAAAGGAATAAATCGCGTGAAATGCCTGTTTCGATCAATAGTCATCGCTTACGAGTTTAACTTACAAATCATGAAAAATGCTACTCACAAGAAACGCTCTCGTTTGACGTCTTCTAGTACTTGTCACGATGCGTATTTCGCAAGAATGTAATACGACGCTGGAACAGCGGCGAAATATCATTGCGACAAATATTAAAAGACGTCAAACGCGATCATTCGTTGCGTTAACATTTTTCGTGATTCGTAAGCATAACTCGTAAGCGATGACTATTGATCGAAACAGACATTTCGGCCGATTTATTCTTTGGAAATAGAAATAATGTCGCGGATAAATTTTGATTGTATATTTATGATTTATCGCATATTAATTAATTCGAATCACACTAGTATTGTCGATATTATTCGTGAAAATTTCCAAGTACAAAACATATTGATTTCGGAATGCAGCGCTATTACAACGCATTTAATTAAAAAGTACATATATATTTAATGACATTTTTAATATATGACATGTTTTAAAATTGTCGCATAATAAATCGACGTTTGGCGTTTGTACATTAGTATTTTGTTAAAACGCGTGTTTTATGTAGTTTATTCGAACTCTATCATGCGTCGGCAAAAAGCGATGCTATGCATTTGAATATTACATTCTACGGATATTTATCTTCGATTCTAATTTGTGTTTGTTGGCAACAAAATGTTGCAACTGAATCATCGTGTCGAGTGAATTTCAAACGTGGAGTAGATTATAGCCGCGTGCGATAAACGTCGAGAGTGCCGTATAAAGTGTGATCATTGAATCTTGCTGATTAGCGCATGCAATTATAATTAATCATGTTTTCGCGAGTGATTATTATGTGATTATTGTGTGCCATGAAGAAGCAACAGAAGATGATGAGAGAGGAAAAGGAGGAGGCTCGGGGAGGCATCGGGCGGCGGCGGAGCAATTATAGAGTGAGCACGATTAATAAGTTATTTAATTTTTTGTTTATTATTTGTAAAATTAATTGCTCGTTGTCCTCTGCGATTCTTATCCATTTTACATCATCTCGTGTAATATAATGCAAATAAAATATTCTAAGTTTTGTTTTTAAATATTAAAGTAATATTAAAATATTTATCATAAAATATTATAATAATTAATATATGTATATATAATATATAATATATATATATAGGTATAATACGATATCTGTATTATACCTATGATATATATAAATACGATATTTTTGTATGAAATTAAAAGTAGAAGAAGATTAGATGTGTGTAAAAATATACTTAAGAAGTATGAAGTAAATTCTTGCTATTTTGAACGCAATATTGGTCTGGTCTTTCGGGGTTTGCGTTTATTACATATTATTTTATTTATAACATACATAGATGTTTCTTTCATGCAGCGACATATTTATGTCTTCATAGAAATTAAGAAAAAGGCAAGGTAGAGGAATATATATCTCTCTCTTTCTTTCTTTCATTTTTTCTCTTTATATTCGGATATATGATCAATTGTTAATTTTACAATTTATATTTGCGACGTAAACTATAATTTATAATGAAAAGACTGTTACAGGAGATTTAGAAGAGTTGAAAATTTTACACTTACTAAAATTTTCATATATCCAAAGAATATAGGAAACATGTGTGAGAGCAGCTTGTTCAAGTATTCGCTAGCTGCACAGAATAAATTCTCTGTCAAATCGCAGACAAAGAAAGTTTTTTTAGGAAAAATGTCGGCGGGAAATATTTGCTAAGGAAAGTGTGCGACGCACTGTCTCTCGGGTTTTTAGTCCGCGACGGTCGAAGAACGTGGCTTTTATCGTCTCACAGAACAACAGAAATCATAAGAAATTACGTCTGGGCTCTAGAGTAATAACTGGCTAGAAAAGTGAAAAAACTATATGAGATGTAGAGATCGAAATTATTGATATTATATCCTACATTGCGCGTAGTAATCATATAGTTTATCGCATATTAATATCTTAATCAAATTTTTAAACGTGAAGTTGCTTGTCATTGAATATATAAACTTTTGTTAATATAAATATTTTTATTAAATAATTTTTAAATTATATATAAAATACAGGATGTTCAGCGTAACTAAACGCACAATTTTTGAGACGTTTCCGACAGTTTAAAAAAAAGTTTATATAGTGAAAATTAATCAGTTTCACGCAAGCTATCACATGCAATAAAAAATTGTAGAAAAAAAATTTTTTTATAAAAAAATCAGTCACCTTGAATTATTGAAATGGCACCATGCAATTTTTTTTTATATAAATCGATTTCTCGCAATACTCGGCATAACAACTTCTAAGGGTAGAATGGCCAAAAAGAGTGAGTAGTTTACGAGATATTTTATACTTTAATTTGACATAAACTTACATAAATTATGAAATATCTCGTAAACTATTCACTCTTTTTGGCCATTCTATCCTTAGAACTTTTTATGTCTAATATTGCGAGGAATCGATTTATATAAAAAAAAATTGCATGGTGCCATTTAAAAAATTCAAGATGACATTGATTTTTTTATAAAAAATTTTTTTTCTAAATTTTTTATTGCATGTGATAACTTGCGTGAAACAGATTAAATTTTCACTATGTAAACTTTTTTTTAAACTGTTGGAAACATCTCAAAAATCGTGCGTTCAGTTACGCTGAACACCCTGCATATAGAAAAATATAAATAAATGTGTAATTATATAATATATAGGGAATATTCAATTAATTATCGTATCGATGCAATAAAATATGTTTTGATTAATTTGAAGTTGGTTTTTTCAATGAAAAAAGAATTTCGGTAAAAGTTATCATTTATTATGACTTTAATTTTCAGCATTGCATATCTCTGTACCAACTTGTAAATAAAATAATATTTGAATATTTGAAATTAAGTAAAAATAACATTTTACTATCTATTTGCATCCAGGAAACTTTCGCAAAAGATTCATTACTTTTTATTGTTAATTATTCAAGAATTATTAATACCAATTAATCAAAAAAAAATCTATTATCAAGTATTGATGTTTATGAATATGACAGTTGCGAAACATCGCATATTACAATTTGTATAAATGAATATACTATTCTACTTATATCTATAATTCCACGATTTATTTTTGTCGTGTTATACAATAATAAATTATAATAGTTATAATAAACTTGACGCAATAACACACGCAGAAGCGTGTCAATAATGTGTTTATATTTGTTGTATTGGCTGTTTCAAGTCATGGTACGACTACAAATTGCGATGGGAGCCGAAGGAGTACGGAGGAGTTCACATGTTGCACGTGCCGTCCGATCACATATGGCGGCCCGACATAGTGCTCTACAACAAGTGAGTTCATCAGCTGCGTCTTGTTTCGGATTTTGATTATTATGGATACACATTGATCTGATATATACATATTGTAGCGGCACAGCATGTTGCCGAGAGAGAAAGAGAGAGAGACACACCGGGTGTCGAGCGAGCACACGTTTAACATCGTGGTTTTGCGTGCCGATACGTCGATGCAAATTGCAATCAGCATCGAAATATTGCGCACGTGTTTCTTTTTTCATCGCGCACGATATGATATCCCGCGATATTGACACGCGATGATTTTAATTTAATTCTCCGTACCGTTACGTGTTGCTTTATTTTATTCAGGATAAACTGAAATGATTACGATTTATCATTTATAACCGCTTGTAATTATTTAGTTTGGACCGATTTATTTCTCTTTCTTGAATCGGATTGAAATTACAGTTGACTTTCGATAACACATGCATATTTCTTTATTCTCGAATTGTTGTAACATATCATTTTACTATTAATTAATATAAGTTAATTTAACTTGATCGGAGAATAACTCTCGATATATTACAAGTCATGTGTATACCGATATATAACCGTTTGCGATGAATAATGAAACTAAACGAGAAACGAGTGTCCACTCGATCTCGACAAGAGAAGTACCATCGTCGTGCATATTGCATTTCAAAGTAGGACGGTATATTCACGATGCGAACGGTACATCTCATACTGCATCTCGTTCCAAAAGTTACGGAAAAATGTGAAACAGTTTGATCGGCGATTTTGAGGAAGCTCGTGAATTTTAAGATTCGAGACAGTTCTTTGAACTAAACTTCTGATTGAATAATTAGTGTTGCTACAACAGCTTTTCACGCGTGCTTTTTTATTTCTGTTATTTATAATCATTTACCAATCACACAAGAACGCTGACATTTTAGAAAAAAAGTTTAGCATTAAAATATAATACATATATAAAGATATTGCGCATATATAAGGCGCTTGTGCAGAGTGCTTTTAAATTTGTAAAGAAATTTTTTTAATATACATGTACTAATAAATATCCATACTTATATATATATATATATATATATACATATATATATATATATATGTATATTGATGGCAATTTTTAAATAAAGTTATATATCTCGAAAAATATATTCAGTAGAAACATGATAACATTTATATGCGAGCATTATTTCTCGGATGCCATAATCGTTTCCAAATATTCATCATAAATAAATAAAGAATAGATAAATAAAATGCAAACAATATGTTAAAATTTTGTATTGTATTGCAGTAGTTATGCAATAGTAGTCAGCTTATACTCCTCGCGTGTATTATACATGCGAAATATTTTTGTGACATTGTTATAAATGTTTTCATGCAATAAATACGAGGGCGAAACGATAAAGATGCACGATAATATAATAATCCGATGAAATACATCAAAAAATTCTTATCGCGAAGATTTTGACACGTTCACGTGCTTCCTCCGATCCTTTGCCGACTATCATCGAATGGCCGTTGAATAAAACATGCACCGAACGTTCTGCTGGTATATATATTACGCGCTATAATATATTATTTATTGCGCGATAAATCACAAGAATATTTTTACATCGCGCGATAATTAAGACACTTCCGGCGCTTTCACGAGTGGAACGTTTGGGACGCAGTATTGGCCCTAACAATTGCAAAGGGTTTTAGAGCCGCAAAGTACCGCACTATCGCTTGTAATTACATCCCGTTCTTAATATCCCTATCCCACATTATCTGCACATATTTGCGTAACTTTTGCCACGCTCGTCGCCTAACGAGCGAGAGCCAACTTTACGCGACTTTTTTCATCAGTTTGCCACGGAATTTGTAATTTGACGTACATTATTTCGCGATTAACACTTCGAGCCATTTCTTTCGTCGCGAATATTGAAAATTATAAAGAGACGACTTATTCGCGAATGTCGACATTCGGACGCGAATGAGGATTGAAATCGATATAAAACTTTGTTATAAATAAACGGAGATCTATATTTATTGATAGCTTTATATTAATATTATTTGGAATAATAGTCAAAGTTTTTTATTATTATTATATAATATTTTCTGCGTGATATTTGATTGTCGATGAAGTATCGAAGAAACACGTCGTTCGATAACAAATTACAAATCCTGCGTTGGCTCACGCTTGCGTGAGGCACATGCGAGCGATGTAGTCATCCCATAGATTATTATTCATATCGCATGAAACATGGGCGCTGCGGCGAAACGTTATGCGCGAAGGAGCCTCGATAAATCGGGGCATTATGATCTCAGGGAATCGCGACGAAATGGCTGCGCGAGTCTGAACAGCCTTGATTCCCATCGATGAAACATTTACCATCGTATGCGAATGTATTCAGAATACGATGGATTGAGAAAATGCTCGAATATAGGTAATCACAATGAAAAGCAATGTCCCCGATCACTTCTCGATTCGAAAGACGGTAAATGGAAATTTTTATTTGTACGTCAAAGCCTGATGGTAAAGACGCAGACGATGATTCGAATTAATATCATATCGAGTTTATTTAATTGATCGATAAATCTATTCGTTCGCGTTATTACGTTTGCTAGTTTACAATAATCGGCATTCGTATAAATTTAATAACATTATAAATATTATTATTCTCTATATTGATACTTTGTTCAGTTACGTATTTCAATATGTGACAAGATTTTACAAAATTCAGAAATGCTTATAAGTTTACTGTAGAGAATTCATATTCACACATAAAAATTCATTGCATCGTAACCTACTTTACATACGTATTTTCGCGCGACGTGTCCTATATTTTCTTTTTACTCATCTTTTTTTTAAGAATTTTTCCTCAAAGAATGTAATGAGGTATAATCACATGAGAATAACGGCTACAGTAAAAATCTACACTCCTCAAACTATAAGAATATTTATATTCTATATAGCCCGTCAGTTTTATTAGAACAGATCGCACATATTTTGATTAATTTATTTTTATTAATATTTAATAAAATTGAAATATATGGACAGGCTCTAATTTCGATCGAAAACGGGATGATGATGATTACAATTTTAATATTAATCGAAAGTTAGTGAAAGTAAAGTGATTTGGCAATAGAAAACAAATGAATGTACTGTCAGCTTTCAATGTAAAGCAATATTCAATCAACAATGTATCTCTGCTTCTAAAATAGATAACGGCATTTCTTCGCATTTTTCAGCTATTATATAGCGGAAAAACTGTAAGCTAATAAAATTATCGTGCGGCGAGAGGATATTGTAATTGATTAAATAATTCACTCGACATAGATTGTACAGCATTAATAATTCGTAAAAAGCTCGCGCTTCTCTGCATTCGAGACGAATGCATCACTAATATCGAATCTGCATACTGTGTATATATATATATATATACATAAATATATATAGATCATGAATACTACGCCTGGATATGAAGCGAAAAGCAAACATTGTCCGTATCCACTCGCCGACGGAATATTCCAGATATCGCAGACGGAGAAACGCGTATCCATTTCCAATATATATAGCTGCCTATAAAAAAAAATAAAATACACGCCGTCAAGTGTAACATTAAATGAGCTGTGTTCGCATAAAAAGCAATGGCAGTTAAATTTTTGTTAACGATACATTTAACCTCTTCGAAGCCTCTGGTATACATACTTTAAACATTTCTGAGAAATAAGAGGTTGAAAGTAGATATTAATGATGATTGCAATTTTAATAATAATCTAATAACAGAGAAGCTTATTATATATATGTATATATATAGGCAATTCCACGTCAAATCGGACAAGAAATGACCTCGTATTTTTTAAATCAATCGAAACTTTTTTCATGTAAAATATACATAAAATAAGGAGATACGTATTTTTGCATTTGTCCGAAATATCTTTTTTGCAGAAGTTATAAACAACAAAATTTTCGTGAAAAATGAAGAAGTTGTCAATTTTAAAAATTAATATCTCTGGTTATATTTGTCGTAGAGAAATTTTCAAAAATGCATTTTAAAGCTAAGGAAACATCCTTTTTCATAAAAATAGTTTAAGTTACAAGAAATTGCTAATTACAATTGTTATAAATAATTGAAGTGTTTAATAATTTTTTCACCAAAAAGTACACTTTAAAAAATTTTTGAAATAATGCTAAATTATTCTCCATTTCATTCTGAAAGTGTACATATTTTTCATTTTATGGAGAATCGATAGATTCTATTTTTTATATATTTTTAATGAATGAGGCGCCGCGCCGTGCTTGCGTCACTGGCTCGACCAAGTAGTATGCTACGCGCTATGACGCGCCGATTTCTTCGGAAATTTTTTGTAAAAAGAATGTATACAATATGAATGACATAATTTATAATGTAATCAACATTATAAATTACATTCACGCAATTTATAATGTAATCAACATTATAAATTATGTCAATTTCCGAAGAAATCGGCGCGCCATAGCGCGTAGCATACTACTTGGTCGAGCAAGTGACGCGAGCACGGCGCGGCGCCTCATTCATTAAAAATATATAAAAAATAGAATCTATCGATTCTCCATAAAATAAAAAATATGTACATTTTCAGAATAAAATGGAGAATAAAATAGCATTATTTAAAAAATATTTAAAAGTGTACTTTTTGGTGAAAAAAATTATTAAACATTTCAATTATTTATAACAATTGTAATTAGCAATTTCTTATAACTTAAACTATTTTTATGAAAAAGGTTGTTTCCTTAACTTTAAAGTGCATTTTTGAAAATTTCTCTACAACAAATATAACCAGAGATATTAATTTTTAAAATTGACAATTTCTTCATTTTTCACGAAAATTTTGTTATTTATAATTTCTGCAAAAAAATATTTTGAACAAATACAAAAATATATATCTCCTTATTTTATGTATATTTTGCGTGAAAAGAGTTTCCTTCGATATAAAAAATACAAAGTCAAAAAAAAGTCGATTTTGACGATTTGACGTGGAATTGCCCATATGTATATATATTTTTTTTTGCTGCGAAAGTATTTTACATCCGTTACCAGTTTGAAAATATTTATGACAGTAATGAATTGAAAGATAAAATATTTTTTGTTTCGTCAGTAAGCCACATCGATAAATGACATTCCCCAACCATCAATAATAACCTAAGGATTTCCTGAGTTTTCTCATGAATTCCATTAGTTCGCTTGTTATTTTCCTCATCATAACATCTTCACGTCTTCGCGAATTCTATAAGATAATGGATAAAAGAAATAGGAAATAACGGATAAGAAACATCTTTTAGTAGAAATTATGATTTATATTCTTATTGAACATTTAACGTTAGATGTAATTTTGAGATTATTTATCTAAAAAATATAAAAAATTATACTAACAAACGTTTAAATAAAATATATAATCGATTTCAACAAATTACATAAATAATGTGCAATAAATATTTTAATTCAATTATTATGATTATTATAAATAAAAAAATTACATCAAGGTATAAGTTGTGCAATGAACTTGACGTTTATGTGAAAAAGCAGCAGTTAATTTTCATGCAAACAATCATTTTTCTCAGTATATGACTCAATTCATATATTTTTTGTTGCTTCGAAAAGAAAAAAGGAATATTCCTCTGTTCGTGAATTATTCCCTCGCAATCGCTCAACTCCGACCGCGTTTTAGACCGTCAGAAAGCTAGTTCCGGATAGATATCGACTTACAAAATGAACGAGGGAGAACGCAACGCAGGTTTTTCGGAAAACGTCACGCTTTTCTACGTGGATTTTCTAAGCGGCACGATGGTTTACGAGTGATCTGGATACGGTATCAGCGTATATATTTATATTCCCCTGCCGGAAAGATTGAAATTCGCGCACGTTGAAATTTAAGCGGTGAAGCTCGCGCTATCTCTTATGTCCACGCTCTCGACGAGAAACGTTTTCGAAAATTGAAATGCGGAGATGCGCGATAAATTGATGACTTGACATAAAAAAAAAAAAATAGGTCGTATAAGAGTATCATGCTTTCGAAAAATAATTTTTCATTGTCTCTTTAAAAGTTTCTTTGCGCCGAAGTCTTGATAGCACTATAAAATCCTGTAGATGCTACTTATGAGAACATTTATGAGTTATAGAGAACGAATGAAATGTGTTTTCATTCTTTTCACTTTCATTTAACTAAAGTATTATTTAAACACAAACGGCTTTTCTCGTGACTTTAGAGTCTTTTTTATGCCGAGTTTTCTATTATATCTACGAGGGATGCTATATACGAGAATAAAGGATCAGATAAATAAATTTTCTATTTAAGTTAAGCGGAATTTATTGAAAAGTTAATTTAATTTATTCGTTATTTGATTTTTGCGAGATCCCAATGCCTCGCAAAAGCTACATTAAATCTCGTCGCGAAATAAAGTTGAGTTTCGCACATATTTGCATACGTTGTGAGCCGCGGGCTCTAAAGGTTTCCATTCACTACGTCCAAATATTCTCATTGGGCGTACCGTAAACTCTGCCAACAAAGAGCCGGGCGAAATGCAATACCGTGAATCTTCGTGAAAGCACACATTACGTGTACGATTATATCTTCTCGAATTTATATATCGGATATCTATATCTTCGTCCAAACTAAAAGTATAATTAATTTTATCGTTATACAGTAACATAATTAACGTTCCATTTGTACGTTTCAATAATATAATAGAATGTGATATATATTTTAACATGTTTAATATCAAGAAGTTAATTAATATCAAAAGTAAATTAATAATATAAATAAATTAATAAATTAATTAAGTCATATCAAAATAATAAATATCGTTCAAAAATCGGGAAGCATACGCGCGTTTCTAATATTTTATTTTTAAGAATAAATTGTAACTAATACACACATACCTACACACACATATACATATACAATGCGATCAGGCTCACATAAAGGGCGAGTTATAAAATCGATATAGTGATTGTTCGCACGATATTAACGCGAGAAGTAAATGGAATTTTCGTAACCTCGGATATTGAGTATGGAACATCATTCTGTAGCGTTAATAAAACTTTGCGGAGACATTATTTCAGACAAAGCGGTAAAAGCGATAAAGGCATTATTTCATGGCGATCGCGATATGCAAGCTTACATGCATTGTATACGCAAGCATATCCCATTCAAAAAATCAATTTAGAAATAAACTTAATCGTGGTTAAAATTAATTGAAAAAAATTGAAAGCTGCGTATAAATATAGAATGAATTCCCGTTTTGTGCGTCATCTGAAATAGCAATAACGCACCGCGTTTTCTGTGGCATAACAAATGCCGTGTACTACAATAAAATATTAATTACGTTAATTAGATTTAATTAGATTCGCATACAACATACATGGGTAGTTAGAGTTAATGAAACGATTAATCGTGTAAAGAATTTTTTGAAAATGCAGCTGATGTAATTCTTCTATAACTTTGCGGTAAAATGTCGACAAATTTATCGGATCGGAAACTCCGTTCCTCACAACTTTTTCAATATTCGGCGTGTAATATCTTAGTAAACGAATCTCTAATCAATATTTGCCCAGTGTCTCATTATCTACGGCTCTTCTACGCGACGCGATCTCTCGCAGCGATCATTCGTTTTCAATTATAGTGCATAAACCGACACGAACTCGATCATGAAGTTGCTGAGTTGTTACACCGTGCTAGGCTAACGGATCATGGTTGTATAATGAGGCAGCGATAAACATCGATTAATATGCTTTACACGAAAGCGATGAATGCATTCGTCCCTCGTGAATTCCAGCGTTGGCAATATGATCACGCGTTTGCTGGCAGTCGGTGTAACATCATTATATTAGCAGATTCGCATTAATGAAGCGTTTCATATCGGATGAATGTCGTGTTTACGTTAGAACATACTCTTGTATAACCGTCTCCGGAATGATTGATACGCATTTTGTTCAGTAAGCGGTAATAAAATTTAATTTTATACACAAAGTCGGGAAGATGACAAAATAATTATTAAAATCTTCAATGTACTTACCGTTTTTCGTCAAAGACAACATGTTGTTATCGTACTTGCATTTTTCGCGATATATTATTGACCTTAAAAATATACTTCGCATACAATAAATAATTAATCTCATGTAATAAATTGTTTAATATTTCTTGATGCCGCGTGCAAATGTAAAGAGAAGTTTCTCGACCGCATCGTCAAAATACCACATTAAGATATATACATATACAGAGTGTACCTGTATAATATATTGTATCTGTATATATTTAAGCAACATTCGAGAATTAGGTAGTAGAGCGTGGTCTCGACAGGAGCATGAATTAGGTGACACGAATCGCCGCCATTGTCAGCATAATCTCACGAAGGGGTTGCCGTAGGTCCGAGACAGCACTATTACATTCAGGGATCTGTGTGAAAGAGCCGAGCTCGCGAACGTTTCGAGGATCTGTGGCAACGAGATTGACGGTACGTGCTGCCAGATGCACGAAACGCGAGATAACACACCTACGTATCCTCAGTTGCATACGTAAACACCGCATCCCTGAAACGGCGTTTACATAGGGTGTCAAGCTTCAAAACGCCCATAATATCCGCGCTTTCCTTCCTAATTTAATTTTAAGAATCGATAATATGGAAATCGTGCTTTTACAAAAAAATGTGTTGTTGCTTTTGGACCCTTTTACTAAGTTCTAGATCAAATTAAATCATATTACTGTATATAAAATAAATCTATTAGAAGGCATAAGAAATATCTTATTTCTTATATATAAGAGATATCCTATCATCTTTAATTAGTCATCAATTTGTTTTAAGAAAGAAAAGTGTTTCAAAGAGTTAACATATTGAATGTTCCGTGATAATTGCTAGAAGAGTATTAATAAGGAAAGCAAAGATAATTTTTTAAATGTTTGAATAGTTTTCGAATTCCATGAAAAAGTTTAATTTTTTTATCTCAAAAATAGATCAGGGATTTTTTGGAAAGATTAGAATATTTATGACTGTGATAATTAGTTATCACTAAATCATTGTATTTGTTTAATAACATAAAGATTGTTTTTTTAATTATGCATAGAGAGATATTGGATATAAATTTATTATTAATTGAGCTTCTTAGAAGCCAAACTAATCAACTACATTTTTTGTAAACTTTTTAATTTTAGTGTCAGATTATCTGTTATAGAATTAAGAAATTTACAAAATGTAGAGTTGATCAGTTTGGTTTCTGAGAGGCTCAATTAAAACAAAAGCAACATAAATTTGCATCGCAACTCTAAGAATAAAAATATCGTAGAAAATTTCAATATGCAAACGGTAAGATGCAAAGTCAGGCAATACTCTCAATGCGAATTCTTGAGTTCGAAAATAAAAGGATTAATCAAACAGCGCGAATCTGAAAGATTATAGAAACAC
Source organism: Lasius fuliginosus (assembly GCA_949152495.1). Classification (NCBI taxonomy): domain Eukaryota; kingdom Metazoa; phylum Arthropoda; class Insecta; order Hymenoptera; family Formicidae; genus Lasius; species Lasius fuliginosus. The sequence continues at coordinate 12,318,268 of OX424443.1, read as the reverse complement.
CTGGAGCTCGCTTTACAGTTGTTTGATACGTATAGCGATAACAATCCTCTCTCTTTTGACTCCGAAATGCGAAGTAGCGTCAAAAAAAGTCAATATTGTTATCAAAGAATAATGTTTTTCCTTCCGTTCATATTTTTCTCCATTGTTAACAATTCCAAGTTTTTTTATGTCAACTAATTGTCTCTGTATATTAAGTAGGTATTATCTTTATTGGAAAATATTTGTATTAGCTTTTATGTCGGCTTGCTGAGAAATGTCAAAACGTTTCTCAGACGATTCCATTCCATCAAGATATCGAGCATGAAACATCGATCAATCGCATTTCAAATGTATTTTTATTCTGATTCGTAAGCATCGAGTGCTCATAAAGAATTTCCAGGTCATAAAAGCAAAAGAATCGATACTTTATATCTACTTCTGAACTTCTTGAAAAGCAACGAAAAGAATTTTGGAAGAAGATAATATTTGGTGGAAAATGTAATTTTTATTTTAGTTGTAGAATTTTTGGATTAAACGTACACATATTTCGCGTTTGTTTCATTTTTCCATTATTTATTTTGGCGCCCCTGTACACCTGCCGATTGGTCGTCAAACAGAACGGAGGGAGGAGAGTAAAAAGACTAGAAACAGCGCTTAATTAAAAGCCTCTGGCTTTGACGTTTTTTTTTCCTTCCTCTTGAGAGCGTTGGATTGACCAAAAACAACGCTGGTTTCCCCTCTGCGAGGTTTACTTTATTTCGAAAACTTACCGGTTACTTTGAAGAAAGCCGTGAACCTCTTGTGAGAGCACGCTCGGATGCTTAACTTTAACTTAATCTGCTGTTTGTCCGTACAACTTTGAACTAATCGGAATGCAAGATGCATCGAGATGTAGCTAAATTGAATCGCGTTGCACGCAAAGCCTTGTGAAAATATGACAAATAGTAATTATAAATTACACAGTATTCCGCAGAGCACCTACCAAATTTATCTTACAATTTCTCTGAGTATTTTAGAGCTAATTTACAAAGACACCGTAATAATATTACTGGAACTCAAATTATAAGCGATTAAAAAAAATTATTTTGCGAGAAGCTTCAGGTTCACGAGAAAATAAATTTATTCTTAGTATGTCAAATAGATTTTGCTTTCGAAAGAATTTAAATTAAAATTTAATTATTAAAATATCTAATATAGAAAATTAATAAAATAATATTTTGTGTTATTATAATATGAAATCCTTCATAAAAAATCCTTTATAAAAGCACATGAAATTCTTTCAAAATTTTTATAGCTTTGCATGATATATATTTAACAGAAAATTATCCTCGACGGAGGAATTACTGTTCTAAATATCAATACATTGCTTCGCTTATTTTGAATCCCGACTTCGAAATAGCAACAGAGTGAACCCTAGTCGAGATATAGTCTCTCTTACTTTGAGAGTGGGCAAAGGGTGACTCCACCGAAAGGGTGATTCCATCAAAAGAGTTGACAGTTGACGTTTTAATTAAGCCGCACGACCCTCGCGGTGATCTGCATCGCGAATCAGGCCGATGCACTTCCGCAATCTCTTGCGACTTTAAGTAGTAATTTTACATCGTTAGAATTTCTTGCACATCATCGAGATAATAATCATTCACAAACCTGTTTAGCACATGCATCAAATCTGTTTTTTGCGAGAAAGTTTTCTATACTAATTAAATCTTAATCCATGTATCTTTTTTATATCTTATCTTTATTATTATCTTAGAAATATATTACAAATTACGGAAAATTTCTTAAACTTTCCTCATGAAACTGTGTAAGAAAATATATTACTCTTTTAACGCATTTCACTAAAAATTTATAGATATAAATATTATAAGACAAACTTGAAGCAAGTAATGATAATAAGATTTCGTTAAAGACAATCAAGAAACTGACACAAGTCTCTCTTTTAAAAAATGATATAAAATAATATTTTAAAAAGAAGTAACCTCTTAAAATTTATGGTATCTGTGCTGAAAACTTTTTACTGGAAAAATGTCCCAGAAAAATATATAGCTTTAAACTTAAAACATAACAGAGAGAGGGAGAGGAAGAGAGAGAAAGAGATATAAAAGTGATTCCTTTTTTGCGCTGTACTAAATTTTTTTTAAATAGGAATTTATATACACGCTCATTCAAGAAATTCTAATTAAATGAGTGTGATAATCTTTAGCTAGCGCCTGAGTTGTGTTGACGACAACAATCTTAAATTATTAAGTTCTTAAGCGATCGATACGAACACATACCCCTTCGGGAATTAATCTTGTCGTCAGTCAACACGGCGATAAGTGGACTTAACGTGTTATTGCTTCAACAACATCGTTCTCTATTTGCTGCATTATTGAGAAATTTTAATATTTATAAATATATATAGTTTCCTTTTTATTAATACTCTATTCTTTTGGCAAGTTAATATTTAATTGGAATGATTAAAAAGGATAAATTTGAGGAACGTGATTAAGCTTTTATTATTCATACATTGTTATTAAATTCTCATTTTAAAAACTATTCTTACAAGAAAGAACATGCAGAAGTTAAATTAAGCATAATTATAATAGTAATTTAGAACTTTCTTTGATTCATCTATCAGGAGACTACTTCTCTTTCCCATTTTCTTTCTGTCCCTTTCTTCCTCCTTTTCTTCCTCCTTTTCTTCAATTTTGGCTAAGCGTAATGATGAGATAGCATGATGAGAGCGTTTCGATTTGGAGAGAATGATATACATTCATTGTGTTTAATCCGAAACTATTCTATAGAAACTTTTCGCGCTACGACGATTGGACGGGCAGAATATCCGTTTGTTCATCATAACGCGGGTGATTAAATACTTTGTGCCATTTCTCCCATGGCACAGCAAGTGTAATTATCGCAAATGTACAAATTTCCGTTTATCCGCGTAATGTGGAATAGGTGATTTGATTTGGAAATAATGAAGAATTCAGAATTCAATGTTCGATTCTCGAGAAGTATTATAATAACTAACGTTTGATTTGTCAAAATTCTAAATTTATATAGATTTCTTTAGTTATAAATTAGCTTTCTTTAGTTATTAATTAAAATACATTGAAAAATATTTTACAGAATTCAATTTTAAAAAATTAATGATTATCTTTAATTTCTCACTAAGTAAAAAATATATGACAAATATTGTATTTTTTTCATTACTGCAAAGAGTAATTCAAATATGATAAGTTGCATCTTTTTAAAAGCTTGAGACAAATCATACTGTCAATGTTTTAACTTAACTATGTCGGCTGTCGAGGCGAAAAAGTAATTATTCTTGCGTGAATTGTCTGCGAGGTCAGCACTTTATTTCGATAACATTAAATTGCAACATTTTTATGCATATTTTATTTTATTTTCCACGGCCTCAACGCGGAGTTTAACTTAGAGATTTTTTGTGCGAAACACATACATGATTCAACACGTTACTTACATTACGTTGCAGTATAGATTTTTTTTAGTTACAACGCAAACAGCTTCCATATTTGAAACTGAATAATTGTGTTTCTGTTGCTTTGAATCGAGCCAAGTATATTGCTCTCGTATTTGCGTTGCAGTAAGAGATAATCGTATAGAAGGTAATTCTACTTCACTTTTAATTATTACTGTTATATTATCCCAGCTAACGTGTAATTAAATTAGCATCTGCATTCGTTTGTGTATAAATATATATCAAAGATTAAAATATTTATTAACATTAACGCAAAAATTTATTTAAGAAACGATAAGATAGAAGTGTCTCCCCTTTTGTATTACTTTTTGTATTACTTTTACAAGTTAAATCCATGAGGGATTGCTAATAACGATGAAAAATGATGAAACGTTTTCGGCGCGATAGCAAATTGCCACGCGATTACATCTTTTTTGCGATCGAAATACTATCTCTCTTCCTCTCCCTAGGCGCGCTTTCTCCATAGATTACACCATAAACGGAGTGTATACTCGTAATGGAAACCAATATTGCCCCATAGCAATAATGCTTCATAGAGACTGCCGTTACACGATGCAATTATCGACCACTCGACGAACGTGTCAGGAACGTAATGAAGGGGATCAATGGATTTTCAATTGCCAGTATGGCACGGACTCGCGCCAGAACTTCGAAATAATGCCGGCGCGCTGTATAATTGACCGGCGTTATTTCCTGCTGCGAATTATAACCAGTACCTCCCACTCTCGTCTCCCACGTACGCGCTAATGAGATTCAGAATATTAACAATCGATTTACGCGGACAAGTAGCATCAATGTCACGCATTACGCTCCTGCGATGACAAATCAGGTTGAAAAGCATGGTTACGCAAATTAATGAATTTCGCCATGAAGGTGAAATGCAACGTTTGATAATTATGTTTAATCAAATAATTAATATAAATATGTCATTTTTATATAACAATACAAAAATAATTATTTATATTAACGTGATAGCTATATGTGCCGTTATTTTCAAGTGGGAGAAGAGGGTGGCAGCGTTTTCCCACATTGGAACATTATACTTAAGAAAATATGAACGTGTCTCTCATGAGATATTTTTAATCTTTTTAATGTCAAAAATAATTTTCTTAGACTTTTTGAGACACTGAACGCACATCTATTATATTATTTTCTTAAGTTTTCCAATTATGATGTTATTACATGGATATGTACAGAGACACTTTCAAAGTAGAAATAAGCGTGATAATGCATGGTAATGCATCTCCATTATTCATGATATTTAATTAAAGTTGCTCATAATGTCGTAAATTATAATTACACTGTCTGCGCGAGTAAATCCTGTTCACCATATAAATACAAGACTGGTCGCTAATAGCTTAATTATAGCCGACTTCTCGCTTAATGAAAAAGACCTGAGTGCAGTGCGTTTAAGTTACGATAAAAACTCGAGGCCGTTGCCTTCGCGTCGCATTTTCTTCCACCTCATTAAGAGCTATCCTTGGTTTTAGTTCTTAAAACTGCAATGCACAAACGTTCTGAAAGAAAACCTTTTGAAGTAACCTGCACATATAAATGCCATTTTCTTATCAAGTATACAATGTTTGTACGTTGTTTTATCGGAGGACGCATTATTGTACGAAGTTTTCGAAAAAAAACTGAGAAAAACACTCCGAAACTACTCTAGCAGAATATAGAGACGACAATACTGCAAGAGCTTATCTTTTCTTATGTAATTTGCGAAAAAAAGCGCAGCTCAGCAAGTTACTTTTTCGCTATTTTCATTTATATTTCTTTTCTCACTTAGAATCTATTGCTGTGAAAATTTTTTTCCATTCAGCGCGTAATCCATAATTAAGAAATGCGAGACATATGTGGTTAAACAAATATATTAGAATATACTAGACACTAATCTAGGAATTATCTCACTAATTTAATGTCAATTTTTTTTCTTACGTCGAGGGATTGATAACATTTAAATTACAAACAATTAAAGAAGAAGAAAATTAAATTTTAAGATGCAAATAAATAATAAAACTTAAGAAAATATTTACGATTAAATTTTGTCGTCTATCTAATCTTTAATTAGAAAGCGTTCGCATAGAACTGCTCAGAGAGCGCGACTAAAACACGCAATACATCAAAGCGTGGCGGTCAAACCGTGGCAGGAATTCGATCGGCGTCTTTTCAAACGGGTCGAGAGATGCTCAACTTTTATACACATAAAACTCACGAACTCCGGTCGGAGTACCTACCCATCCTGAACACAGTCGGATTTAGATTCATGAGGTCCCCGCAGGCCTTCGTGGATGCGCTCAACTTGACCAGACTACTGCCGGACTTATATACTCTCGGCAAACGCGTAGAATGTAAGAGCACCCTGCGGAGAGAGAGAAATACAGAGAGAGAGAGAAAGAGAGAGAGAGAAACTAGTCGTAAAGAATATAAGCAGGGTGGTTTCTCTTACCACCCACGAGAAGTTGATATCCCAGAGCTTGAAACACCAACCACCCTTTCGACTGAGTACGTTTTGTAGCGGACGAAAAGATTACTTTCAGCCGCGACAAATGTCTTTCCTTAACTCCTTCCGAATCTGATGACACGTCCCAGATTTTCCATTTAGAAATTTATGCTTCCCACTTTTTCGTTTGATAGCGATTTATCTATCTGATCTTTTCGATTTTTTCTCAAAACTTCTTCCTTTCCAATCGTGATTTCCTTCGCTACATTTTTCTCAAAGTAGAAATGAATTTTATACAATTTTATATAAAATGCAAAGAAAAACGTCTTAAAAAATTAAAAACTAATTGCATCGATATGAATTACGTCTATAACGTGAAAAATAAATTATTATATTTTCTTTCTCAGTTGACAAATATAAAATTATATTGCATATTTGTATCAATATTATATTGATATGTCAATTTTTTTATAACGTCCGCTCGACACCTCAACACGCTTAAATACATTTTTCATTTGGATGTCTTTATACAAAATGATTTGTAATAAATTTTTCATTCGAACGTCTGCATATAAAATCTTACGAAATGCCGAGTGGAATCGCGCGCTATCGTTTCACATTGAGATTCGAAAGGAAGTATCGGGAATACAGGATAGATATAAAGCGCGTCCGCACTTTCGAAAGGTTATATATATGTATATATACAACATCACAAGGGAAGCAATAAAATCTGGATAAGTGATTTTATCCATTTCCCTGAAAAATATTTTACGCGATATACGATAGGTGTCGAAAAAAACGTATCAAAATCATATTTATCAAACTGTTTGACACTTTTTAACAAGTGTCATTTATCTTGATAATTTTTCAGTACAAATCGTAAAATTGAATTTTATATCTTAATTCACATTTTATTACATTTATGAAAAAACGAATTCATATACAAATATTGATAAATTTATTACAAAGTCCATATTTCTATGACAGGATTGCGAATATTAACATTATTTATTAACTCATCGTCTTTATTTGATTACTTCTGAGTAATTACAAAATACAATCTCATTCATCTATTTTTGCATAGACACATAGAGTCTGTTTTAATAAAAATTAGATAGAATTTTCTAATATCACGGATTGCCGGTTTCACGCGTCCACCGTTTTCGGTCTCTTCCGGAAGTTTCACGAAGCCATCTTTATGTCACATGCACTTTCGAAAGTCTTCGCGCGACTTTGGTAAAAGAGGAGTTTCAAAGCGAGGATCCTTCTTGACAAATTTTATATCAGCGCGCCTAGTTGAGCATCTGGCGGAAATTTATAGCACCCGAGGGAACAGTAGCTGGAACCGAAGGAAATAATCGACGACGTGATTTGTGGAATTCTCGCTTGATCCTCGCTTTGTTCGAATCTTGCTTCGTTATCGCCTATTGATAACGTTCCTTTCGTAGAGGAATATCTTCATCTCGATCGTTGAAATCGGTTTATTAAGCAATCTACGAAAAAAGATAAATAAAAAATCTAGTTATTTAATTTACGATATTTTTTACATAAAGAAAACATGATATTATTTATCATTTTATTTCAATAAAAAGAAAATCCGAGAAGAAAGATTTCTCTCCGTAGAGAAATTATAAAAACTTTTCCACTATCAAAAATTTATAAATTTAGTTTCAATAACTGTTATTATTATTCGTTTAATAACAGTTATTATTATTCGTTCAGAACATCATCACGCGCTGAAAAGTTTAAGTATCGCAAATATTGCATCGGTATTGTTCTTATAACTCTGCACACATGTTCTTTTTCACGGATTCTCGAAGATCCTACTTTTGTCAATATCTTTCCTTCTTGTTCGAAGAGGGAGAAGGAGAAAAGGAGGAGAAGAAATATTCTCTGAAAGCTCACATTGACTTCCAACGCGCGCGAACCTTTCCTCTTATATCCTAGCGTTCTCAGATAGATGTATCCTACCAAAGGGGAGTTCATAAAAGGGTTCATAAAAGCACCGAATACTGTCAAAAGCCACATGGTGACTTTTCTCGACAAACGTGTAATTTATTTTTTTTTTTTTTTGCAAATATTTGTTTTTACTTTATCTCTTCTTTCAGAACGTTTTAACCCTCACAATTTGCAGTATTTTTTAAACTATTATATTAAAATAATCTCTAATACTTATGGTCGGCAAAGCGAGTGTGTCATTTTATATATATTGACTTTTTAAACGTTTTATTTTCGGTCCCATAATCTCCATAGAAAAGAGATGATTGCCGAGATGTCATCGAATTCCTTGAATATGAATTCGCGCAGGATTAATTCTGATTGGACGTTTGGAATGTTGGAAGCGGCAAGGATTCAGAGACAGTCGTAATTTTGGATTAAGCGCGGACACGTCGCAAGAACGTTCGCAGGGAAATGAAATTTTTTTCGCTATGTCGAAGCGTGTAATTAAATAGAACTCAATTACAATCGCGTATACTCGTCGTTTTATTCGGTCTCGTGTAAAGAATGAAATCTACAGAACGTTCGCTCAGCGGCGTTTTAGAATAAAAACTCCTCAAAATATTCAGCACGATATATGCTGCAAGCTTTCCATAACATCAACATCTTTATAAAGCGCCAATTCTTTGTAGATCAAAATTTTATAAAAAGTTTTTTGTAAAAAAATTTGATCTTTTGTAAAAAGATTAAATTTACGGAGAGTCCGCGACATATTTATATACGATGTACGTAATTGGATTAATGGATCAAAATCTTGTGGAGATCGTAGTCCTCAACCAATATGCATTTCCTTCAGCATGCCTTGCTCGAGCATTCAGAAATTTACAAACATACTATGCGAATATCTTCGCGCCAGTCATGTCAGTACTGACCTGTCAGCGTCGTGCCAGTTAAGTTTGACCACGAGAGTGTAACACTGTTCTGCAGTGAACGCCGACAGCAAGCAAGTACAAGCCAATACCATTACGCCGATGTGCGCTATACTTAGCCTAGTATTCCAATAGTAAATTCGAAGTTAGATAATATCAATTCAAATCGATCCGACTATAGATTTAATAACCAGAATAATATATGTATTCCTTAAGAGTATAGGCATTGCCAATATTACATTAGATAATTACGCTGAAAAGTGGAAGATTACGTAAATTTTTTTATAATTTATTTATTATTTATTTAGTAACGTTTTTTTATTTATTTATTTATTAACGTGTTTGCCACTAAATGATTTGACATAGCGTCGATGTCACGATTCGCATTGATTTGAAGTTGCTGTGAGAAAAGGAACGTCGTAAATCTAATTGTTAAGTAGTAATGGACTAGAATTGGCGCGACATTGTCCGTCAATCACTGAGTTAACGCTTGGCCTTCTTATCGAAAGCATCGGCGTTTTCTGCACGGGCAATGAATATCAAAACGGCCACGTAAGTGAATTCGGCACGATTGTATCAGTCCATTTAGCTGGTTTCCGAATTCAATCTCTGATAAATCGTAGTCGTTCTATCGTGAATCTTTTTCTTTTTTCTTTTCTTTTTTTTTTTTTATTCTTTATCCACCTCTCTCGACTCCTCAAACGATCCTTCGATGCATAACTTTGGCTGAAACGGAAGCTGAGTCGAGGTAACGAGATACTCAAAGAGCTCCTCTTGTCCTTCTTTTTTTTCAACTTCAGTTACCCTCTGTTCTTTACGCCCGGCCCGATTTCTTCAGCTTCAATTCTAAGCGCCGGATTTTGTACATTTCAGCAAGTTCTCGTTTTCGAAAGCGCGGAAAGCTTGTCGTGTGACTCGCACACGAACATCTGTCATATAATTCCGTACGTTTTTCTGTTCGACTTACTTTTTTTGCTCGTGCTCCTTCCTTTAGATTTTTACTCCACATAAAGTTCCAAATAAAAAAGTTAATCGTAAAAACGTTATTAATCGTGAGTAATGTGTGAATAACTTTTATATTTTTAAATAAGTTTGCGCGATATGTAGTTGGAGAATCTCTAAAATTAAAGTAACTTGATATCTAAAATTTAAAAAAAGACCTATTTTAATATAACACTTATTATATTTAATATAATGTTTATTTTTTTACATTTAATATAAAACATTTATTTTTTTTAAACAACTTTTCCGTAATTCAGTAATTTTTTTATTAAAACATATTTTAAGCGTACATGAATTATTATCGCCAACTAAATTTTAATTTAATTATAAAAAAGTATAGTTTATTTTATATAAAAATTTATTTTTGACTATGCAATATAGATTACGCCGTCCATTTTGCAATCCTATAATTATAAAATAACGGCTGTGTTTATTTGCTGCTCGATTCATTCGCGAATGTGTGAATGAAAATAGCAGAAATTGTACCTGACATATACTTTCGCACACGGCGCGTCGGAAAAATCGATAAGTACATCGTTCATGATGCAGCTAAAGCTGGAGGTGGTTTGCTACTTTTTCCGGGTTCTTTCCGAAGTTTCTCTCGGCGAGAGGCACACCAACATCATTCAATGACAACCAGATAAATGGTACCGCTACGACGATTCATTTCTCTCGCGCGTAACATTTAGCACTGGTTTTCTTGGATAGCGCGCGAAGTAACCTGAGATATATAAAGAATTGTACAGCGAAGAGAGCCGCGAGATCTTTCATTAACCTTCTATTACAACCTTCTCTTATGAGGTCTTTTATCCGAAAAATGATGACACAAATAAGTAAAAAATATTTAGCAGCGGAAAAGTAAAAGAAGATATGTGTAACTTAGTTCTTAAAATGGCTTATTCACATCACGTTTGTGATATTATTCGAAAGCTGTATCATCCATACGGATTTATATAGTTATTTTTTTTATACCTGAATCTAGATATATCTACTTGGTTTTTTTAAATATTTCCATTGAAGAAAACACAAAACGCTTTAAAAAAACTTTCACAACTTATATAGATGAACTTACTTTTTCAAACCAGGTGTTTTAATTTAAATAAAGCTTCGATGTATAAAATGTAGTAGAAGAAATTATCAATTTTTAAAAATTGATTAGTGTATCGCGGTTCACCAATATGCGACCGTCCACTTTTATGTCCCAGTTTTGTTATTTATTCCGTTACGGGCATACTAAATAATTTGGTTCACTTTTATTACCCGACTACATATATTCACGATCTGTTATTGATTGGCACATCTCATCTCGCTTCTTTATAATTTATTTTCATTTCACAATCCATCAATAGAATTTTACGATCATTTATGATCTATTATTGTTTTGTACTTCAAAGTTCATTCTTTTATGATCTTGTTATTTTACAATCCGTCAATATTATTTTGTACACCATTCTGTAAACATAATGCTAAAGATGGTCCAAAGAAAGGATCGAAACGTTCAAGTTTAAATAAAGAAGATTACAATCGAAGTGTCAGCGCTTAAGTTCTTGCGCTCGATTCTCACTTGCCTATTCCTCTTATCCTTTAAAAATTGATTTTGCGTTTTAGATATTGTATATTCAATAACATCATATTTTTTCCAACGAAAGGAATATATGACCACGATAACATGCAGCTGGAAAATAAATAGTAATTTTTCACATGACGTGAGTCGACCCCGGCATGGCCGGTTAATTGCCTACTTAAACTCAGGAAGTTGAAAAAGGAGGATTTTTTAGAACGGAGATGCAATCCCGATTAAACTTCCGACTCTGCAGCGATATTACCAGAATATAATTGAATTTCTCTGTTCGTATTTTCCTTCCTCTATTCTGCCCCTCTATTCTCGTTCTGCTCCCCAACCACGTCCGGTCATTAGTATAAGCAGCGATTCCGATTACAATGTAATTTAGAGAACTTTTTCATTCAATCTCGTGCTGCACTCTCTCTTTCTCTCCTTTTTTTTCGTTTTTTTTTTCTTTGCCGTGAATAAAACAATACTTTTGTCGATTTATTAAAAAGTTAAATATTTTGAATTATATCTACCGCACACGATGCATCAAACATATGTTACATTAATTTTTTACGTTACACGTAAAAATTTTTCTTCGAACAGAAACAAACAGATAAAATATAAAAGCAAATTAAACCGCGTAATCTAAAAAGTAGATATTATAACAAACATAATTTGAAAATTTTTATTTTTACACTGTACAACTTTCCGTGATATACTTTGAAATTATTTACCACATAAATCCTGTAATAAAACTCGGCAAATTTAAAAGTTATATATTTGACAGCACCGCGTTCATTAAAAAAATACTTTTAAATTTATATTATGCGCAGTTTTATAAGAAATTATTTTCTTATATATCAAAAAATTTATATTTTAATCATTGAATACATTCTTCGGATTCTTAACTTAGAGATTATTGACAAGTTGTAGAAGCAATCTTCACTCTTCTTAATTCTACTAATCAAATGGCTAGAAACTTTCTCTCGATATAATTTCGGGATCATACGACGACGATCTTCATCTCGCGCGATTGATGAGAAGCGCTTTTACGCGGCCCGTCCACGCGAACGAAACTTCCAATCTCGAATTTCGAGATAACGATACGAGTATTTCCCTGGGGAATGCCTTCAGTGCGACAGCAATCTCCCCCCGATCAAGAGACACCCGCGACGCGTTTGTAGCAAATCGAATTCTCCGTATATCGAAGATAGCCAACCGATATACCCGATGAAAGGTATGATTCAAACTCTGTTTTATGTCGCCAGTTCAAATTGATCTTGAAATCGCGCGGAAGAAGAAACAGATCACCGAGATGAATTGCATAGTTTCGCTCCGAAAGAGAAGTATGTGCAGTAGCGCAATCCTATGAGAAAAATTTACATTATATTATCGATAAAAATGAATAGAGAAAAATCTCCTCTTTTATCGAAATTTAATAGCGCATTTTTTCTTTACACGGCTAATAAATGCTATCCATTTTCACTAGCTATAAACTACAATTAAAGTTGAGAAGCGATTTATATCATTATATGACGAGGTTCGTATAACGCTGGGAAGCTTTTAGTCTGCAATAGATCGAGATTAATGAGTCCCATCGAGTTATAGTATGCTGTATAATAATTTCTCAATAATTAGTGTTTTTAATAAATGCTACGTTATTAGCAATATTAGCATTATTGCAATTTTGCTGAATTTGCAACACATAAATGCGATTACGATTAAATCTAAATAATAAAACCATGAGTTAAAAATATGGAATTTTATTCTTATTTCTTATTATACTACAACTTAAAAATTTTAAATTTGTGATCTCGCGTGTAAGATTTCTTTAATTTATCGATTTTATAATTCAAATTCCGTACCGCGGAGAAAGCACGAAATTCAATCGTCTCACGTAATTGCTGCAATTCGCGGAGAAAAGGAATGTGAACGAAGGAATGAACAGATCCGAAGCAGAAGAAGATATTCGCTATCGACAGTGCGGAAATAATAACGGGATCCAACCAGAAGCAACTCCGAGGATTGACGGTAACCAGTGGACTGTGTGCGTGAAGGCGAGGACGGGCTGGAGAGGGTCAGAGATTAAGTGAAATTGAAGTCCAGATCGTTGATGAAAACTGATCTTGCGAAATACGAGCAGACGGCTAGCCGGTCATGCTCTTTGGGCAATAGTTTCGTTCCCTTTTAATCTCTGCGAGAGGGAGAAGAGGGAAGAGGAAAATTGACAGCAGCGATCTGGAGAATCGTTTCGTTGCCATTGCGAGCTTCGGACGGACGAGCGTGTGCGGTTGAATCCTGCCGCGCCCTGTTACAGGACAGCGAAATAAATTGCCGCGATCGACGGTCGGGAAACGGCAGGACGAGAACCGCTCGCGAAGGTTTTCTATTGAAGAGCGAGATGATTTACGATCGGTGGCGCGCGCTTCACCCGCTCGCGGTTTGCGAAAAATCTCAGCAGAGTAAGGATACAGCGAATAAAGTATTCGGGAGAGAGAGCCGACAAGGTCGGCCAGAAACTGCCAGTTGATGTATCGGGGACGAGGGATGATAAATATCACAGGGTGGGATTTGGTTCTGGCAGCACACTCTGACATGTGCTCCCAAGAACCCGGATCATCTTTTCACGGGTATAACGATTCTACGTTATATGGTCAACGTTATGCATGATCATGATGGGGAGGATGTTGTTATCTCTCATTTAGCTGGAATGCTGTATCTAATCGACTTTCGTCGATTTTTTTGCGGAGGGGCAAAAATATAAGGGAAAAGAAATACTTTTTACGATCAAATATACGAGAGCGCATGAAAGATTCACGATTAATCTCCGGATTTATCTAATAATATTACACAATAGCGGAATTCCGCGTTCGACAGTTCTTGATAGAATTCTCTTGGTGATGGTATCCTTTCCGGCGGAAACGATAAAGGAGAAGCTATTTTTCAGCGGCGTCAGAGCCGCTATATCTAGTCGTCGCTGGTTAATTCCATGAAATATCGGTGCCTGCACCTTTTCTGATAATGGACACTTCGACAGACTGCCCCAGTAAAAGTGATTTTTCATTTTGCTCTCGACATTCCCCTCCCTCTGTTATACTGTCTCTCTTTATCCCGGTACATTTCGATTCGTCAATTAGTTTCCGGGTGCAGTACGCGAGTTTTTTTGCCGCATATTCCGTGTATCGGAAAATGATGGCGATTCATCGACACGCCGCGGAAGCGTTTTAGTCCGAGCGATTTTCACAGCTAACTCTGTGAATATCTCTTAACGTCAGAACGCAGATGAACAAGTTTATCTACGCGGTGCTTTTGATCATCTGCATATGCAAAATTCGACAAATGCAAAATTATTTTTTTCGAAACTTGATGATCATCTTCTTTCTTAATTTTGTAATTTTTCCATTAGTAAATATCGTAGTAATTATAGCACAAATTTTTACTTAAAATTATATTTTTAATTTATCACATTTATTAAATTTATATCAATTTTAGCTAAAATAATGATCACTTTATGATTACTAAAATATATCCAATCTTATTATTTGTATTAATCTACATTCTTAAAGTTAAAAAGCGCAAACTGATAACAGCTTTATACTAAAACGACAATCTTTCATCCTTCTTATCTCAGCCATAAGCCATTAAAAGGAAAAGAATCTAGGACGCACTCGGTGTGTCCTATAATATATCACATATATAACGTGATATCGTATCACTTTCCGGCTGATAGGTAACGCGAGAACCTCCATTTTCACGCGAACGCGCGTCCAAAAAGGTTTTCATCGCACGACGCACATTTTGCGGTAAATCTTCATCGAGAATCATTGGAAGCTCTCGCTGCAGGAAATTGCGATTTCGCATTTGTATCTGAATAGACGAGAACGAGTATGGCTATATGCAAATTTCGATACACGACGGGATGATGCTTGTATAGACTCGAAATCAAAATGTGCAACGGCACTTGATCCGGATTAACAAGAGAATCGAAATCTATCATTCTTAATCTCGAATCAATCGTGTAAGTGACTGTACATCGTATCGCTTTCAAGCGACTCAACTATTTCCGTGGTTTTAAACAGAAAAGTAAAAATATAAAATGTTTAACGATTTGTATTGATATTTACATATCAGAGATATATAATTATTGTTATTGTTTTTAGAAAATCTTCTATTTTGTTTAAAAAATTTGTCTCGTAATTTTGGCTTAATTTGCTTTAAATTATGTTTGATATTAAAGTCGATATAAAATCAAACAATGTACGAAAAGCTCAGAATTGACATTCATGAGTAGGACTGGCAGTATTTGACAATCGATCTCAATGATGTCATTTCAACGTATCTCAGATTCGCCGTCAAGCAAATCGATAGCTCTTTGTGTGTGTTAGAGAGAGAGAGAGAGAGAGAGAGAGAGAGAGAGAGAGAGAGAATCTCTCCATCAAGCTATAAATTGATTTCGACAAGCGAAGGGTTCGCACAACAAAGGCTACACACCACACCTCGTATCATATTCTGCGAAATGTAATCCTGTTAGATCGTGTCTGATTGGCCCTTTATCGCTCGAAAACTCGTACTCACGTGAAAATCAATGCTCGTCTGGATAATCGTAACGCGATCGTGCGAAAGATGGGCTGTCCCGATTAGGAATTCTTTCGCGGAATCTTGACGAGCCTTTCGATCTCTTCCTTGACACGTCGCCATTCTGGATCACGTGTCTGAACACGTACAAAACCGGATAGTCCGGCTGCGCTTCCCTCCCAACCGAAATTCGAGACACGTAGAAGCTGGGAAGCATCTGTGCATTTGCACATGTATCTACGATCTGCTGCCTACAAAGAGGATGAGAGAAGAAAAATATATTCTCGCGCGCAAACGAGGTATTTTTCCCGCAGCGGAGAACAAATGTACATATCTCACACACTATTGTTACAATGGCGAACTAGTCTTTCGCAAAACGCGAACTAAATTTAAATTACATACGAATGTTTAAGAATAAAGATGGATAAAAAATATTTTTGAAAATTAATAGAATAGATAAAATCTACGCGGACATTGATTTGTAGCTCGTGCAACTTTCAGCGTTTATCGCTGAAATTCTCATCTCATCTCGAGCAAATCTTCTCTTCGTAGCAATTCTGTGCGCCATGCCAGCTCGGTTAATATCTGGGAAAAATGATCACGTATGTGTCCGTAAGAAAGATTGTGATGCTCGTACCACAACTGAACAAACGTAAAGGAACGCGATTCGTATATATTCATTTACTTTATAAGGATAAACACTGTTTTTATTTATTTACGTCAAGTACTCAGCAAAATTGCATGCGCGCACGTTGAATAAATCGGCAGGATAAACTGTTCGACAAGGCAGGCTGGATTATTAATGCAGTTTGTTTCCCCGAAGCGTTATATGATGGAAAGCTTGGCGACACACTCGGGACGGAGAAGTATCTCGCCGATACGATCAATGCAATTGAGGCTGCCTTTACGCGGAGTCGTATCACTGAAAAGTTGAGTCATATGAAAACGAAGCAACTTATCATTGCTCGTATCTATAGAAATGATAAAATCGAACGAAATTTAAAATGCTATTTATAGAAATGAGATTTTTATTACATCGAATTTTTCAAACAGAACGAGTAAAGTCCGATAAAATTATTTTCTTTATATCAATATGTTTGTGATGTATATCATATCTTTTATTATAATATACATTAATGAAATATATTAATATTTTACGTTATGCAACTCTTTCGTTATATTTATTTTCAATGAGATCACACAGATGTAAAAGAATTAATTGTATTACATTGTAAGAAATTTTATTTAAGGCACATTTACGTTAGATAAATTTATCACGTAATTTTCAACGAACTATGAACAGACGTTAAATGAAGATAACAATTGCTCGATGCGCACAGTTGGATAAGACAAAACTGACGAGACCAACATTTTCTCAGCCAATGCTAAATTGCATTTTCTCAATAATTCGCGGTAACTCTCTCAGAAACTACTGGTAAACTATATTTCCTGTCTTGAGAGATTGTAACTTTCGGGTCGGCAGATAGTCCGCGAAGGAGGAAAGGAAGTCGATAGCAAAATAATCCCGACACGCCGCAATCATCCACGATGACTTATTGTTAGTGTACCTCCGGATTCTTTTCCCGACTTTCGGAAACTCGACCATCGCGCTTAGTTTACTTCGCAACCCCACGTGGCCGATACTTCGACCCTCGAAAATCGACGGAGCTCTACCGGCTACAGATATCTATATTTAGAAGTATAGAATTGGCAACCGTTAGGTGGAATAATTCGATAACGAACGTAATCCCTTAGAATTATTATCTTTTACTAGAATTGTTTTTTTTTCGTAAATTGCATAAGTTATAAATTTAAAAAAAAACTCGTCTTTTTTACGTTCCATTAATCGATATTATACGATACAAAATATAAATTAAGAAAAGACAGATAACACGCCAATATCCAGAGAGAGTGTTAAATCTAATTTAAAAAAAGTAAATTTTCTAGTCTTATCTGAATTATGAATAGGATAATAATCAAGAAAGAAACAGCGAGAATCACTGTTAGTCAATTAAAGTCGGATTATCAATGTGTCTCAGCCTTTGGGCTTAGTGGATCGAAATAAGAGCCTGCCTCGTAATGATGCGATAATCTGATTCCATTTAACGAGTGCTTCGCGAGTCAGATAATTCCGGATTAAAATTGCGAAAAGATCATTTTCATTTATCCCTCGATTCGGCGAAAAGATCACTTTTATTTATGCGCATTTATTTTCCCCTCAATTGTTGATCAGACAGTTTTCGGAGCAACTATCAGATTCGCTGCGTAAATCCAATACGTAAGATCTCTGTCTGCCTCTACTTACGATACCGATATATAATCACACTCGCAAAACGCATACATACACGTATATACACGACACAGAAATAAATTTAAAAAAAAAAAAAGAAAACGGCTTGATATCGAATCGGAAGTACAAAGTAAGCTCGACCGCCGCAGCGCCCAGAACCACTAATGTGCTCGCTCGCAGCGCGGACGGCAACTTCGAGGTGACCTTGGCCACGAAGGCCACGATCTACCATCAAGGATTGGTCGAGTGGAAGCCGCCCGCCATATATAAGTCATCGTGCGAGATCGACGTGGAGTACTTCCCATTCGACGAGCAGACCTGCGTCCTCAAGTTCGGTTCGTGGACCTATGACGGCTTCAAGGTAAATTCGCATGGTAGCCGTTAAGTCGTGAGTCCTAGTCCTAGTCCCCCCCCCCCACCCCCCTCTCGTGCCCCGAACAACCCGATATCGAGCCCCCGGAATGCCCGAGACGCGGATCCGACACAGTTTCGTGCGGGATGCGTCTCCGGGAGATGACAGTCAGCTGTAGATCTTAAGCGTAGATTAGATCACAGACGATCGGCTCGCCGCGTGGGTCTCCGATCGATCGAGAGGGAGAACCGGGAAAAGTACCGGAAATCACACCCCGGAAGACGGATGCTGCCACGTAGCCCCCGAAGTGACGCTGTCGCGCTTATTGCGCGGACAGTGAATCGTCATAGATCGGATGGAAAAGTGTCGATTTCTCTATACATATATAATCGAGTATTCTTTCAAAACAATAAAGAGAGATCAATGCTATTATAAATAATCTTTGATCTGATTAAAATCTCGCCTCGGAAGAAATATCGTGCGATTCTCACTTTTGTTAAAAGCACAACCGGTCATATTATTATTCTACTATATAAAATCAAAAGAAATCTCGAAATCGAAGGAAAAAACGCAAATTTGTATAAATTTTTGAAACCAAAAAGTCTCGGCTTTTCGCGAGTTGATCGAGGTATTGATTTTCCGTTTCGAAATCTTGAAGTCGTTCCGCGAAACGGCGAATATATATCATGATTACCGTGTGAATGCGTCCGTCAATATATACGTGAAGCCGGAGATCAAAAGAGACTGAAGGGAGAACGAGAGAGAGAGAGAGAGAGAGAGAGAGAGAGAGAGAGAGAAAGAGAGAGTGAGAGAGTGAGAGAGTGAGAGAGAGAGGCGACAGAGAAAGGGCGGCAGCATCCGGAGACCTTCTCTCCGAGCCCATCGTGATCACGCTCGGCTCGTTTCTTCGGTGATTCCAGCGCCGATGGCAACTACGAGGTGACGCTGATGACCAAGGCCACGGTCTACTATTCGGGATTGGTCGTGTGGCAACCACCGGCCGTATATAAATCCTCCTGCTCCATCGACGTTGAGTTCTTTCCGTACGACGTACAGACCTGTGTTTTGAAGTTAGGCTCCTGGACCTATGACGGCTTTAAGGTGCCGTGCCGCACTACCACACGCAACGAGCACGAGAAGCGCAGTCGCCAAGCATTTAGTCTCGAGAATACTTGCTCATCATCGGTCTACTCTAACGTTATCCTTTAGCTCGTTTTTCCATTTTGTGTTCTCATTGTCAAAGAATGCCTTCCTCGACACCCGTAATCGTTACTGCGATGCGCTAGTCTTGGACGTCACGTGATACATATATATATTTACGTATATTTATATATTCATCCGTCTCTCTCTACGCATGTATACAGGGTGCGCCGGATACTCCCCTGCCATTGGATTTCTTTATCAATTTTTCGAGGTCGATCTATTAAGTCGATCGATTCTTTTCATTTATTTTTTTAGCTTTGAAATTTTTAACCAAAACTCTCGAGAGTTTAAACGAGGAATAAATGCTTTCGTTACTTGTTTGCACGATATGCATGATAATTCGTACGTTTTCAATAAACTAATAAAATTTTATTAACGATTTTTTTTTGGATATCTTCGAAGAGATCAACTCTAAATTGGTCGGGAAATCCGTAAATGAAAGAAAAATACGGGGCACCCTATAGATATACATACGTACGTATATTTGGATATTGTTACGTGGTGTGGACTGCAGTGTTATTTTATTGACCATCATTCTCTCCATCGTGATACGACGCGCGGTCGGCTCGTTCTCATATCGTTCTACGGTTGCGTCCGAGAAATCGGGCGAGCTCGCGAGCTACTTAAACGCATCCGTCAATGCGGCTCGTGTTTGCTGTCTAGGCGAGGATCGACGAGCTTATCCGGTGTCCACGATGTCAGACTGTAATGGAGTGCGCGTACAGACGATTCGAGAGATTTACCATTGCATGTCGGATGGAATTGCATCGTGGATGTTTGTTAAGCGATATATCCTGTTGCACTGCGGATTAATCCTGTGATTGGAAGAAGACGCGATAATCATAGGAAATGGCATAAAAATAACCGATCATGTTTCCGATAAGAGAGCAAATATCGCATATCCGATTAATTTTTTATTCTCTGTCGACACATTTTCAGAGAATCATGTTTATTCAACTTTTCATTCTAGTGAACCTCTTCACTTAAGTTTTGGCAAGTTTGCGATTCCATGTGTGCTATAAATATATCAATTTCATAAATACGTAACAAAAAATTCGTGAGTAATTTACGCGTTTGCCATGAGAATAAGATATTGCAGGACTTTCGCGTTGCATAATATAAAAAGGGATATAATCTCTTTCATCCTCGCTTCGACATGTAAGCAGAAAGAGCGATACGTCAAAGGATGTCTCGGTCACAATCCACGCCGAAGAGAGCGAATATCCGCTTCCGGTTAGTCATCTCATTTCATTCTTCGATATTTATTTAGCAGCCGGATTTTTAGAAATCGTTAAAGACGCGATTACGAAATTAATCGATAACGCCGGCCGTGAATTCTTATGATTGTTTATTCCTCTAGCTTGTTCTCTTTACAAGACACTTTAGGGCGTCACTACTCGACACACGTGGGAAAGGTATAAAATCTCGCGACAAGATTCTTGAAACACCATGACACACGAAACGAGAGACATGTTAGCCACATGCACCCGTGTGCCACTACAAAAACACTCTGTTTCCTCTATGAGTGTGACAATCGCACAAATTGTCCCTCCATCTACGCCCCATTCACTTATCATCGCTAAATTGGCTGATGTACGAGGAGCAAATCAAAAAGGTTGTTGCACGCTTCCTTGCATAAATAGAAAACAATGAACGATTATCAGAAATGATTAGCGCGAACTTGTTACAGTTTTAATTAATTTATTTTAATTAATTTATTTTTCAACGATTATGCATTGTTATATGTTTATTCTAAACCAATTGCTATACTTGTATATTGAGGCTTTTGTTGTTTTGTATTTATATCCAGGAGTGCAACTTACTTTATGATCCACTCTCGTCAACTTTCTATTCAGCTCTATTAATTCATAATAATTGTATGCTATAAAACACAGTCAAATCCGTGAAAGAAATCAACAGTACATTTTCGCGAAAGAATGTAATTGTAAAATGAACGAAGTACTAAAAAATATTTTATAATATTTCCTAAAACGAAATATATATGGAATAAATATATATATGGATTCCTCCAATATCCGCTATTTAGTTCCACATTCTATTAAACGAGCATCCAAAAGCAATCTGTTATTTTATCAATCGTATCTCATAGATTCGATTCCAAATTCGATCAACGCTGGCTGATCCGATGAGCGTGCAATTAAACGCATGTCGACAACACAATTTATTCGTCTAGATTCTAGATCGAACCGGCATGCGAGAAAAGTAGGACGATTGAGACGCGATCGATACGCTTTTTGAATTTCTCGCTTGCGATTAAAATTCTCGCGAAAGGAATCGAACGATCTGACGTAAAGTATCTCTCTCTTAAAAAAGTAATTTTTATTTCATTCTACGATGTAATATTAAAAGCAACTTAGAGAATAACAAAGCAGACTCGGTGTCTTTTGGTTAACTGAAATACAAGCGACAAAGTTCCTTTTCCAATCGAGATTGACGTTGAATTTTCTTTATATAAAACAATTTTTCCCATTCTCCTTATTTCAAACAGCAGTTTCAGTAATACTTAAATCAAGTTTTTCCTTAATGTGCACATACAAAAAAAACACGTATCTTCATCTATAACATGTGTGAATTTTTCTTATAGCCGTTCTGTACAAAGTCGATCAACACACATGTGAGATTATTTTATATCACAAGGCTTACACTTGCGACTTTATCGTATACTTACAAGTCAAAACTTAAAAAAAAAAGACTACACGTATGATATCAACGATTTCACATTACGCACACTAATGTGTAATATAGTTACATTTGTTCCCGTCAAAATATCTACGGTTTAGCCATAAATTCGCGCGCGTATTCTCCATCGGTACATCTTTAAAACTTCTGTCGCGAAATTTTTGCGTTTTTTTGCAGCGGCGCATCGCTCGTTAGTCCTGCCAACCGGATTAAGCGGGAAAGTATTACATTCTGTAAGACAAATCGCTACAGGTTTCTCTCGCAGAATCGATAGAGCCGCGTATAAAGGGTGCAAATTCTTATCTCGATAAATGACGCTCAATTAATTTCGACTCTCGGAAACCTGTAATGTATATCTTTCTGTAATTTTCCTTAAATATTTCTCTGACGTGTAAACCAAAAACTATCGATTACCTGACACTCTTGTTGATGAAAAATCACAATTCGGGAGATATATATCCTAATCAATTCGGGGGGAGATATATACATATATATCGCATAAAGATCGCAGAAGGAAAAAATCCGCAAGAAATATTTACACTGAATATATATATGTAGCGTAAAGAAAGCGAAAGAGGAAAAAAAATCCGCAAGAAACATTTACACTGTGTATACAGAATACAGCTCCATTCGCGCTCTATCAGTCCGGCGATTCCAGTCGCGCGACGTGAGATAATTTGACTTTCCGTCTCTCCTGCCGGTGTTTCTCCCGTCAGCGTGTTTTATTACGGCGATAAAGGATGAATCGATATTCCGTTATACGTACACGGCGGCTTCTGTGCGTTCATTCCCGTCTGTATCCGCGTCGAGCCGGCTCGGTCTCGTCTGTGGTTATCAGAGAGATGATACATAATATAAAGCTCAACTCGGCGTGGAATGAATATCGGGATGCTTGCTCTGCGGCCGCGATTCGATGCGCTGATAAATCGTGACGATTTAACTCCAACGTTCTGATCCCTCGCGATTGATCCCAGCTCTGCCGTATTTTGTTACCGTAACACTTTCCCGGGTGTTGTGTGAAACCAAACTCTTTTTTCTCGAACGACATATATCATCCCTCATTCTTCGGAACGCGCAGCAGTTTTATCGACGATCTTTATATTCGATAAATTAGAGACCCGCGTAATTAGCAGTGGCATAGTATCGAACAATTTGCGCGTTGCATAAATAAAATCGTGGATGCGGGGTCAGCGCGCTACTTTGCCCGTGTGACCTACGAGCGAATAATTTGGGCGCTCGTTCTATAATGATGCCATTAATAGCGCACGATGTCGGGGTTGGCTTGGTACGCTCAATAATGATTAGAATATACGAGACGTCTCTCTCTCTCTCTCTCTCTCTCTCTCTCTCTCTCTCTCTCTCTCTCTCTCTCTCTCTCTCACTCTCTCTCACTCTCACTCTCTCTCACTCTCTCTCTATTACATGCAAATTTTAATTCAATCGTTAATTATAAAAATATTTAGGGCATGAGAAGATCGCGGTGATGTACTTTATTCAGAGAACAAAAAAATTTGCCGATGAAAAAATTGCAAACGAAACATCCTGGGTAACTTTATTGCGCTACCAATAATCACTGCAACTTGATTATGTCAGTTAACCCGCGTACGTTGGCTTTGCGCGTTCACAGAAGAAAAAAAATCCAAATGAACTTCGCGTTTTGCTCGACCGGTCGAATATCGCGCGGCCGAATGATTCTCGGCGGTTCCGATATTTATCCGCTCTACTGCGACGTCGATTGTCCATGGAAACGCGCAATTCTTGCGCGAGTTATTGCCGGATCAGTCATGCGAATCGGACGCACGCGAGTTTCGAAACGGACAGACGATAATAATTCAATTTCCTGAATTCCTTTGAGTCCCACGGATGACGGGTTCGCACAGTTTTCGCTCTCTCAATCGAAGCGGGAGATGGTGCGAATCAGAAATAAACGCAACTCTTTGCAAAATAATGGAGCTATTTTATAACTGTGATTAAAATCATGATAATAAAACAAAAATGTAAATGTTGAGCGGATAAAATTCGAAAAAGTGAATTATGGCCTCGGGTTTCGCGAGATTATTTTATTTCCCACATGATAATTTAATAATGAATTTAACTAAACGCATTGAGCTTTATTAAAGATCATTGTACAAATTGATTGGCATTCGCAAAAGCACATTACTTTGACCATTACGATACGCTTAGCATAAGTTACCATATTGTTTACTCGATTTATACTCAAAGTTTCATTGATCGAGATTTAACTAAATCTGTGCACGATGACCTTAAGTGTACTTAATGTATGTGCGCTAATGCAGCCAGCTGGGAATTCGCGATAAATCTTTCTAAACTTAGAAGCAAGCTTTACAGAAAAATTTATGAGAAAAATTATGAGAAAAGTTTGTGTGTGCGATAGATATAAATCACATATATAGATATTGTCGAGAAATATTACGCAATTACAAAGAAATATGATTAGCAAAAAAGTATTTAACAAAAAAGAAAATTTCATACGACAGCAATTTCGTTGATTGATTATTTATTGATCTTTTTTTATTTATATCTATTGTGTAACGGTTAACGATATAAAGGATATAAACGAAATCAAACAAGCGGGATCAAAACCGACTGATTCGTTAATCCAATTTAACATATCCGTCGTAACTTCGTAATCAACGGACTGTGATAACGCGCTTTGAAAGTGTGTGCATTGAAAAATTATATTTCTAACAGCACAACGTGATAACAGCGCGCAATGTCGGGATGATCGATGTCGACACCAAATTGATAAGTGAAGCCGGGTTATACGCTTTGTTCGCATCACGTTGATTAAGACTTTCCGCGATAATTCTTTTTCCAATACGCGACAACACCATTTGATCCGAATCTGGTTAGACCAAAAGTTCTACTCACAATGGACATAAACAAAACGAAAAATATTCTGATTGTAAAGAATATTCTTCTGGTCACGAATTCTTTTAATAAATTTACAATTGACTTTTTTTAAAATATTGCTAATTTAATAGACGTTTTAAATATCTCGTTAAATAAATAACATTATATGCAAAATTATGTGCAGTTTACAGTATTATCGAAAAGCCATGCAAAATGTTTTAAATAAGTGAATTAGAGACAGTGTAACAACTTTCTAGCATAGAATTTAATATAGAATTTGCTTGCGTATAAAAGCAATGTTTTTCCAGAGTACACCACTAAAAATGTTGCTTTCAATATACAATATGCATATTCATGCATATATGTTTGTGCATATTTATTACGCTTGCTTTATCTTTCTTCTGCTTTTTCATATACTCCACGCATCGATTGTACGGGTTTATTATTCCCAAGTGTGCGATCATTTACGAAAAAGTTTTTTAAACATTTTGCATATTATTAAATTAATGAGTATATCATGTACGAAAATTAAAACGTAAGGAATTATTGATAATCGTAAGGAATTATTGATATCGTAAGGCAAAATTGCGAGGATAATTATATTAAACATTAAACTAAATTAAATGTATTATATATGACAGTAAATGAGATTAAATTTGGCATTTCTCAATGAGATTTATCGTGGAAAAACCCTTAAGACATTTTTTAGCTTATCCAATTCAAGGAAAAGAATCACTCTTGGCAGCTTCCCGATCAATATCGTAAACTGCATTTTGCGCAATATTTTTGATCAACCCCTATAAAAATCGAGAAACGTGAGGTTTTTATATCTTTCGGCTCTTGCGTTTGATATTTTTTTACGAGCGCTTTTACAACTCCACTCCGACTCGAAATGAAACAGTAGCGGCGATTGATCGCGCTAACTTGTACCGCCGTCAAAAGTCGTTCCGTTCGAATAGGCTTTCACGAGCGGCAGGATATTCATCGCGGAAAGGACAGGGAGAGCTATGACGAGGTCGGGCACGCGGAAAGGCCGCATCCTCTTTAAGGGGCCCTTAGGGGAAAGTATAGTGCTTTCGCGCGGCTTTAACTTAGCAGCGCGGCGGCGGCGGCGAGTCGTTGACTTGTTGAGTGGTTCATGTCAACGTGACCGGGTCAGAGTGTTTCCAGATATTTATCGGGTCCGAGGAGACGCGACGCGCCATCGATTATCCATCCTATCGACCTTACACGCCATCAGGATCGCGATACGTCGATCGTACGCGTTCGACATGAAATCTTATAAGCGCATTAGAATGTACGAGCAAGCTGTATGCCAGGTAAACACTTGCGTACGTTTGACGAAGTAGAATAGGGATTCTGGATCGGGAATTTGGACATTTCTTTTGGAAAAATTGGTCCGACTTTCGTCTCACAGAAGTAGAAACTCTGATTCTGTTTTTTTATCCGATTCTGACATTAAACCATTCGCTTGAAAAGATATTCAGAATTTTGTGAAGTGTCCCAAATCAGTCATAAGAGTTTATATATATATATATATATATATTTATTACGCAAATATATTCTTATCGTGATCGATTTGTGATACAAATAGAATAAAAGTATTGCCGCTCAAATAATTATTGACAACAAGAAAGTGTATATTGTTAATTAAATAATAAGTTGTGTGTGTTTTATTTATCTTCTAAATTTCTTATAGACTGGTTTGGTAATAACAAAATAATGGAGGAAGAAATTTAAAATTACATTATGCTGATTACAAAACTTTCTATAATGTGAAACTTGGAGACCTTTATTTTATAGTTAGAATATTAAAAAAACGATTTGTGTTGATAATTGAAAGCATTGTGAAGGTTTTTCATTATTTCAGAGAAAACTCGCAATTATACACATAAAATGTTCTTTTTTTATGTTTCTATGTGGATGTCCTATTTTTAAAAAAGCTTTTTCGTGTCTTCAGTAAAATTCGCATTTTCAAAAGCTTTATAATTAGAATATACAGCGTTGCCTCACGAAAATTATTTTACAGATGAAAAGGAAAAGTAGTTTAGGAGCAACAATTACAAATTAAATTTTGCATTTATATTAAAAAATGTAACTTTTATTATATTCTTGATAATAAATATATTGAAATAAAAATAACGCGCGTCAAATAGCTTTTATTAAAGAAAAGCTGACATCTGGACAAAAAGAAAAAAAGTCGAACTTATTTAATAACTTTACAAGATCTGAGGATAAAATAATACATACTTCGATATCTGTCCAACATTTTGTCGATAATCATATGATGCATGTAAGAACGAGATAAAATATTTAATGGAATTCAAATTGTAATCATCAATAACGCGTCCAATGCAATTTCTGTTATCATTAACGCTCGTAAATCAGAGACTATTTCAGAGATTGTGCTAATCTAAGAAAAGATTATCAGGCGAGAAGGGGGGAAAGCTTTTATATTACTGTAATCGCATTTATACGTCAAGCGATTTTTTTTCTTACGGAGAATCCGAAACTAAGAGAGGCGAACGTTATCATTTATCGTTTCTACCGATAAACGTCTATAAAAGGACGATTGCAAGAAACGGCCTTTGTAAGAAATGGCTTTTACGCCTTCTGGACGGAATTTTCTCAATCCGATCATATAACCGACTGTGTGTTATGGACAATGTGAAAAATAAACGAGAGGGAGAAAGAGAAAGAGGAGCAAAAAATTAAGACATATATATATATATATATATATATATATATATTGAAAGCGGCGATTGACGCCGTTATTTCCGTTCGAATAGTGCGCACAAATTTTATACCTTTTCCACATGGGGCCTCGACTTTCCATAGTGGCGTCGGCGCCTTTGTACGTTCCGCTTTCATTTCGCACAAAAATACATACACACACATACGTACACACGCGCATGACACACGTCACATACACATACGCACACACTGTACATACGGGTATACATTACACGTCACATCGAAAATGCATTTTCCGCGATGCAATCAGAAGTGACTCGACTTTGCATCAAGATAACTGAGCGCAAGTGCATATACTAAAACGGGGTAATATAATATTTCATTTCTCTGACAAATGTGACTAAATTATGTTGCTACTATCTTTTGGTATTTTTCCAAAGAAGCTTCTAATGATCACATAAGAATATTATCGGCCTATGTATAAAGTGATTTGAAATTAATCCTTAAATCAAACTTTGCCCTTACAGTCTTTAGTAATTTCGAAAAATAGAGAAAATTAAACAGTTATAAAAGAACCAACGTTTGATCAAACTTTTGTTAAGAGAAAATTTAAAGTCAAAGAATACGCCAGTCAAGCACTTAATTAAACACATTTAATTAAGCACAACTTAATTTAAAAACATTCTACATTGCTCCCGTTAAATTTATACGACGAAAAATATTAAAAATCTTTATTTGAGAAAGAATTTTATTTAAATCTTAGAACTTAATCTGAAAGTCGGTAAATTTTGTTGCGCAGCAAGCTCTGTGATACTTTTTCGTGGAGAACGACGACACGGCGAGAGAATTAAAAAAAGGATGCATCGCGATTGCATCCAAGCGTTGTACACGCAGTTCATGCTCGCACATGCACACGTTGGCACGTAATATATACATATATTTCACAAGGTACACAAAATCACACATATAAACACTCAGTGTACACATGTACAGGCTGTTCCGAAACTGCCAGATTAAAAACCTTAAAGTTACACCGTTTAGCCACGTTGTTCTCGAAAACATATTTTAGCAGGTTTCCATACGCGAATCAAATTGCAGAACATACAATAGACATTCGGAATATCGCTCGCGAAAGAGATCTGTCATGCATTTTTAAACGGATTGCTCGGTACGACAAGACCCATTAGAAGTAAAGAGTTTGATGTAAAATCGCTAGATCGTATCGATGTTTATTAGAGAGAGTTGCATTATTTAGAGATTATTCGTATATTTCTCTCCTTAGAAGTTCCACTCGCGCGTGAGTTTCGGACCACCTCGTAGAACACGCAGTTTACTCAATCACGATCCATTTACACTTTCCCAAACACAATTATGTATGTTTATCATTGTTGGGTGTATGTAAGTGTACGTTATGCGATAGTAAAAGCCAAGTACCGCAAGCTCGATGTGTTGTTGCGCGTAGCAAAGCGTTAATGTGCTTGCGCGCTAGGAAAGCTTTCTGTCTCTAGAAGGGCTGCAAGTGTGAATGTAACGCAACAAGAGGGACAGTAAACGTGTCACTCGGGACACGACAGGTGTGAAGGAAGCATCCTTTACGCCATCCCCTCGTGGTGTATCGCGCGCCCTTAATGGCGTTAACGATGTTAATAGCTTAAATTTATCATCGAAATGTAAAGAAATGCTGAGATTGTCGGACTGCCGAATTTTATTTGCCGCCGGACGTGCAATTTAGCGCCTGAAGT
Organism: Lasius fuliginosus; assembly: GCA_949152495.1. Classification (NCBI taxonomy): domain Eukaryota; kingdom Metazoa; phylum Arthropoda; class Insecta; order Hymenoptera; family Formicidae; genus Lasius; species Lasius fuliginosus. The sequence goes on along the minus strand of OX424443.1, from coordinate 12,288,514 downwards.
TTTAATCCCGAAAAAGATCTATTATGATCGGCGATTATACAAAGGCGAATATACGTAAGACAATATTAATCATCATGTAAGCATGCCATTAATTTTCCATTAGAATCAATTATCATTTCTTTTGGATTAACTAAGGATAAAAGATAATTAATTTTTAACTTTTAGATTTGATTCCTACGACGTTAATCTCGATCTGCTCATTGTTCTTTATTTTTAGTTAAAAATAACTGTTTATGGAAAATGAAAAAAAAAAGAAGTTTCTGCGTACTTGAAATAATATTTTTCGTGCAACAAAGAAAAATAAAGTAAAATAGACACGTGCGAAATACTGGTTGAAAAATAATGTTACATACAACGGTTTAACAAGATACCAAAGACAATATTAAAATTCAGAGTCAAGTAGAGCGAGTTTTTAAAGACGCGGTGTGAATATGTATACTATAGGAAAGCGTACCAATTTGAGCTTCAACAATATCGTTAGGGAAAAACGTTTGAATCGAGAAGGGGGCTTCTGTTTTCTGTCGCTCCAAAGGAACGCCGCGATTTTACGGGTAAATCGTCACGATCAAAGGGGGACAGAGTCTCTGTGTAGTTTCATAGTTTCTCTTATCGAACAGGGACCAAAGTAACATGTTACTCACAATCGTTCTTCTAGGTCTATCAAAAATTCGGTTCAATTTGTCCCTCGAGATATACGTCTTTTAGTCTTTTAAATAACTTTCTTGAGCGGGTAGGAATCATGTTATAAAAGTATTCAATGGAACTAGTAACGTAGCAATGATGACTAATGGCTTTTTTAATTATTAGAAATAATTATTACAAGAAAAAAAAGAAATGATACATGTGACAAAATTATTAAAATTAAATATGTAATTGTGCATAAGTGTTTCCTTCTATATCTATTTTATATTACAACTCTGCATCTTGATACATCGAGATTTTTAAATACCAAATCGCTCTCAGATCAGATATTATCTTGCGCTATTTTTTATCGACGCAAAGAAGAGGAAGAAATATATGATAAAACGCTCATAATTCAAACGCGTAGAACAAGAATGAGGAACATTCCGATAATCATGCACTTTATGCTAACGTTCCGTGCGCGCTGGAAATGCAGCGATCTGTCAACGAGTGGAATCCGGCGGGGTGTGAAAAATTGCCAGGATTTTCAGCTCTACTTTTACTTCCGCGTCCGCCGACTCCACTTCTTCTAAATTGAACTCGCAATTTTTCTTTTTCTCGCGAAAATAGGTCGCATCGTGCCGAAACTCGGTTAAGCGGCGAACGCCGCGCGTTGTACTTCTCGCGTTATGATTTAAACATACACATTTGACGTTTTCGGTGCGCATTTTTTACAACGCGTTACGGATATAATTCAGATACTTGTAGAGAAATTTATTAAAGTATTGTTTCCGTTTTTTATAATTTTTCAAAGATTTCTTTATCTGATTTATTGCATTTATGTCTCCGTTTTCTTCCATTCTTTATTCAAAGTTCAACTCGTCTGCAAAAGGATTTAAATTTCCGGAAATTTTATTCCGATCATGTACATTTCGTGACAAAGTGATACTATTACCTGTTTGATGTCAGTTTAGCTAAATAGTCATATGACGAGGTACTTTGTGTTTCGTTTTTCACAGTGATTATCCGTAAAACAACGAGATTGAACGTTTTATTGCGTTTCAAGCGAGATAAATAGTAATGAGAAATTATTTGCTCTATTGGAAATTGGATCCATCCAGAATCACATTTGCAACAACGAAACAATCATATTGAAATAATGTTAAGTTTCTTAATTTAATGTTAGATATCAATAATTTCGAGAAACCGCGCGATGTTTGGAAATTATGTATAATATTACGGTTTAGTTCTGCTTTTCCTTAGAATTAAAACATTTCAGACTACTCGACTTTTCTATACAATTGCATGTTGAGTATACACTTTCATTTTGAGTTGCAAGAACGCGATCTTCTTATTTTGCAAACATTACATCTAGATATGAAACTCGAGAAGGTAAAGAAAAGTCTTGCCCGCTAAATAAAAATTAAATCTCATTTTTCTTTGTAAAAAAACGTAACAGATTGAATATTATGGAAATGCGAGAATAATTCCGGCTTCGTTTGGTCGAGAAAGTTTCAAGCTAAGAAATCTGACTGGAAATCAACTAACTCATTAGCGAGTTCGCTGATGTCGGGAAAAAAGTCTTAATCTGTGGAATAGTTTAGTCTTTCCGAAACGAAGAGCTCGTTTCTGTTACGAATCAAGTCACCTTCTCGATTCTCTTCTCAGAAGCACTGTATTCCTGAACATATTATTTGCCGACCGTTGATTAAAAAATCGACTTTGTCGAGGATTCTCTTAGGAACGGGCTCGCGCAATTCTCTCGTAGTCTTCGTTCGTGTCTTCAAAACTTCTGCGTCGTTACTTTCGTGTAAGAAAAGCGGACGAAGCAACGAGATTATTCAGAAGCTGAATGTTTAAACGGTACGATGAAAACAATAAACATTCGCTTGCCGTGCGCATTTGAAAAGAGAGATAAATGATATTACCCCAAATGGAGTAATCCGGCAAGGATTATGCAAACATATTATACATAACAGTCTGAGGCGAGTTTGGTCCACGAGCTCGTTTCGCTCAAACTTCCTGCAATCTTGGGACCGCACCAGGTGCCTCACGATCTAATCTGATTCATGCAAGGGTTGCCGACCCACCCGAAACAATTGGACGAACTATAGAAACATGCATCCGTCGAAGTTACTCTCGATAAAACTACCTCCGACTATGTGCCGCAGTCGATGATGCATCTCGCCATTCGATATTATCTTCTCTCCGTTTAAGTGTTGCTCGAAAAAAACCATACATACCAAAAAAACTAAATTCACTCGATTCAGAGGTAATATTTGAGAGAGCTTTGTAAGCACGTATGTTCAACTTGTGAGTATTATATTCGTGATAAATTAATATCATAAATATATAAATTAATATAAATTAATTAAAACTATATTATTATAGTATCTCTCACAATATTGATAATGTCTCAAGACGAAGAATTTCATTTTATTGCAGATTATTTAATGAGGCTTCACTTGCATCAAACTAAGAATTCTCTTGATTGACATGTTCTTTTTTTATAATGATATTATACACACACAATTCTCTTTATATTTAATTAAGTATTGATTTAAATAAGGATCATGTTTTCTGTTACATAAAATGCCTTATTCTATTTTTCAATTAATTCTTACAAAGCTTAAATTAAATAATCGAATTGCGGAAATTTTAACATTCTATCTCGATAAATCGAATAAATATTTTAGTTGAAAATTTTTTTGTTGTCGATCAATAAGTATGCGTATGTACGAAAAATTGTGAAAACAAAACCTTCGAATTAAATAACTTGAACATAAATTCAATTTTAACGTTGTATCTCGTTAAACATGCTCGCTTCGCTATTTTTGATCAATCCATGATTGACAAAGCATCCCCGCGCAATGCTGATTGAGAAATTGTCTCCAGTAATTATCGAGACCACATGAACAATATGAAAATTCAACGCGAATACAATCAGAATAAGCATGTTGCGCACTATCGGCGCAACTTTGCGGACCGACTTGCTCGCGGAGATAACGAATAATAATGTTATTTGCAATCAAGCGTCTGCGCAATCAGTTGCAGGGAGAGTTAATCCAATCCGGGACCAAAGCTAATCCATTCGCACAATTTGCATTGCAACGACTAGACTCCCGAAGTCTCATTCAGTATTTTACAAGGTGATCCGCAAGTAACCGCAAGACAGCTTAGACAGATTTGTGCACGGTTCGTATGCATAAAAGCATGTGTAAGTAGAGACAATTACTTGCGGGACGCCATGTAAAGTATGAGACAAAATTTTGAAATGGAAAATCTTCGAAAATAATAATACAAATACCGAAGTGACAAATATGCTATATTCAGACAAAAATATTTCAATCGTTTTTTAGTCAATAAAATCAAACTCGAAAATATATCAACTATTTTTAGTCAACAAGAAAAAAACCTCTCAAAATGCTTTGGCTGTCACTTTGAATTAATAAATAGAAATTCAAATCACCATTTTTATCCGGTCATGCCGAAGCTCGAAATATCCTAATTATTTCTAATTTAACAAAATAAAAATTCGAAGAAAAATATCCGAATCACTTTCAAGAAAGTTAATGTACAATCACTTTTAAATGACAAAGTTAAATCCAAGAATACCGCGATCGCTTTTAGTATCACTATCGAACTTTCGATAGTGACTGTTCGAAGAACAGTGCACGTATATCTCTTCGTATGTAATCGATGCGTGGTAATGCTGCTTTTATTGGAAAAACATGGCGCCTGTTACTGATCGAGCCGTTATTTTCTATCCCTCGAAGACCGATGACGAGCGTTTAGCATCCGCGAGAATTTTCCGCAACGTGAAATGTGGGTCACTCGATAATTGCCACCGATCGGGCGATACTATTTCAACGTGGAATTCATTAGCCCGATTTATCTCGATCCCCTGGTTCTCCGGGGTGCTATTTCCGGTAAGGCTACTTCCCCCTTGCGCAATGATACACGAGCAATATTCCCGATATGAACAAGAAGTCATGGACTTCGTCGATGCACGTGAGACGAAAACGAAATTTAAGTTTAAAAGAAGTTGCAGATAATTGAATCTTTAAATCCGGTTGCATCAACAGAATTTACAACTCTTACTTTGGTTAATTAAATTTTCTTCCTCCGTTATATTATAAACGTTGCTCTATAATCTAGAAAAGAGTTGTTAAGCTAGAGTCATTTAATCCAGGCTTCCGGTACACGATCAGACTTTTCATACAAAAATAATTTGTTTCACAAAATCCTGAAATCTTAATAATTGAAAGATTTTCACTTCTCTCTTTCATATTTTCTCTAAGCGAGATGGTCGCCATTATCATCCGCCGTTCCCCTCGTCGAGGTGCGAAATTTTTACGTGCACGATTGCATCATACAGAGAAACAGCAGATGAACACGCGACGAACGGCGCCTTTCATAAATCGTCTGTCCGTAATCAGCTTATTTTCTTTTTTACTCATCATTACGTTTCGCACCATTCTCACGATGAAATTTTTTTTCAAAAAACTAATCCTCATTCTGGCAGCTTATCCGAAAATGATTCTCCTGCGTAAAATAATCTTGCTTATCAAGATTTTTATTTCGTCTTTCTTATCACGCGTTTAAAAATATAATTATAGAAAATATATATATATCACACAATTCCTTCTCAAATATTTTATTAATAATAAAAATAAAATTTTAGTGTTAATAAAACTTAGCACAAGAAAACGAGAGAACACTTATTGCTTTCATGGCTTGCGATGAATGAGTAGATTAATGACGCACCCACTCAATCATCGATCGCATTGATCACGTAACAAAGGAACCCTTATAAATGATGCAAGTTAGAAAATGGAATTTTAGTTTAATATAGATGTTCTTGGTAATTCAACAATCTTAATCTTTGAAAACGCTCGATTTTGCCTCAAACGCGAAACTTTGTGAACTTCGATTGAACTTCGTTGAATTTTTCGAAATTTGAAGATCGATATTGATAAGCCTTGCTCGATATCCAATAAAGACGTTTTTTTTTTTGCTATTTGATAAATAGATTTATTTGTTTTAGATTATTTGTTTCATCCATCGCGGCAACTATCGCGATAAGAGGAACGAATCGTGAGATTGCAACGACGAGAAATTTTTGTTGGACTGATTCAGCAAAGAATGTCCCATTTTTATTTGCTTCAAAAACAGCACTTTTATATGAAAAAAATGGAAAAATTAAATACGTATTGGACAAAGGATTCGTAGATAAAATTTGGTTTCACCATTTCATACATTTCTAGAAATGGCCATTCATTTTCCGCACTTCACGCCGGGATTAAATCAGAGCTGGGAAAGGTTCGCATTTTGGGACGCCTGTGCAGCCAAACGAAAGCGCAAAACGCAGTTATAAAAGCTCCGGGTTCGCGCTTGCAGAAACGGGGGCGGATGGTATTATGCAAACTACGATTTCATTCGGTTGCAAACACGTGGAATTTATGCGCCGGCTAATATCATGCAAACCACTTTGCATAGTTCGTGCATCGTCCACTCAAGAGACTCCCGAGCGACTATTCGCGAGAGTTGCGCAGCTGTTAGATTTTTCAGAATGCCGTCAACTTTCGTATGCTGCGTCCTTCGCTAGCGACATGCACCAGTAATTTTTACAAGAGAATTGAGAAAGGTGAAAGTACGAGTATATATATAAAGTACATTACACAGCATATTTTTAAAAAATAATAGTTATTGCAGCATTAATGCTATATATATATAAAATAAATCTATATTTTAAAGGTGTTTGGATATTTGAATATTCGAATATTTATGTATGTAGTTGTATATAATAGGTCATAGAAGATTTAATTATTTGTATAATTTGGGTCCCAATTATTTTGAGATAAATTAAATTAATCAATGTGCGTGCGCGTAAAATTTATATATATTGTTTTAGAAAAATAAATTTACTCCGTTTATGTTTTCGACACTTGAAGACAATTTAGTTTGATAAACTAGACAATGTGGACAAAAGATGAAAGCAACTTGAAATTAAATAAAATGAAGAGCGCTCGTCCTGGAGAAAATCGCTTTTCCCGCGAAATGAGAATTTCGCAAATCTCGAGTTTCACTTTGCAAATCTCGCGAATCTCTCTCATTATTCATCTTACGTAGTGGCTTGCTCGCTTCCTTCGCGGTCCTCTCCCTCAATTACTCACCGTGTGGCTAACTTTCGGAGATAATTAAAGATCTTCGTTGTCCGAATTCCTTGATGAAGTACGCCAGAGAGAGAGAGAGAGAGAGAGAAAGAGGCAAGGAGCCAGTAGCATCATAGCGAGAAAAAAAAACGACAATTGCCGCATCCATCATCCGTCGGCCGCAATTCATCATACGCTGTACCGCAAACGCCATACCGATAGTTAATGACAAAAAATCACTGTCCCGCGGAAATCGATCCATCCGCCCGTCGCAACTTCTTCGTCGATATCAAGAGCATGCCGGCAAAAAGCTGCGGAGACGCAAAGAAACGCAATTAGTCGACGTGACGTGGACGCATCAAAATTGCTTCGTCCGCATTTCTGCCGTTTAGATCCGGCGACGCGGAGAATAAAAGAAAGACGGAAAAACGAGAATGTAAGAAAGGGCATTCTCTTCACAATTTTATTAACCTTATCACGTAAAACTTTCATCGAAGAAAAAAATATTTTAAAAACACGTCGTCGTTCTCTCGCGTTCGAAATATTCACTCGCATTCTTTCTCTCCATGTCGTCGACCGCAGAGAAGAAGAAAAAAAAAATGTACAGAAACATGAGAACGTACTAAAATGGCAATTGCTGCTTTTTATTACTGCTATTGATACAACTTCTGTAAAGAAGAGGGAAAGAATTTTCAAAGACGAATTTTCTTACATCCTTTTGTAAGTCTCGGTCCGAACGATCCATCCGTCTGTTATACATACCCGTTATTCGTAATGCTAAATTCCTCTGTTCTCGATCGTGAAAGTGAGCGTGATTAAAATGCATTGCGATACGAGCGGGCGGAACGGCGAGTATTTTAGAATGTTAAGTAGCCGTGCACTCTCGCTTGTACCACAAAGTGCAATTTAACCGCCCACGGTGCGAAACCCTTCATTGCACATCCTTTATTGCGAATACAGCACCTCGTACCACTTTTCGCCGTCATCCCCCGCGTATCTCTCCACGCCGTGTGTGTCTAGACACCGTATAAGCTCGGTTATCTAAACCCTATCTCCCCGAACTGCCCCTTTCATCCCTTTCTCCATCACATCAAGCTCGCCAAAAGATCAACACTGATCTTTCGATCAACGTTCCCGTTCTCGTGCGCTATGCGAGAAATCGATTTTCGCGAACTAATGAATTCAAAAATGCAAAGTTTGCCGCATTGAACTTTATCCTATAACTGAAAGTAATGCAAGGCAATGGCGGCCATGCCTTGGAAAGATCAATAACATAGAAAGAGTCGGATATGTTAGAAAAAGAAACACTATTCACACAAATAATTGTCTCTCAGAGTGAGTCACATGACCTGACAGCAATCCCGGGAAACTGCGCTCCTTCCAGTTTGATTACAGTAATTCAGTGCTTGTCGTGTTTGAGAACGATGAAAAACGAAAATAAAACAGTATTTTCGTTTTTTTTTTACAACTGCAGGTGAATTTAAAATCGTTTTCGCGATTGATTTATCCGTATAACAAAAACAATAATGACGGTAATAAATAGAATTGCATAAAAATATCATAGCACTGTACTCTTTTAGTAAAGCAATTTTCGATATGCGATCATCAAGCTAGCTCTCTCTCTCTCTTTCTCTATTCTGTACAAGGATTCGCGACAGTGTCATCTCCTTCTCCGTCAAAGTCAATAAAGAAGCAACTACGGCGCATCGTTATTCCTATGGGTATTCTTTAACGTCCGCGCCAGTTTCTCGGCGAAAATTATGAGCACTTTGACTTTCTTAGCGGAGAGTATATATACATTGCCAGTACGGAGAAAGAAACTTTAAACATCTGATCTCAACGCGTGAGTACAAAAACAGATCAAGGAACGTCAACTGTGTCGCATTCTGTGACCGATCTTATATATCGCTCCGACTATTTGTACCAGTCGATTCGTTTCCAAGCTCGTAGCTTTGAGGGATCTTCCGGCGACTTTTATCACTCCTTAAAAAAACGCGCGTCTTCCCCTTTGTGACTTACGTTCCCGTCTGTTTCTCTTTCCAACTTGCGAGGAAACGTTCGCAAACCCCCTCGTCGGACTTCTATCGGACTTCCATTCTCTTTTGTATGTCAGTTAGTTTGAAACGAACGTGAACGCAATTTGGAATAGTGCCACGGAATCATCTATTTCTTTTTCGGAATATTCGAATACGTGATATGTAGTTACAAAGAGAATAAATAGATCGTATAACAAAATTTTCGAAACGCTTTCTGAAAATGCGAAGCTTATTACATCTTTCCTTCAAATCTCATCATTACTATAGCCTTAATAATTATATATCTATCATAAAAGAAAATAATTAATGCGCTAAAATTAATTTGTTTGTATTTATTTATTTGTGTGCATGTAGCACAAGATATATTTCATGAAAAGAAACGGCGGTAATTAAATGAACGGGAGAAAAGTCTGCTAGACATTAAATGGACTTAATAATAAATAAATAATAATTATAATAAAGTGATATCGCGCACAAATGCTATTAATTCTCTCCGCGAAACGTAAGAGTAAATTGGCGAGATAAATGCGAAACGGGTGAATCCACACGTAACGATTACGAAGCGTGCAAGATAACGTAATTTTTAGAGAAAAAAGATTGCACGACGTGCTTCGACTTGCAACGTAGATTTTTTTTAAATTTCGTTTCCGTCTGGAAACGTTCCCGCGAGAGATTAATGTAGCAGCCTGTCTACACCTCAAAGGATCTTTAGCGAAGTTCGCCAAGATCAGATGGGTGCGGTAACCCGTACACGCCGCGCCTTTAATTAATTCCATCCGCAGCATCTCCGCGCGAACCTAATTGAAATGTTATTTTGTAACAGGTGCGAAGTGCCCGTGAGAAGTTTCACGAAATATAGTTAAATTCTCGTTTCAGAAATTTATCGATATATATATATATTTTTAATAGCATTTAATTGCGCAAAATCTCGAGAGAACAGAAATTTTTGACGTCGGCACAGCGGATGAAATCGTTTTTCAGACACGTTGCTGATTTTCGGTCAAGTACCACGCGAAATCTACACCATCTACGATATTTTGCTCTCACTAATTCCACGACGATTGAATTTAATCTCGGGATCCAAACTTCTTCTCGGAAGGAACAATTATTAGATTCAAGTGAGAAAAGTGGGTCGTAGTAAATTACATTACTCGAGCTTTTGTAGCTGTGCAATTTCGCAGATCGATAAAGGACAGGAGAGGAAAAATAAATGGGTTCCCCCGCTAGTTTCTATTACGTTTTTCAATCACCATTATTAACTACGTATAACAATTCTATTTTTAAAGATAAATGGCTCCCCCTAAATTTTTTTTTTTTTTTTTTTTTAACAATGTTGTACACACACAGATTTCCTGTAAAAATAGCTGTACGTGATTTATAATAGTGTGGCACGAAAGATTTATTGTCGCAAGAGCCGAGCGGCTCGTCAGATTTTTCGAGGCAATTTAGGACGATAGCGTTCTTCGGGAACCGCGACCCACCGTTGCATCGAAATTGTTTGCCGGCTTTAATCTCGCCCCGCAGCAGTGACAAAGTATCGTCCGCAAAGTGCACCTTTACTCGAATCACACCGGGGATGCGTCTGTCGGACGTATTTCACGGTAATACCACTGCAGCGAGCGCGATCGCCGGGGCCAATGGTTAGACACTTACGTTACATTAAAGCCGCCGCCGGCTTTAATCTTGCTGTACGTCGCTGGAATAGCTCCGCACAGAGAAGACAATGTGGGAACTAACAGCGTACCGGAATTATTCCCTGCGTGGCAAACTACTTCCGCATCGGGCATTATAAGTTTGACATGCTAGTAATATACGATACATTTTATAACTGCAAACTGTATAGTTATCTAGAAATATTAAACTAAAAGTAAAATAAAGTACAGCGGAATACATAAATACATTATTAGTTTCGGTAAAAAGAAAAGAACCTAGTTTTATGAATGAAAAAAATTCGATCAAATTTCCGCGAAATTGAAACAGTCGATGTTAGTTTTCCAACTCAAAAGTAGAAGAGACTAAACATATTGATTATGAAAAGATAGTGTCGCAAATTCGCGATATCTTCAAAAACAGAATACAATAGTGACTGTTACAAAGTAGAAGAAGCGGGAGGGGCGGGAGGGGGAGGGGGGAGGGAGATCGTCAAAGTTACGAGAGCCAATTTCTCTTCTGGGTCGAGACAGGAATTTCATCGACCCATTTTCCGAGCTAGCTCCGCACATACAATGCTCCCAGGCAGTTTACAGGCAGCTATCAGCGATTTTAAGAAACGTTCACACCGAGAGACGAGAAGTTGCGGCCGAAAACGGACACGCCTCGTTAGCGTTAGGCGCATAGCTGCTGTTAGCCCCGGATTCACGAAGTGAACCCGAATCGAGTGCGCTAGTCTGATTTCTTTCTTTGACTGTGATGCGTGTTCTTTTACTCTGCAACGTGGTGCACACATATACATAGATATCGATATATATATATATATATATATATATATATGTATTTGAAGGCGATATATATATATACATACTTTGCTGATCTAGTTGCTGCTCTAGAGTGTCCTGTTGTTGCGGACCACCACAGTCGACGCTCCGTTTTTTGATATTCCTTGACAGTTTTAGATCTCTTGTGCTCCCTCTGCGCTTCTGCGAACACCAAGTGCATCTCAAGACATGCACTAAAAGTTCATTCTGAATTATTATTGTTCGTAATTAAGCAGTTAATCGCGAGCGTGCAGTTGTAGACTGACGTCGCTATGACTGATGTACATATTGATGTGTGTTCGTTAAATTTTTTTATGGAGATATCAGAGAATATATTTCGAGAAACGATCATTTTTTTTGTTTAAACGTTTTTCACGTCGTAAGTGTTCCGCGACTGCACGCTCGTACGTCAGAGATGAATTACGTGGGCATGGAGTTCGAACGTTGCAACGACGTCGAGCTTTCCACACACGCGAGCTTAATGCCAGCCGCTTTTTCTGTCACTCTAGGTCGATCTAAGACACATGGACGAAAAATCCGGGAGCAACGTGGTGGACGTAGGAGTTGACCTGTCCGAATTCTACATGTCGGTAGAATGGGATATTCTAGAAGTGCCTGCAGTGCGGTAAGTGTGTCTCTCTTTTGCGTATCGCTTTATTTAAATCCTCAAATACGCGGAATATGTCGGTAAAATATTAAGGAAAAATTATTCGTGCAATTTTAGTATCGTATAATATATATATATATATATATATATATATTTATAATAACTCCTTCCTACTCTTCCTTCTCTTAAACTTAAATAACTATATCCGATTTATATGCGATATTTTATAAAGATATACGAATTTATATGCGATATTTCATAAAGATATATAAAGAAAAGAAATTTTTTTTATAAATTGAACACATACGCGCGTAACTTATGATTTATCATACATTGCGAAAATATCGCATTTTGTCCGAATAAAAATCTCGGTCTAATCTTCGAGATTCTCAAGCATCAAATCGAGAGGTATCGGAACCTTAGAGCGGCTAGCAAAGAGGCTCTTCTCTCTCTTTTCTTATGAAACATTCCTTCGCATTCAATATGCTCTGGTATAAGCGAGCGGGCTGCTTCCAGGCACGATTCGATCCCCGATATTCAGCGTACCGTGATGCAGACAGGAACCAGGTTCAGCTTCCGGAAGCTGCCGTAACGGCAGAGTGGATGTTTTCGCAGTAGCTTGAAGCGACTTGCCACTAGAGATGTTCACGATATTTCGAAATATCGATATTTTACCGTTTGAATACTTTCGGTATCGATATTGTATCTTCGATATTACTCGGGTATCGATACTTCATTCAATTTAAACGTCCCTATTTGTGTCATGCTCCCGAGAGTGGAATCTTCGCGAGAAATTCTGATCGATCGACTATAGAAATTTAATCGCAATATTGACGTTTTGACACTCGAGAAATATTATTAATGGCACATTTTCGATCGACTGCTATGTAAAAAGTGACAAAATTTTAGTCAGCCTTGAAGAAATCATTTAACTCACAACTTTTATATATCTGTATTTTATATATCTGTATCGGAACTTTCCTTAATTTCGTGTAAATTTTGTTGAACGTTTGAAAAATAAAAATACTTAAAATTTATTCACGAGACAAGACGTTACCGATTCCGGTTTGAGACTATCGGCGTAAAAAAAGGGGGAGGATAAGAAAAGAGCTGGGAAGCGGAAAAGGAGTCGAGCCGAGTCGAGTTACCGACTTATAGGGATCTCTTCTTGGCAAAGTTATACGATCCCGCGAAACTTTCCTCATAAGTCTCGCTCACACAGCCGACCTCACTTACTTAAAACGTACTTATTGTTGGGTTACAAACACTTCGCCGCCCAATGGCGGAAATTTTACGTTCTGCGCGCGGGCGATTTTTTTATTTTTCTTTTTACTTTATATTGCCGTAGTTCCCTCCATACTTTTTTGCGCCCGCTCATCGATCCTTTAACCGCGATCCTTTTCTTTCCGCAGGAACGAGAAGTTTTACACCTGCTGCGACGAGCCCTACTTGGACATCACGTTCAACATCACGATGAGGAGAAAGACCCTCTTTTACACGGTGAACATTATCATTCCTTGTATGGGAATATCATTCCTCACGGTTCTTACGTTTTATCTGCCTAGCGACAGCGGCGAAAAGGTGAGCGCGTTAAATATTAATATTTACTCTCACACTTCTATGAATAACTGATATTTCCTAACTCTCGATCTACTATATTAGACTCATGATCAATTTATCGGATGCATAATTTTTTCAGCACATTTAACTGTCCTTTTCCACTTCATATTTTCTCCAACATTTCTTAAAATATTTTCATATCTTTCTATTATTTCTTATTTTTAATTAGTTTTTAATTTTAATTTGATTTAATTTTAATTTAATTTCTATTATTTTTTATTTTTAATTAGTTTTTAATTTTAACTTAATTCCAAATATAAATGTTCTCGAGATTGCAAAAAATTGACAAAGATTTAGGTCAATTACTTCCTATTTTTGTATCTAATATGTTCAGAAAAATATATATATGATGCGCAAATAAATAGATATATCTCAGAGAAAGAAAGAGAGAAAGCCGCGATTAATCTTTTTATTCTCAGAAGCGACTACGAGGCGGACGTGCGTGAAATATGCGGCGAATTAGTTCTCTTCCGCGTGTCTGTCGGCCTCGTTATTTTCTCTTATCTGTAGGCGAGAGCTAGTAGGTGGTTGGTTACTTTTGGCTCGACGGCGCCGGCGATTTTTCATTTCCACCCCAGCTTCTCTTCGAGGTCGACTTTCCGTTACCGCGACTCCCACAGTTCTCGTTCGCCTAAGGAAAGATCCTTTTCCACGCTGTCAATATGTAATACGCAACACCGAGAAGATAAATGTCTTCCATACCACACGATATTGAATATTCGGTTACATTGGATATTTTTTTTTTTTTAGATATTTTTAGATATTCTTGTGCATGTCTTCTTTGACATTACTTGCATATCCTTGAACATCTTGGATATTCTGTGGACAATTCATTGATATTTTTAGATGTCTATCTAAAATTTTTCGATATTCTTCGGCCATTCTTGACTATGCTACGTATATTTTTAAATATTTTTTAGATCATATTAATTATTTTCTAAATATCAATGGATATTATTGAACATCCGTGTGGATATTCTTTGAGAATATTCTTTTTTGAATATTTCTTTATACATATATCCGTAGGTAGGATCTTACGCATTCTCTCCCCCTGGCGGATGATATTTTTGAGAAGACTTTATTCCGCCAGAGAATGACGCTCGCAGCTGACGTTCTTCCCGAAGCGGTCTTCTTCGCGCAGAGTTATCGACGTAGCATGGCATAAAAGCTTTCCCCACGTGCTTTTTTCCCGTTAACGTCCCCGGCACGTCGCGACTTGCCACAAAGGTTACTCGTTACGATGCGAACTAGCATTGTAAAATGTTTTTTCTTTCCCATTCCCCGTTAGTTGCCTTCTTTGTTTCTCTGTTGGACCGAGCTCGAGTCGTTTCTCTTTTTTTGCTCTTTCTCTCTCTCTCTCTCTCTTTCTTCCTCTTTTTCTATCTTTTTCGCTGAAAGAGCACGGCAATTAGTCGTGCTTGCGAGCGGTTGAAGAATTATCGATCGCGCGTGCAATTAGCATTCGTCATTATAAAGAAGCGAGCGGCAGTCGATTGCGTCCCGTAGTACTGCGGGAAAAAAGTAATAGGAATGTTTGCGCACACGACACACACAGCGTATTTGCCGCCTCTCATTAATCTTGTCTCCTAAGAGAAAATATTAATTTTTGTCGAACGTGTGGATACGCTGAAAATTTTCAGAAAATTTTGGCGCAAGCCAGTTTTTAAATACGAGCTGCCGCTAGTTATCGACAGAATAATCGGTAGAATCTTACACGTATAACACGTGCCATATATTTCAAGTTCCATGGCTTTTCCAATGTTTATTTGTTGAATAAATCGTTTTACTCTCTGTCGTATCAAGAACATTTATATACGGATATCCATTTATATAAAATATTCAGTTGCAGCATCCGTTTACATTGCGTCAATTCCGATTGTTTCGCTCGGAATAGGGAAAAATACAACCCCTTTATTCGATATATTCGGCGTTTCTCTGAAAAGCCGTGGGTGTGATTCGACAGGAAAGCACAGAGTCAATCGTTCATTCTATCTTTAACCGTTTATTGATCTTGTTTTCGAGAGGCAACCAGCGCGAAAAGGAAACACCATCCATTATACATATATATATATATATATCCCTGCATCCACCGTTTTCAAGCAAAAATATAAGCACGTCATACGTTTCGCGCGTGCACACTCTCACGTATGTTTACGATAAAATTTGTAGAAAATATTGCGCAACATATATAACTTACTGCGCTACGTTTTATCATTTGGCCAAATCTCTCGCTGAACAGATGAGATTTCGGGCGAATTTAATTCATGTAATTTTGGAAGACACGCTATAACATTCGAGGAGCTTTGTCATGCATATGATTCTTATTTCTAAACTCTGTCAAGCGTGCAATTTTTAGCGATATTTTTGAAGATGCATACTTTGGAGAGACGTGCTACGAATTCGAGCCCCCAATGAGAAAGTGGCACGAAGAATTTCGCGAGTGACTTTTCGCGGAAGCGTCTCTCGTTTGAATGGCTGTCGAGTCGAGAGCTGCTATCGCCATTCGCGCTCTGGAATACGGATCTTCCGTCATGGCTCATGCCGGAAAAATGTAAGAAAGTTATGCAGACCGTGTCAAGAGAGTCGCGCATGTCACAGGGGAATATACTAGACACTCGGCTAAAAAATGCAATACTTGTTCATGTACACAGTTCATGGCATAGTTATTTCTATTACAAATTTAAAAATTAAAGCATTTTGCGAAGTTTTAAAAGCATAAATAGATAGTGAAATTTTTTTTATTTAATTTTAAATAAATTGAAACAATTCGAATTAATAATGTAACTATACTTTGCTGGAAATTGATTTTGAACATTAGTATATTGCCGAGATATTAAATTTAAAAATAAACAGAATTGTGACAAGTAATTATCAGTCTCATATATTATATTGATGAAAAATCAACTTCAAGTTAAAGATATATAAAATTATCTGCAATTGCGTTACTTCTTGTAGAACAAGCCATATATGTGAAAATCTCTTGAAATATTATATAAGGACGACCCTTATTACGATGGTTACACATACCACGAAAGCACCGCAAGCCTAAACTCAAAGTTGTAAGCCAGCTTTACGCTTAGACATTTTCTTGTAAGTTTGCGAGCGTCATGTTGTCCTTAATAATAGTTTGTTCTTCTTGCTAGACAACATTGAAATATTCGCGGCGAGCACAACTGACGCGCCTCTTAACTAAAGTCTCGCAGCCAATGAGAGATAATGCATCGTTTTAGAAAATTTATAAAGAGGTATAAATGTGATTTCAAGCGCGAAAAGCTTCGAACATTCTGCGCGTATCGTATAAAAACAAAAAATATTTATAAAATAATAATGTAGTAGCTTTTGAAAAGCAATAGAGAAGAAGGAAAATAAACTTTGCGAAAATTTTTTCAAAAAAATATAAAGCTACGATCGCACGTCTATCGCAGCTTCTAGGCACGTCAATCAAGCAGAGAGAATCGATAAGCAATATCGCGGTTCGGTGATTGACCCGCAGCGACTGCGTCTACCGAAATTGCACATACCACGTGCATTCCCCGCATTACCTTTTATAACGCGCCTCATGACTCTATGCATTACATCGTTTCGTTCCAATTCTACTTTTTACTATCATTATTTATTAAATATTTATTAATGCGGTTCGAGCACTTTGAGTTTTTGCGAAATTACTTAATAAGAAAAAATCCAGCTTTTTATTATAGCATTTTTTATTTTAAAGAGAAGACAAAATTTTAAATTTTATGTTCTGGCGAAATGATTAAACCGGTGCTATAAAAAAAACTAATCTACAAAATTAAAATAAAATTATATGTATAGCTGAATTAAAGCAATGTACAGAATTGTGTTGAAAATTGTATAGAAATGTTTCGTAGTTTACATATAATTTAAAAAATTATTATATTCGAGTGTGTTAATTATCTAGGAAAACTGATATATAAAAGACATATCTCTGTTACTCATTTTTGCTCATTATGACTGTTTTGTGATGATCTCGGTTATCGCAATCGATGTAAATGCAAAATTATTAAGAAATCGACTTCCACCTGGATCGACGCGGGCAATCTGGGGTGTCCCATGAAGATGTTGCTCAAAGGTTATTATTATTTGACTGATGCGATGCGAGGAGAATCGGGTATAACGCGTGGGGAAAATTGATGACGGTACCCTAGGATATTATTATGTCATATAGACAGAGGGAGAGAGATGAAGCGAAGCGTGGTCTCGCGGACAATATAATCATATTTGCCTTATGCCGTTCTATCGTGTCCTCTCATACACGTTCAAAGGTAATTCGACAGTTTGCGCACATAAGCGAGCCAATTTCATTGCCGTTTGACAAAATTTAGCCACGTTAATTAAGCAAATACTGAGCACTTTCAAGAAAATCGAACGTCTTGATCAGCCGAAAATAAATAAATCGGTAACTTTCTCTCTTGAATTGCGAGGGAAACATTTACGCGGTACATATTTTTTTCCAAATTGAATTTTTTATCACTAATTTCTGCTTACACACATTAACTTATAAAGAAGAATCTATATAATAGATCGGTTATTCAATTAATTACTTTAGGTAGAGTTGCTCATTTTAGAAAGGGCTATATTCAAAAATTATTGAAAATTGATTTCCTCGTTAATTGTAGGTAATTATAGGTTTTTTTTTATACAGACACACTTTGTGTGTATATGAAATTCTTTTGAAATAATTGATACAATTAATAAAATGAAATCATATGCCTTTATACATTTTTATATTAATCTATCTTTTATATTATATAATATCTCTGATGTTTTTTTTATTTTCTGAAAAATAAAGGATCTGGAATAATTTCCTTCCTGAAATGACTGATTTATTAGAGAATCAAATATTTGTAGAAAAAGTCATCTCTATTAAAAGATATTCGAAATCGTGGCGAGAGTAACACCAGCTGGCTATGATACGGTTAGGCAAATACTGATTTAGTTATTCTCGCGATCGTGACAATTTGCTCTCAATGGCAACAGCTTTGTCGAAAGCATGCCAAATCCGAGTGTGCGGCATTATTGAATCCGGGAAGTTAAATGTCTTTTGACATCTCGCCGTTGGGACTCGCCGATTTTCGAAGTATCTACGTCCCAGTCTCGGGAGAATTCCTAAATGCTATTCGATCGCTTAAGCTAATCGCCGTAATTAAATGAATCGAACTTTGCGAATATTCGCAGATGTTCGGGCGACGCTTCTTCGACGTTTAACAATCTCTGAATGCCCGTTTTCACGAGATTTCTTTGCACTCGGACATTTTCGTGATACACATATAATTGATTCTTGATTTTATTCTCTTTAATATTATAAATATGTCCTATATATAACACAGCAAATCATAATCTCCTAATATTAACAACACTCACGATTATTAAAATTATTGCTTTAAATCAAGCGCAAAATATATGCATAGAATGAATTAAAAATATTACAAGTAGCGCGCGCGTTGAATATAATTATATATTCATATATCACTGAAAATATGCGAATGTACAATGAATAATAATAATAATAATAATAATAATAATAATAATAATAATAATAATACCAATAATAATAATCTCTTAATTCCCTGTAATTTGTAAAACGGCTACAATAACCGCCGCCAGAGTTCGAGGTAATTAAATATTTTTATGTGGCATTTTAACACCCGCTTTACGGGATTTCATTTAAAAATTTTATTTTACATACCAAAATGTGTGATATCACATTTTCCTGGACGTATCGCCGATATATCGTCGACCGTATGCAAACGTGGAGTTCCCGATGCTTCCGATATCACGCGTGCATACTGCACTATACAATCAAGCGTACACGACAGCGTATCACGTTAACTGTACGTCAACGTACTTGCATACGCGGCTCTTGCTTAACGGTGGATTTACTGCAGCGAGCAGACCATGCCGTGACAAGACACCAGCTTTTGAATATTGGTTCGCATCATACTGTTGATTATATGTATACGTGACCATAAACAACTCAATAGCTTATAGGATATCTCAATTATCCCTTTGTCAAATCGCACCGTCAGAATTACATCAAATGTTCCCTCCAGAAGAGGGAGGTTTCTTCCTGCAGATTTTCGTGACAAATTCGCAATTTTATCTCTATATAATTTAGAATATTTAGAGTTCGATAGTCTGAGACTTTTCGTAAACGAATAATTAAAATGATAAATAATGATAGCAATAGAAATATTTTTTGAAAGTGATATATAAAAGTAGCTACAAATAGATTGCATGAGATATATTTTATGAAACGGAGAATTATTTTAGGAAAACATTATATATTCCCTCGCGGTACATACAATAATTATCGGATCATACAGAAACGTTTGCTCAAACATTTAGTAGAAACAATAGCAAACAATACGCGTGCAAATGCCAGATGAAGAGTAGTCGACAATAATTAAAGGCGCGGTCGGATGGAAAGAGTAACCGGGTGCACTATCGATCCGAATGCATCGATGTAAGCCGCCGGAGCTGACGACACGGTAGCAGCCCGATAAACGCTATCGCGCACCAGCGGTCGATCCTTTAAATTAATCGCTACGAGACGCTTTGCAAATGGCGAAACCGCAGTAAAAATGAAGCGTTCGCTCGCGTTACGTTCAATTCGCAATAAGGGCCACCGACTCGATTCTCGATAAGAGCCATCGTCGATGATTGTGCGTTATACACTCGTGATCGTTAGAAAAAAATGTAAACTGGTTTTTATTACTCAGCGAATGCGGCAAACGCCCATGTAATCGGCGGAAAATGTGTCAAAAATACGATCGGTTTTATATATATATATATATATTTATAAGAGAGATTATATATATTAAAATAATTATATGTAACATACAATAAACGTAATAACTAATTACACACACACACACACACACAGACATCATAAAATTAATACCGTATATGTTTAAAATTTTGTTACGAATTGAAACTTAAATAAAACACATTAATATACAATACATAGCGAGAATAATAATAGTAAAATTGGAAATTGCTTGAACGAAATACATCAGTCAGTGAAATTTTCAATCGAGAGATAAACACTGTCTGGCTGATTGACGTGACGCAATGGACGGTTTTATGTAACGATTAGCCATGCTGTAAATTAATCGTCCTGAAACGCCGCAAAATGTCATTGAAAAAACAACGTTGCATTCAATTAAAAAAGGAAACCGAGGCCGATAATTACGTATTTATATGTCCGCAAATACTTTCCGGCGGAAACTGTTTATTGGAAATTATTTCACTGAAGCTTATACAATACAATTCTGTAACAGATATTATTGACAGATAAACGATCTCTGACTTTGTGAAGGTTTGCAGAAACGAATCAAAGAACTTATATATCAAACGGATTTCGTTCTGCAATTTTTGTCTTTGCAAAGGATGTCGATGTTACACAGACAAAGACTTTTAATTAAATTTATCACTAAACCTATAGTGTAGATATAACTTTTGTATCTTGATTTGAATTATTAATAGACAGATTTATTTTTTAAATTTAACGTATACGAAAATATCGTGTAGAAAAGAGAAAATCGATCACATAATAGTCAGACCGTTTTTTCATTTGCCGCTTTCCATCGTATCAAATCTCACGTGGATTTCGTTCAACCAAGTTTCATCGTTCTGTCCCGAAAAAAAGTTACATGATCACGATGTCGGCAAAATTCACATTAAAAAGTCTTGCTTTTTACCTTTCTACTCGGAAAAAATGTAATAGTCGATCAATTTACAATACAAACTTAAATCTCAATACTGTAAGATATAATTTTGCTAAGTTCTGATATAAATTCAAAATTTATTTTAATAAAATTCTAAAAATAAATAGAGAATAAAAATAATAGAATAATAGAGAGAGAAAAATATATCAGAAATATTTCTGTAATTTCAGAATATTTTAACAATTCATATAGCATGCAAATTTGTAATAATATCAAAATCTAAATATTTTTATGTTGGACATTTATCACTTTTAAAGAAAAAATTGTTTTATTAAAATATTTTGCATTTTATTACTATATTTTGTTTAAAATTTTATTTAACGTCGGAAAAATTACTAGTTAGCAAAGTATATATCTGACTTTTCAGCTTGTACTTCGACCTGTAATATATATATAAGTACCAACATAAAAAAATATAATAAAACTTTCGAACACAGGGGGATCGTTTCACGGAAGAAGACTTTAAGTAATCGTTAACCAGGTTAACTTCCGCTTCCATAACATACACGATGAATCCCTCACGAAAAATGTTTAATATATCTTGTATAGCTACGATAGATTTAATCCTATCTGCGATATTTACATGTTCACAATATGACCGCCGCAAACAATCAAACTTTGCGAAGAAAGTTCATAAAATTTCGCCTCATTCTTCTTTTAATTTTTTTGTAATATCGGCGCATTAACGTTAAAGAATATATGATATTATTAAATAAAATTACAATTCAATACAAATAAAAATTATTAAAGGAAAATATAAAAAAGACTGTAAGACAACTGAAATTTTATTAATGTTTGTCGAATCCGATTGGTTCAACGATGTCTCAGCTCGAAAAGCAAATGAAATTTTAAGTTTGTCCATGATAAAAGAGAGATCAGACTTTTGACAAAAGGTTTGCCGAATCGTTTTTATTCGGATCATTAAATTCTTTCTATAAGACATCTCGCTTGCTGGATGCTATTGCGCGTGTTTTTCTTTTACTATTTGTTAAGCTTGTATTTTTACTGTCTATCGAATAAACAATAAAAATGTACAGTGCTTTTCGCGTCTTAGATATATTTCTTTTTACAGAGCAACATAAGCTAATAGTTGAAGCAGACATTTCGCGTGTACCATCTCTGTATCCAGCAATGTATCCTGCAATGTTAGATGCTACATTCCTTTTCTGAGAGAAATACATCGAAGTACATCGAGTAGTCACTTTGCACGAAGACTCCCCTGGTGCAAGTTAATTGCTTGATGTTGACACTGAGATGGTGTTTATTTTCTATCCCGTCAAAATCGAATTAGAAAGAGAGACAATAAACTGACTCTAGCTATTCAAAGTACTTAATAGATTATATTGTTGCTGCACTTGTTGCTAATTGTGTACGGATGTTCCTTTTGTGCAGTAATAAAGAAAAATTTTAACAGAACTAAAAGAAAAAAAAAGAAGAGGAAGCAAGGAGAAAAGTATCTCTCTCTCCCTTTTTATTTTTTCTCTTCCTCTTTTCGTTCAAATATTTATTGTTTTTATATTTTACAATTATCACACATATTTTTTCAAAAAATATGTATTATACAGAACAAATATCGCGTGAATTAGATATATATAGATTTAATGACGACAAATGCAATAACGTTACTTTAATGTATACAAATTGCAATAATGTTGATTTATTCATTCGCTAACAAAAAAATATTGTTGTTTAATATTATTATATGTATACTACATGTATACCACTGTAGGATTAATTTTACTGGTCTTAGATTAATTACTCAAATTGAATATTAAAATATGAGGTAAAATTATCTCATGTCATTTCACCTTTCGTATTGTCTCGTATTTGTTTATTTTTATTATCAATATGCAATAAGACTCCTAAACGTATTACACGTACTTGATGTTTTTCGTTTACAAGTTTTATTAGAACGAATGGATCACGGACACATATAAATTCTGTCAACGAGCAACTTTCATCTCACGGGGCTGGCCTCGTTTATCCTTCTGACTCTCGCTGCTTCGTACATTCTTTACGCGAATCATAAATACGAATTTTCTGCTTGACTATTCGCGACCTTTTACCTGCCTTCTTCGAATAGGCCTAAAATTTGTCGCCTGTCAAGGGACACACATTCTGAAAGAAAAGTAGCATGTGTCTTCGGACTATCTGTTTCTTTGCCTTCTTATTTTTTTCTTTTAAAATAACATGGTCACGATAACAAACTATACTTTTTCTGCAATAACATAATTTCTGTGATAATATAAACTAAAAGATAAATTAATTAATATTGTGCCATACATTTAATTAATATTGTGCCATATATATTTATATATATAAAAATAAAAAAAAATATATATGGGCAATTCCACATCAAATCGGACAAGAAATGACCTCGTATTTTTTAAATCGATCGAAACTTTTTTCACGTGAAACATAAAATAAGGGGATACGTATTTTTTTATTTGTCCAAAATATTTTTTTGCAGAAATTATAAACGAAATTTCATACTATATATTATATATTCTTCCTACAAAAGATTTCCGAAGAAATGGACGCGCTACGCTACTTGGTCGAGTCAGTGACGCGCTACGCTATTTGGTCAGCCAGTGACGCGCTACGCTACTTGGTCAGCCAGTGACGCGTTACGTTACTTCGTCGAGCATGACGCGGCGTCTCACATTTATTAAAAATATATAAAAAATAGAATCTAGCGATTCTCCATAAAATGAAAAATATATACATACACTGTCAGAATGATGTGGAGAATGAAATAGTATTATTTCAAAAATCGCAATATTTTCCATCTCATTGTTTTCTTCAGATTTTAAAAAATTTATAACTTCAAATAAGTGCTAAAACAAGATCTACCTTTTAAAAGAAAAAACACCGATTAAAATAGAATAATCATAAGCACACGCCCACATGTAAAAATATCGAGATGAACTAGTCGATTTTCGGGAGTACTGTGTTTATTCTGTTTATTTTAAAACAGTTCTCAAATAATCCTGTCCTGAATTCTTTCATTTATTTAAAGAGTTCTAATTATTAGCAACATTTAGAACTATAGAATTATAGAATTTTAGAATCTAATAGAATTATAGAACTTTTGAAAATAAAACTAGAACTTTTAATCGTTTATGGGTTTTTACGAAATGATACGCCAGCTTTACACACACAATTATTACTGGCACTAAATAAAGAGACTTACAAAATGAAATTGATCATTTTGACTTCTGGGAGGATTATGTATTTCGAAAGAGAGTTGAACAAAAAGTGCAAATAATTCAAAATTTTGCAGCCTTTTTTACTATTGCTAAAATAAATATGATGATTTCAAAACAAACACTTTCTAATATTTTTACTATATTTTTTATACAACGAATATTTTCAATGAACATTCGCAATTTTACAGGTAACGCTCTCCATTTCGATTCTCATCAGTCTCCACGTGTTCTTCCTGTTGGTCGTTGAGATCATTCCACCAACATCCTTGGTTGTGCCGTTGCTTGGAAAGTACCTGATATTCGCCATGATACTCGTCTCGATAAGGTAAGTGCTCCGACGATTCACGATGGCAGTGGAAAAGACGAAGAGCTTCAACAGAAAATTAATTAGCTCGCGAAGTTAGCGCATCGTGTAGCGCAATTAAGGCAAAGAAATGCGTTCGTGATTGTAACAAACTAAACGCAGTAGAGAAACAATTTTCCACAATTTTTGTAGATAGTAGAAGAAGCAGTTTCCGTTGTTCCACTTTGTTCGCATTTTCTTACTTGTCGTGTTATTACGCTATCAACGTTATCGATTAACGTTTCGGCGGCGATTTATCAGTCCGCGTTTACGACAGCAACGTTTTCGTAGCAATTAATATAGCCCCCGTGAAGAAGATCGTAAAAAGACGATACGACGACACTCGCGTTCACCAACAAAAAACGGAAAAATGTCGACGACGGGTTGGAAACGCGCTTTCTCGTGTCCGCTCTCACGAAATGGACGCTAATTCTCGTAACAACTCGTAGAAGCATCGTCCGCAGCTGTTTGCTCTCCACACTGCGTTCCATTTCTCCCCAACGTGAAACATTTAACGCTAAACCGTGCACTTCTCAGATCTTCACCTGTGATAGAGAGTGTCGGTTACATTCGATCTCTAAAGATACGAGTTACGATTAGAGAGATACCGTTTAGAAGCGGAGATGCAATTCAAAATAAATGAAGTTTAAAATTAAATAATTTAATGTTTTCGTAATTTTTTTTTCTATCCAAATTTTGATGACATATTTTACGAGTAAAAATAAAAAATAAGTTATATGTAAATATATGGATTTATAAATGCTTCGCTTACAAGTTGTAACAAACGTATGGAATGTAAAAGAAACAATTGTACATTGCAGAAAGTGCATTAGAAACTTGATGCGCGATGTCATTTAATCTATGAAATCTTTGCAGATTTTTTTTTTATGTAAGCGTATGTGTGCGATAATTTTTAATAAAGCATTTTTAAGTCCATATTAATTTATACAAATTTTTAATTCTTCTTAACTAAATGGTTCTTCCATTTCACCAACGTCTTACTTTTATTTGACTCGTCCATGTATACGACACGCATCTGTGGGTGTTCAAAGTGTGTGTCAATCTCAAGATCTCGAATTACCCGGAAATAGGCTTGATGAGACGAGTAACAAATAGCAAGCACCCTCGATTTACTTTTCGACCCCGAAACCTATCTCAAGCACATACATTCCTAATGACGGAGGCACGTTTCCCATTAATGTGGTTTCACCAAGAAATATCGGCGAAAGTGAGACTCTTCTGATGAATGACACGATTGAGAGAAGGAAAATGTTGAAATGAAAATGTAAGAAGTGTTCAAGATTTTTATTTTTAATATTCTCTTTCTTTCTTTAAGAAGAATTTTTTGTGACAACTTTAAATAACGAAATTAAAGAGCAAAGGAGAGAAAGAAGAAGAAATATCTTATAAAAATATATATACTGTCACGTTTAGAGTAACGATCCTCTAATTGATATAAATCCTAAACTTGAGTACATAGAGATTAAGACAAACCAAGAGCATGCACATACTATATTAACTTCGAAAAAAATTAAATCAGATTAAATTAAAATTTATGCCATATGAAAAAAAATCTGAATTACATTATGGTGATATTTGTAGCCAAATAAAATCGTCGTTAGTAAGTTTTCTCGCTCGTGTACGCTTTCATTTGGACAAGGGGTACATTCTCATTTTCGCTGACGACACTCTGCGCCACAATCTGCTGCTAATAATCTGCCTCAGTACACTCTTAATTAATCTGAACTTTAATCCGTCCCTTTTTTCCTGAAAAAGAAAGAAAGTTCTGTATTCTATAAAGACATCTCACTACGTTAAAAAAGTTTAGCAAATTAAATTATCACCTTACACGGACAAATTGCATTTACAATTTTGAAGAATAATAAATCGCGCGAAAAATTTTCAATTTGTCGAAGAATAATCTTTTTAAGATATTTATATAAAAGAAAACATAAAAACGTAACGCTGATTATCTTTATAGAATCCGCTTCAACATTCTGTTGCCAATAGACAAATCTGATTATAATCGAGATACGATTCCTCATTTTACAATTTTGCGATTTTAATGAATGTTAAATAATTCATGATGGCATATTTATAACTTTATTTGAGAAGCATTAATCGAATTAATACTATTCAATTATGTGCATTAATATATTAATGTCTGATAAAATTTAAGCAGCAAAATTCGATTGGAATACTAAACTTCTAAAAATGATGAAATATTATGTCTGCTTCTCCAATTTATTTACAATATCGATTCGCGTATTATATTCATAATAATAACTGCCACGGCCAACGAGATAATTAATTAATATCAAGTATGACTTGACTAAACGGCACATATACTCCGTGGGCAACATCTATCTATCTATCTATCTAGCTATCTATCTATCTATCTACCTATCTATCTTATCTATCTATCTATCTATTTTTCTCTCTATCTTCATTACACGAGAAGCATACACATATTTATTTATCTATTTATTATGTGTTAATGATAAGGGAATAAAATTGAATAAGCAAATGTGTATCATTAATACCATCAGATATCATTTAAAATACGAGATTTTATTCAGTGTTTTGTAAATATTTTCATGCGATTTAATGCAATGAGAGAGATAACCTCTCTTTTTATTAATTACAAATTTATTGTTTAATGTGAAATATAATATATTTAATAAAATATTACAATATATAAAATTCATATTTTAAAGCGAAATATTAATTATGCTAGAAATATTAAAAATATATATAAGTATATGGACAAAATATCTTTATACATATAATTTGTTATTTTAATGCGATATTATTTGAAATTATTATTAGATTATGCAAAATTTTATAAACTTTTTAAAATCTTTATTATTTTAATTAATCTTTCTTTTACATGCAATAGTAATTCATTATTGTAGCTTTAAAGCTGTGCATATACATGTGCAGTAATAATTCTTTATATTAAGATCATAATAATCAATAATAACTGATAAACTTTAAAGATATATATTTTACATTTTTCATTATGTATTTTCCATTGTATAACATTATTTTCTCGTATGTTCCTTCATTTCCTGCTGCGTTAACCAGAAACCCGTCGGAGTTGCCCGAAATCCGTCGGATGATGAAGATCCAGCATCGCGATACTGTGCAGACAAACAGAAGCTTTTTGTTTTCGAATCTAGGTTATCGCAGAAACGAAACATACACGCTATCTCATTGCGTCGTGCGAATGTCTAAGTGAATTGACTTATATAAAGACGATTGTTTCTAAAGATCGCAGTATACATGATAAATATTTATCTATGAGTTAATAGGTACATTATAATTATTTATAACGTGCAATAAATTTTCGAATAATAAAGATGGATTTATATTTTTAATTAAAACATTACAATTATATGTATACATTATATATAAATAACCGCGCACAATAAACGAAAAGAATAAAAGAATTTTAGCATTAGGTCCAGAAAAATTCAAGATAATGTTCGCGTGATGACAAAAATTGATTTAATATAATTTAGAATTAACAGTATTATAATTAATATTACGTAAATATTACTTAAATAAAACCAAGATCTAAAAACTTTTCTAATTGTTTTGAGACATGTATGGAACATGCCGAATTAATTCGGTCAAATTCTACAATTCTCTTGAAATTCTGAATTTAAATGAAGATCTTGCTTTTGTGTGTGTGTGTGTGTGTGTGTGTGTGTAATTAAACGAAGCATACATGACTCCTAGTGCGACATTTTTGCTTATAAAGTCACGCCATTATCGCCCGCAGACTAAACAAACATGAAACTAATTCCCGAACTTGTCGTCGACTAATAAGTCGAGCTGATGTTTGTCTTCGACGGTGATGATGATCCGCCACCAATGATATTAACGATAATTAGATTCACGGATTTATTAATCGGATTTCGTATAATCGGAAAGTAGTACGGATCAACGTTTACTGCTAGCAACTTTGATGTTCTCACGAAAGCGCTCGTGATTATGAAAATAATCTGAGTCTTTGCATATTTCTCATTTTTATTTCTCATTATGTATGTGTTTTCTATGAAAAATATTCTTCTATGTAATTTTATATGAGAGATTAAACATACATACAAAAATGTGTTTCAAATATTTTAATCTTTAACTCTTCTGCAAATTTTATCTTGCGTATACGCGATACACTTTTCTAATTCTCTTACAATTAGCTTTTTAGAGAATTTTACCTTATTCGCTCGATTATTAATTCGATCCATTCAATTTCTTGAATCACTTTGGCTGCTATTAATTACCATCTCCGAAAAAACAGGCAAACTATAATTTATCGAAAATAAGATATGTTTACACATCACATTTAATTCATTGTTGTATAATTTACAAAATGATAAATCGAAGATTTTTAATACACAAATAGATGAGCGAATCTTATTTTTCTATACTACTTTCGTTATTTCCGACTTGGCGTATATATCGGTCAATCGGTCGTCGACATTTCGGCGCATCAATTTCAAGAATGTGTGTATTCACACCCATTTGAAAGTACTTGGAGCGCGCGCGCGCATGCAGCCCTTTTCAAAGGAACCTCGTTTCAATATTAATGACGGCATTTGCCGGCTTCGTACCGGCGACATTTAACTAACGAGCCGGTCTATCTACCTCGCTATTTTTACGTGCCACCACGGCGTGATATGTTCTCGGCTCTGCTTTTTCGAACCAACCAAGCTAAAGAGACAGGATTAAAGAGCAAAATGATGAAAAACGGACTATACCTGCGCTGTGCGACGATAAGTCAGTGCGACATTTCCGCTTTTTTTTTCCTTCGTACATTAAAGAATCCTGCAATTATTATACGCTCCCATTAGACTCGCATATGCTTCTAAAATTACAATATAGAAATTCGTTCATACAATATAGAAATTCTTCATACAGGAAATCGAATATTGACCTTATAGAATACTGCATTGGTTAATTTATCGTAAAAGATATTGAATCAATAGTCAAATAAAGTCAAAATATTTAAAAGAGCTAGGAGAACTAGAAAAACTTGACTCAAAAATTGCGCTATTAATTGATGCTTAAAAAATTTTTAAACGTCTATATATCGCGCTAGTCTCTCTCTGAAATTAATCAAATTTCCATGCGCTGAAAATCATCTGGATATTTTCGCGCTGTTGTCTACCGAGGCATTCGTGTGAATAGGAAAGAACGATTTCGGAATAGACGGGAAATCACGGAACGACGATAATGGAAGATCTAACGGTCGCATGTGTGAGGACCACGGTTTCGACAAAAGCGGCAAAGCGCGACATTCGCTTTATGGAGCGAAAAGAAAGGGCGGCAACGGCGATCGCTAGTCGTCTTGGATCGAGTCCAAACCCGCATGGTCCTTTCCCCCCACCATCCCTACATCTGGACCCAAGATTTTAGAGCTGACAGCAAGTTGTCGTAAAGCAAAGTATAACGATTTCGTCGCTTTGCTGTTCGCTCGCTCGTTGTTAACAAGTCCGGCGATTTCTTATTCGTAGAACGAAAAAAAAAAAAAGAAAAAATATGACGGATGTTACGTCGACAAGCCCTTTAGATTAATCGACGCAAACCGCTCTCCATCCCGCGCAGTTACGTAACACGCTCCAGAAAATCAGCCCCGCGTAAATCGTGGAATTATGAGATGGAAACAAATATATATTCGGAATTCGGTAGTAGAATTTTATTTATACCCGCGCCGGCTTTTATATAAATTTCGTCGAGAAGTTCTGGACATTTTCGATTCAAGAGAAAACTTTACGAAACTATCTCTATCGACTTTCGTCTATCTTCCATAAAGATATGCCGATCGCGTAAACACGGCATTTCTCATTGATCCTCGTAAATCGGAATCGGTGCGAAAGCCAATCGGGCAAAAGAAGAGGGGAAGAAAGCAAAAGAAGAAAAAAAAGAAGAAGAAGTACGCTCAAGTGAAGAACAGAACCGAGACTTTGCTATTGTCTGCGACGATTGTGTCTCATATAAAGGACGCCCGCAATATCAGCACTTCCGAGAAAAACTCGTTTCGCTAGTCGTAAAGCGTGAAGTTTTGATGGAAGGGTAGAAAGAACTCTTGCGACTCTGCTACGAATCTGACGTTGCTCTGTGGATACGTATTCGCGAGCCGTCGCGATACATTCGTCATCGCAAAGTTAAGCCCTCGTAGTCGGAATTATCGGAAGCAGTTGCAGAAAATACTTCTGTCGTAAATTGAATATGTCCGGAATCTATCTCCGGAATGAAATTTTTGCGGAAATATGGAATATCGATTGGTACGTCACGGGTTTTAACTCTGCGCGTTGTAACATCGGCATTAGCAGACGATTGTGTTTGATGTCTCTTCAAGAAATTCGTATGAAATATTAGGAGCTTTCTCTCTCTCTCTCTCTCTCTCTCTCTCTCTCTCTCTCTCTCTCTCTCTCTCTTTCTCTCTCTCTCTCTCGGGATCCTCTCATTACAAAAATTTAAAGCAATAATAGTGATCTGCGATAAATGCGCGATGTTCTCCAAGCCGGAAATCGATGCTGTTCCGTTTCGCCTAGAAGCAGTGTGCGAGCAAGGTGCTCCCGATTTAATGCAAGATCCGTTCTAAATATGGTTGCTTATTCCGGACAGCTAAATTGGAAATTCCAGCCGGTAGTCGCGCAAGGCGGAGGTAGCGCTAGGAGATTTCCGTTCGCAGACCGCGAACCTCGCCTGCTCCTGCGGGAACAGAATCCAATTTGAGCGTGGCACGATTTCCGAATCGAGATACC
This sequence comes from Lasius fuliginosus, assembly GCA_949152495.1. Taxonomy (NCBI): domain Eukaryota; kingdom Metazoa; phylum Arthropoda; class Insecta; order Hymenoptera; family Formicidae; genus Lasius; species Lasius fuliginosus. The sequence continues at coordinate 12,256,925 of OX424443.1, read as the reverse complement.
GGTTCACCTAAGTGCGCCGATCGCGTCACGCATCCGCGCTCAAAATCGGAAAGGAGATATGCTTAATGGAACTTGCCTCGAAGAAAGTTAAGATCATTTTCTTATATCCTTCTTTATATTTGGTATATACATATATTCAAAAGTGATGTTATTCGAAATATACATTTAGTTACTCTGAGAATCGAATCTCGAAGAAAGAAAGAGAGAGTAAAACATTATACATTTGTTCATAATTATAACATTATTTGAAAATATATAATATATAATTATATAATTATAAAAATATATTATATTCTATAAAATATAATATAATATAATAAGATAAATAATTTTTTAATTCGACCTAACTAGCCATGGCTTAAACGAGTTAAGTTTAAGAAGAATACCCATAGGGAGACGTGTCTCTTGGTTCGAGACCACAAGAATCCCCTGATATCATACAACTATCTCGTAAATAAAAAGTCGCTGAAGCGACTTTTCGGACCTATATTTTTCTCGCCTATTTATTTACGAGATAGTTGTATGATGTCAGGGGATTCTTGTGGTCTCGAACCAAGAGACACGTCTCCCTATGGGTATTCTTCTTAAACTTAACTCGTTTAAGCCATGGCTAGTTAGGTCGAATTAAAAAATTATTTATCTTATTTAATTAATGACTAGCGACATTAATAAAAAAATTATTAATAATATAATATATTTATTGTATAATATAATATAAAATATAATACAATATATATATATATATATATATAATATTATATTATATAATAAATTATATAAAATATGTAATGTATAAATAGATAATTAAGCAATATTTATCAAGTAAGATATAAGTTGCAAGATGACAACACCATATAAATATCATTCTATGATAAGAAAGATTATCCCTCAGGGGCTCACAATAGTAAGTATATACGAGCATAGCGAACTCGAGATATCCGAGCTACTTCCTATACTGGGAATTTTCTAATCTGATCGCCCAAATCTGTTGGAGATATAAATAAAGAGACATTCTTAAACACTACTGTATTCATTGAAATAATAATTATTCTAGTGATGAAATAAGTTAATTTCAAATCATGTCTCTCCATTCAAATACGGGTTTTTTTGAAACTTTTTCCTGCGACCTTATTACACATTTAAATGTTTATCTAGTTTTCTTCATAAGTAAGAATCTTTTGAAACGCGAATGTTTAATTATGATTGCAAATGCAGATTAAGGGTTTAAATTAAAAACTGGACTTCTAGATACTGCGATAAGCGCACAATGTAATTTAGAAACGAAAAAAGAGAAAGGAAGATTACAATTACTACGAAGAAGAATTCCAGGCATGAACATTAATTCTACTTACTTTTTTATAATGCCGTAAATTTTATCATAAGATTAATCAAACATTTCTAATTGATGCCCGACCGCGTTTCTCATAATCTTTTAAAAACGAAAGCCAATCTTATCGTTAAATAACTTCGCGAATAAGGAATTTCTCGCGCATGCCGTTATCTGTCTTCGTGTCTTATCCCACGGAGCCATTTTTCGCGCACGGAAATAATATACGGGAGAATTCCTCGCGGAGGCGCCGAATAATAATCGAATTTAATTTGCACAAAGAATGGAGGAAAGAGGGAGCTGAGAAAAAAATTAGAACAGCACTGAAGCTGCGCCACGGTCGGAAAATAACTGCAATTCCGTATTGAGGCTATAATTACATCCGATCGGGCTTTAAAGCTTCAAAGCTCGTAAAATTGAACTTTACAATCTCACCGCGGACGTCAAGCACGCGCGCGTGCTTTTCTACATTTCGCGTTTCATTATGCATCTCAACATTATTTCTTATAGCCGAATTGGCAGACGACATTTGCCTTTCGCGCTTATTCGAGCGAGCATTGCCTCTCGGAAGTTATTCGCGACAAAGAGGATTTCACGAGCGCGAATTGTCATATTTTCTACAGTCGTGCGGACAAAGTGGAGACATCTGAAATTGACATAATGGTTCAAGTGGCGATATATACGAGATGTCACAGAATCGTCGGAAAGTGTGGACTTATAACGCTGTTCCTCTGAAATTTAGATCGAAATTTCTCCTTCTAGAGAATTTTACAAACATTCTTTCCAAGCCTATGCATATTCGAGCAGAATGTAATGTATATACAATATTCTGTGTAATGTAATATTTGGATGCATTTTGAAAAATGTATTTTTTACAATGCGAAAGGATTTATTGTAAAAAAGACTTGATGCTAATAGCGCCGGATATATTTCTCTAACGTCACACACAAGACAATGCCGGATTCATGAAAGATTGGCATAAATCCGTGGCGACATGCAACGATGCCAGAAACGCCCTACTTGCTCTCCCGGATATCCATCAACATCCCATGCATCACGGATCTTAATGCGAGTTGCATCAGCGTGTCAAATTCGAAGGCTCTGCAACCTTTGCATACAAAAATAAAACGCGTTACGAGAGATATCGAAACCAATGATAAACGCTTTAAATGGAAAATAGCAGTTCTGTCGATATCGAGATGTCAAATTATTCTTTACGTTTAAAGCAAGAATTAAAAATTTTTGTCAATTAATGAAATTTTATTTTGTTAATTTTAAATGGGCTTTATTTAAAGATGTGATAATTAACTTAATATTAAAGAAATTGTAAACAAATAATGTTATAAATAAGTAAAATATCCTTAAAAAAAAAATTGCTTTGTGCGCTAATGGATGAATAGTGAGAGATAAATGGAGAAATATTGCAAGTACCGAGATAGTGGAAGGAATTAAACTGAACTCTCTGAATATCACTTTTGTTTCTCCGTCCTCGTCAGGCATGAAGATGTTACTAGCGCGAGCTACTTTCGATCTAAATTGCTACCCAAGCGAGTGAACAATTTTTGCGAGGGAGTTGGAAAATAACTTGAAAAGAAACGAGCAGCGGAAATGTTTTTTTTTTTTCAATGTGTAACGGATTTATGATTTAAAGCGCTTTTTATTCGCGTGCCATTTTTGGAATTATTACATATCCATAGAACTAATGCCCTACTTCAATTCATGTTCACTGTTCCAAATAAGGCAGGATATTTGCCGATTTCACGGATCGAAGAGAATGAAAATGAAGAGAAGATACATTGTATTTGGGAATATACTTTATGTTAACTAAAATATTGTAATGCTCATAACGTTACGTATACATATATACTTTATATAACATGTATACATTATATATACATACTTATGCTACACAATTTAAATAATTTAATATAGAAAACAATACACTGATTTTTCACAATGATATAGCTAATATTTATTATACAATTATAAAGTGAATTTTTTTCACACAATAATTATTAAAAAGATATTTATAAAATATAACTAACCTGCATTTATAAATCGATATTTAACAGTAGCAATTTCATTATCGCGCAATCATCGCATTGTTTTATTTAATCATGGAAGCTCAAGTACCTTTCATAACATATAACAATAGCTAAGCTCTTGGATTGCTGCCAGATTTTGCTTTTCGGCGAAACTTTCCGGCAATTCGTCCTGCTATCGAGTAAGTTCTTTGGGTGCTCGGAGCGAGTGATAGCGCCCGAAAATCCGTGCAGAGTGCAGCTATATATAAGGTGGTTACAAATCCTTACGTGCATCCCGCTATCGAGGTTTATCTCGGATTGCGGTTGACTGGTACTACCCCTTCGCGTCCCATCGTGGGGCGCAAGAGGACACGGCAATCCTTTTCGCGATAAGCGAAACTTATAAGGGATGATCCCATCATGCCGCGCATGGAGAAGCGTCACTGTGTTAGTATACGTGAGATACGAGTTTTCCGAAACGCGCGGCTGCGCTCTGTACGACATTGTACTTCCGCAATATACGTGTTCCGACTCGCTACCGCACTGTATCGAAACGATAGAAATATAAAATAACTTAATATTCAAATTGAATCGTTTGTTGCGAAAGTTGTACTAAAAAAGTTGAGTTAACTTTTTTACGCGAGCGCGTATTAAAAAAAATTGCTTTATATTTTAAAAAGGATTGTCATTTTTTATGGCAAAAATACGTAATAGTCAAGAATATTCAGATTGTATTTTGTTTCTGATGAGTTTCGAGAAATAATAAACCTAAATGTAAGAATTAAACTATATTGCTGAAAAGATTAAAATATCTAAAGTTGAAAAAAAGAGCGATATAATTCTGGTATAAAAAATTCCTTTATAATGTTTTTTAACATTATATAAGAAACGAAATAAATTTTTGTTGCATTTATTCATCGGGCACTTATGATCTGCACTTAATATAATGGAAATCAACGTCGCAACTGTATAAACAAAGGTTAAGAGAATGTCTCGCCCCGAGCTGCAGAAGCACTTTGAATCACCGAGCCATTAAATTTTCTCCTGCTTCTTAATACAGAACTCGACGAAAATTATGTGAGTGCTTCGTCGCAAAGGAACTGAAGAAGCACATTTTATTACTTAAGAAAGTTCGCTTGAAATAAATGCTTACCGTCATGCCCCTCTTTAGATTCATAAAGTTTTCGCAAGTTCGGGATATAAAACGAACTGATACCTTAGTATTTTGTTTTATCGCGCTTGCTATATGTGATCTGTCGTCTCTTGATGTGATATATATATTAATATAAAAGTAATATTAAATCATTTATTAACGCAGTGCGTGAATAATTCTTTAAATACTCGTTAATACCTAAACATTCAATAAATAATAAATAAATAATTGTTTTATATAAATTCATTATTATTTTATATATGTATAAAATTCATATAAAACAATTTACAAATTTTATTTGGCATATGACGTGTTAAATATATTGACAATTTGAAACAAAAACGAGACATTTGCTGAATACAAAAGTTGAGAAAACATAGAAAAAAGCTTATGGTCATTAAAATAAAAAAAAATAAAAGTTAAAATAAAAAATAAAAGTTTGATTTTGATAAAATTATTGACAAAACTTTGCTACAACTGAAACTTGAATCACTCTATAATTTTCAATAATGTTAGGAATATACATATATGCAGTGTATAATTCCATTAAAATTATAATTAGTATGTAAACATTTTATATATTTCTTGAAGATATTTAAAGTGTACAGAATTATCACTATAGGCATTGATTAAAACATATGGAAAGTATATAAAAAAATATATATGTATATTTTTTAATGCATCTCGTAGTACAACACACTATCGTGCAAGAATAATTAGTTATAACACTAAAAATAGTCAAAGTGCACATATGTGCCATCTAAGCGTAGCTCGACAGGAACTCGCTATAATTCATCATGTTAAGACATTCGCGCAAATATTAATACCATGGAGACTCGCCGCCTTAGGGTCGACGACTCGCGTGAGTTATCACTTGTCTCGCCTTACACGGGGCTTTTCTACTCGCCCAAGTGGGCAATAATGGCATTAGTCTGGCAAACTAACTGAGCTCTGTCGCCTCGCGCTCTTGTCTTCTACTTGATTTGTCTTACTAAGATAACATTAACACTTATATAAAACAGCCAGACTCATCTTCTCAACGAAAATGATTTTGAACGCAACATAGCATTAATTTCAATCCAGAAAACACATCGAGCGGACAGAAAGAGAAACGTCTTATTATTATCAATTTTTTAATAACTGAAATCATGTCAAGAAAAACGTAATTTGAAAAATTACAATTAATACTTTTAATTGTTATAAATAACGGTGATATATCCTCTTATAAATTTAGAGTAATGAAAAGGAATTATCTCGAAAGGATTAACATAATTACATTTTAACTTGACGATTTCATTCGTAAGGTAATTTGCAAAATATTGCTTGCGAAATGCTATGCTAAAGCGTTGATAAAACTTCCTAATTGATGGCAATGTGATATGTGCTTGCGCTCTTTATAGACGTGTGTGAGATGCAAATGGACGTTCGTAAATGGAAGCCCCGAGATAAAATCGCGTAACTCGTCGGAGTTTACTGCCGCGATGCAAAATGCACCCACCGTGCGATACACCAGGGTTGCATTCCTGTTCGCGCGATTACGACAGATCGTCTCCTGACATATAGTATCGATATATGATCTCGATACTTTAACGCGAGTCGACTTGAAAGGTGTCTCTAAAGACACTCTGAAAATAGAAAGTGCAAACTTGTTTTCGCTAACGCGCGCGATAACGAGTACTAAATATGCGCGGAAATTTACGAGCATATTAATGTCACTTTATACGCGATTAAAGCAAACAGTGAGATTTATCAACAAAATTTATTTTGCGTAATGAATTTGTTAAACAGCTCGCTCACTTTAGCGAGGATGGACCATCAACTCTCGTAAATGCATATTTGATGAGTTTTTTACATATAGGTTTCAGCTTTTCCTTTGGGATCCTTTTGTAAATTATTCCCTCGTTTCATACATGAGTACCATATATCGTTGTTATTTTATAAAACCTCCAATGTGATAAAATCATACATATTAAAAGGAATGAAAGACGAGTTTTGCAATATGATGTATCATTGATTTTATAACGTGATATATTATTGCTTGATCTATTAATAAATGCAAAGTATAACTTTTTCCATCCTATAGAACTCAGTGAGTAAAGAGAATCTAATAATATTAAAATCTTAAAATAGCAGATTCGATTGCATGAAAAAGATAACGACAATATGTGAGATAATAGGAGCGAAATAAATTGCGCGAAAAAAGTTTTCTTTTATTATATATTTATTTATGACTTTAAATTTGTTTATTTGACAGTAACATTTTTCAAAATTCAAGCTAAACTATTCACAACTTATTTCAAATATTTCATTTTAGTAATTATTTTAAATAAACGTTGGTGCGCGTATATTAATCGCTACGAATTGGAATCAAATGACACAATCTAAATTCAGATTCCTCTCTCTCTTACGTATTTCTAATACTCTAATACCTTATGTTGTATTCTCTAATACCTTACGCTCCCATTCACCGCTTTTGAATCTTGCCTGTTCGTCGAGTACCTTTTCCAAGTGGACAGTGATGTCGTTACTCTTGCTAAGTAAATTTCATCGCCTTGAGTGCCGCTCTCTTCGACTTGTCACGCTTGTAAACGGCAACGATGTTCCAGCTCATGTCAGCCTCTCTATTAAAAGTTTCGTCCGTGTGACAGCGTCTTTATGTCAAAATACGATGGAAAGGCGAAAAGGCGCAAATGTCGATTCACTTTCAAGGATCTTAAAAACGACACTCGCTGACAAAAAACGTTCAAGCATAAAAAGAAACTGTGTCAATGTCTCGATCTTAAAAGAAAAAAAGACGAAAATGTGCATTAATGCTTAAATTATATATATATATATATATATATAATTATATAATTTAAAAACGACACAGAAAAATGATTTAGGAAAATTGGATATAAACTGTTTGAATATTTGGTTTTAGAAATTTTACTCGGGAATAAATTGTTAGTAATATCAAAATGCAATTATGACATCGATATATGTGTCAAAAATTTATAAAAATATTTTCCAAAATTGTAAGAACTGATAAATTAAATTATTAATAATATTCTATATGCCGAAAAATAATGATGCTCAGCTAAAGTTCTCAAAAAATTGTAAAAATATCTGCCGATGGAAATTGGAAGAACGCATATATTAGCATGCAAAATTTCTGTGCAACCTAATGGACGACCAATTCACAAGGGGTTAAATTCGTGTGCGGATTGAGCAAAAAGATAAAGAATAAAAGATGATACGCTCCTTCTCCGTATAGCCATCTTTCTTCTCAGATGCCAGCTACAGTGATTGAGTGAATAAAACGACGAAGCACTCTTCTCGATACTGGCTCGTGACAAGAAGATTTTTGATAAATGCGAATAAATAACAATAGATATACAGATCCTACGCTACAGCACACTGTTCATTAATGAAATGGATTCTTTGCAACTAAATTTTTGTGACTATTAATGTTCCTCTAATTCTAGGAATCACATTTACAAGAAATATATCTCAATGTTAACAGATATATTTTCTTTCTGATACAGATTTTTTTCTTTCACATTCTTTATTAACCATAAACGACTAATAAAGTATAATTTTTCTGCTGATGATTAACGATCGGAATATATTTTGCCTTTAACATGTATATATCATATTATACCGTATAAAATTTTGTGATCGAACGGTACATCAATTTTTTTATATGGGAACGCTGCATCGCATTAAATAGGATTATGCGATCCTTATCGACATGGCGATAACGAGCTTGAACACGTTACCACTAGGACACGTTATTAAATATTCAATGGCGATCGTATGGGATTTATTACCTCGCGAGAGACCGGCTTGAAAAACGTTATTGCCCGGCGGCGTTCAATATGACCCGAGTCCGGCGTGGAAAAATATTCCGAACAAGTTCGGAACTCAGCCGCCGTCAATGCGAAAAATGGAAGAAGAAACGCCGTACATACGCGAAGGGGATGAAAGGGTAGCCGATACATTCGTCCTCGGCCGAACGACGTAGACAACGCGACGGAAAAAGGGGACAAAAAGAAAGGAAGCGGGAAAGTTTCTACGTGCTCGCGTTACTGATAGGACTGTATCCGAACTTTAAACAAGTTCGAAACTCGGACCCTGGCCGCGGGGCCCATTACGACGCCGATCGGCGCATTAAACGACGAGAGGGAAATGTTGCAAACTTTTGCGATCCTTGAAACGTGAGTCTTCTCTCCTCTCCTGTTACAGAGTCAAAACTACAGTTCCCTTCACTGTCTTTGAATGGAAGATTCTTAAAGTTGTATATTTTATTTCAAGATAACAGATTTTTGCATTCCTGAAATATATTGAAAAAAATATTTCTTAACGATTTAACCAGATATGTTTATAAAAATAATTATTGTCGTATTAAAAAAATTACACATGCATAACGATACAAAATAACAAAGAAGCATACATATAAACAGTTTATAATTAATAACATGTACGATTAAACAATTAAGGAATCTCCTTGGAAATTTGCACTATCTTTCACATGTTCAATTGTGCATGTACGATATAACGAATTCCGTTGTAACTCTAAGGCGCGTTGCAATTTCCAACGATGTTGCGGCGGTCGATAAATAATTTCGCTAAAGACCTCGGGACCACACCAACCGGAATGCATTAACCCGAATTAATACGTTTACGTTTCATTTGCGAATTCAATATTTGCCGGCGGATAACAGCGAATACGCGAGCATCAGCAAACACGGGCACTTCTTACATTGCCGGTTGAGATTCTATCCAGAAATAGAATTCGGTTCACTGCAGTTTCACGATGTAATCATTCGATTCAAACGGACAGTATTCTCTCTTGTGCATGTTTCGAAACTTTAATTAAACTTTTGTGTAGACCACGCTTATACCTAATAAGAAGCCGCACTTAGTAACTTTAGTTCAATTCAAATGTTAAATGTGCAGTTTAAATGAGACTGCTACAGCGATGTGTTAGAAAGTTAAATCCGCTTGGATAGATTTACACAAACATTATAAATGTATCTTTATAAATTCTCTGCTAATATAATCCCCGAGATGTATACTTCTACAGATGTATACTTCTCACTGTTTCAAAGGTTGCTCTTTCCTTTGAAATATCAAATGTTATAAATTCACTCACTTACTCTGTTATAACAACTGTACACGCATACACACATACAATATATTTATATACAATATATATTAAAATTATATATAATATATATTTAAATAAATAATATATATATTATATTAGAGAGAGAGAGAGAGAGAGAGAGAGAGAGAGAGCAAGTTAATAATGTTAAAAATATTAATTATTTCTGCAAAAACTACGTACGAATCATTTTATATACGATTATTTTATATGTATATTATAATATTATATATATTGCATATACTATATTATTATCGCAATACGCGCTTTATACATATGGCAAGAAGTTTCAAGAGATCATCTTTTTCTTGCATTAACACAACGAACAATATAGTTTACAAAGTGCACCATGAGTCTCAAGGTGCTCACCCCCGATAGCTGTAACTTTAATCGCTCTTTCGCATCTTCCGGCGGGATATAACAAAGTTAACGAGTGGGAAAAAACAAAGTATGCGCGACAACTTATCTATCTTCTTCTTCTTCTTTTCTTTTTCCGGAAACTTTGTTGAGAGTCATCTCACCGTTGCAGCTCGATCAGGCGAGACGCCATAGAGTTCCTCTCTTCCGGTCACTCGCCGGTCTACGTGCTCGAGATACGTGAACGACTTTTTCGAACATGATTAGGATTCATGCGGTTGCCGCCCCGAAGATGAACGGTCGCAAAACGGTACGTACGTGAAATCACAAAGTAGGTCAAGCCCGCGAGGACGGTCCTGGAAGAAATATTTCGATTCGCCGAAAGAGCGAAGAAAACGCGAAAGTGTACCAGTGTAATGTATCATTCGGATGTAGGTTATATTCTGTTTAGCTCGACCTGGCCTTTGGAGCCTATTATAGCTTCGCAGCTTAACGTTTCCGTTCGTTGTCTCTCTGAGAATATACAGTTTCTTTCGGAGAAATAATTTTTATTTATTTATCTGCTTTTGATCTTATCTTGTCATTATTGATGGGAAAATATACAATAACGCGATTATAACGCAGTAGTTATAAATAATGATACGATAATTTTGATGTATCGCAATGATTGTCGTCGCTCTTGCGATTCTCAACCACGCTTTTTCTGCCGCATCCATTTTCGTAAACCTTCGCGTCTCTTGCGCATCTCCTTTATCCCTCCCTCCCTGTATTTTTTATAAAGCTTTTCCGGACCCTTGCTACCATTCCACGTAACATTCTTTTCTTCGTAACTGATGGCCGACGATGATGAAGCAACTTGGAAATTTGTACGACGTCGTTTCTCGGGCGTGACACGGCCGATTCATAGCGAGGATCGAAAGCGTTTTCTTCGACGTGCTTGCGTTTCGTCGAAAAATCACGCGTCATTATTTTCCTTGCTGGAAGAGCTTTATGCATAAAGCAGGTGACCATTTAAATCTTTAAAGGCAACGTAGTAAAAAGTGATACGTCTTCTTTAAGATGTGCTCCTTTATTGTCAAAACTTTTCAATATCAGCATTTTAACCCAAGAGGGATATCTTGAACCAAATATAAATGATTGGCTTTAAACGATGTGTCACGTATGAAAAAACGCGTTAGCTCGCACAGCGCACGTTACGCGAGTGAAGGAGCATATTTCTTCTTCTTCTTCTTCTTCTTCTTCTTATTGTTAGATATACACTGGCAAATGCGAGCAATAGACTACGCGCATCCGAGACCTAATGGTCTTTTTTCGGAAAAATCGGTAGAGAAGTAGAGGATCGTCCTGTGATTTCACGATTCATTCCACGTCCACGAGTGCCTTGGAACAGCGAAAGGCTTTTTACTTCTCCGATAGTTCTCAAATTTACAATATTTCTCTGGATTACGCGGCCAAGTCAACTCGAGCCACGATGAGCGCGAGATGAAGATTACTTATCTCTGGGACGGATTTGATCTTCATTGAAAGAAAAAAGAGACTCAAAGAAAGAAAAGGAAGAAGAACCGGTTAAGCGTAACAATGTGCGACGTAACAAAATGCGTCGTGACTCATTATTTTCAAGAAAATATTTGATATTCGACCTTCTCATTAAGAAATATTCCGATTTTATGAATGCGCATTGATAAAGGCGAAGTCTTTTTCGACAATGCAGCTTTTGCAGAAATATTTATGTGCTCTGTTGCATGAATTATAAACATTTTTCTTAATTAAGAATACGAATCTCCGAGAATTTTTAAAATCCTGCAGGATGAAAAAAATACTTTAATATTATTTTATAAGCTTTACAGAATTAAGAATAGAATCGGATTCTTTATAGAATCCTTTTACGCGTTAAATATCTTTTTTTTTAAAGAAAATTACTTTTACGCACACTCTGAAATGAAATAAATAAAAATAAAATTAAGCGCGCCGAGAGAAGCGGGAGTGACACCGACACGTTTTGAAGCATCTCATCGATTTGAAACTTGAAAGGGAGTCTCGAGTATTAACCATTATCGACGTGGAGGATGTTGAACGTGTTTCCACAGGGGCGATATAACCTCATGCCTTAAGACGCATGCCGAGCAAATCGATGATCTACTTGGGCAACGAAGAGAGAAGCGATGAGTCTCCTTGAAGACGAGGGAGTCAGCAAATTGGCGAATTGGGCCGACAGCATGCGGGCTGTTGTTTGAGTGGAAGTCACGTGTCTTCCCGTATATGTATAAATGTGTGTGTGTGTGTGTGTGTGTGTGTGTGTGTGTGTGTGTGTGTGTGTGTGTGGAAACCTCCTAATAGCTTTGGATGCTGCAAGGATGCAGTACGTGTGACACATTAATCAGTAGCAGCGTTCGCCAAGGGTGGGCACCAGCCACCCATGGAGGCGAATCTTGAAACATACAGCGTCTCGCTAGGATGTGTACTTCTCGTGATTCCGGACGTTAAAGATAAATTGAATAGAAAAAATCCGCTTCAATCGAGATACTGATAGCTCTTAAGCTACCAAGTTGATTGAAGACTTAGAGAATATCGAACATTACACCAACGCCAAGGAATTTTACGCGAATAGAAAATAAATAACAAATTATTATTTTTTGATTGTTTAATTTTGAACAGAGCCTTAGAATCTTAATATTGTCATCGATGCATAACATAGAAAATTTAAAAGTCGCGAAAAGAAAGAGAGGCGTTTAATCAAATTTCTAAAACAAAGAAATTGAATTTCAAAAGTTTACAAAGAAATTTATAGTTGAGATAAAGTGAAATTTCTACCATATCCTGTATATCGCCAAATTCTCCTTTTCATCCAAATTTCAAAGGGATCGTTTCTTTCTTCTTGGTTCGACATCATTATAAATTTCCGCTGGCAAGAGTGCAAAAATTTCCACGTGTAGCATACATTTACTATCTTTACAATTGCATATTTATCTCTGTAAAGTCTCTACTTTTCATTACAATAAGAAATGTTATTATTTCATCTTCTTTCATTTGTTTAATATATGGTACGCTGAAAGTGATGTAATATTTTGGTCTAAAAAAATAAATATATGATAATCAAATTAATGTTTTATATAAAACATAAAGAATTTTTATATAAAATATAAGAAATATATATAGCATTTAAATTATAATTTATATTATAATATTTCTAATTTAACTGTTACTTCTCTCTCTCTCTCTCACACACACACACACACACACACACACACTCTCTCTCTCTCTCTGTCTCTCTCTCTCTCTCTCTCTCTAACTATCTCTCATTACATATTTAATCAAATAGACGTTCTTATTAAATAAAGTTTATCTTGAACTTACTAGTTGCGATGCTTTACCGGAAATACCTTTCTTGTCACGTACTTATCTTACGGCATTACACATTTAGAGCGAAGATGGCTTCGAGGACGTCTAATACGCGAACATTATGGCGCATTTTGCCCGGGAATGACTAATGCGCGAGCTCGCCAGGAATGATAAAAACGAACGCGAAGATCGAGGACCCACGTCACTGCGGCAACGTAGTCCGAATCGATAAATGGTTCCAAGTCATGTCAAAGGAAGTGGATCCAATTTAAATCGCGGTCTGTCCTTTACTCAACCGACCATCCAGATTTCCTCATCGTCGAACGGATCTGCGTTATGAATGACTCCGTGAGATTTACATTCCAGTCTGCCTCCGATGCCAATTCTGGTGATACCTTACAGCAATTTGCCTTCGTTCGACAAGATGAGCTCGCGGATAAATCAAACATTTTTTTCGAAGTTCTGGCGCATCTTGGAAATCTATTAAAAGTAAAAACATACTTGACTTTTGTATGACAGTACATTATATAAGACGCAAAAAAAGTGTTATTTCTTCAAAGATGATATTTACTTCAACGAAAATTAGCAATTTCTATTAAGATAACAAAGCTATCGTGTAAAAAGCTTATACGTTTATAATTGCAGTAGTACGAATCTACTATGTATACGACCGTATGGGAAGACTGTACATGGGAAGACTTCTTTTCTGGCTTATCGCGGATTAAAATCTCCACCGTAATGAAGCGGTGCTTACTAAAAACTTAATTAGAGTTTCTATTAAAATTCGTAAATCATAGTCAGTTTCTGATTGCTACATTACTATGCAATATAAATACAAAATGTATTAATTTTGAGTTTGGAATTATAGTAATTCATATTATGCTATATGCAATGAATTCTGTTACTAAAACTCTCTACGCGATCAATAATTTTCAGATCGCGTATTATTTAAGATATTGTTTATATATATGTATATTATATAATAAATAACAAAATGACTTATAATAACATAATATGCTAACACTTATTTTTTAATAACACTTATTAATAATATTTATTTTTTATAACATTTAAAACATCTCTCTCTCTTTATATCTTTCAGTATATGCGTTACGGTGGTCGTTCTCAACGTTCACTTCCGTTCACCACAGACGCACAAAATGGCACCCTGGGTGAAGAGGGTTTTTATACACATTCTTCCGCGACTTCTAGTCATGAGAAGGCCTCAATATAAATTTGAAACTAACAGGTATCAAATATAATCGGAGAATACGTATTTATTGTTCAAAGATATAAATAAATTTGTTATTTTATGTATTTTCTTCAATTACTTTAAAAAATTTAAAATTAAAGATTGTTAAAAACAAATTTTGTTGCTTTTATCTTAATTATTTTTTAAAAAATTTTAATTTTAGAATTATTTATCAACAGATTGAATATTGAAAATTACAAATGTTCAGAAAAAAAATGTCACATTTTCACGGAGAATAAGTCGACTTCAACCTGATTAAAAAAATCCACAAAGTCAAAACATTACTTCTAAAGCATTTAAATTTGTACCAGCGATAGAAATCAATAATCAAGAGTTTCGTTACGGAAAGATTATATTGTAACAATAATGTTATACATACTTTGTTTGCCTTGCGTTCTGATCTCGACAATAATCGCACTACAGTCAGTCATTCTAGCCGCGCTTTCTAGAACATGCGACACCCGCATTAAAATTCTCCGTGCCCGATTGTCTGTGTTTGCAGGTACACTTCCGGAAGAGTGCTAATGAGAACCGTTAGAGGAAAGGAGAAGACCTGCTATTATCCTTACCATCCGTCGACTCAGGAAGACAGCGAGGAGCACTTCACACCCAAAAGATTTCACAGCCGTCCTCCATCAAAGGAAGACCTCTCGCCTTCTAGGTATTTATGATAATACGAAACGCTTCGTAATTACCTCTTTGATCTTGATATTACTCTACAGACACTTTTCAGACTGTTATTGACATATTTTTATAAGAATTCTAATTACAAATTTAGGATAATTACGATAAATTATATAATTGAATTATGTAATTAAACTTTAAGATAATTTTTTACTGAATAACTTCTTTTACGAATAATTTTTTTAATCATAAATTTAAACTAAGATTTGTGATTATAAGATATTATTTTCTCTATAATATGTTGAATAAAAATACTGCACAATATTGGGAGAAATATGTGCATCGATGGGCGCGAATAATATCAACAATATTATGCGCCCTTTATTCGCTTCAGTCTTACAGACGGTGCAAGATTTGGAGGTAGCTGCTTAATTCACGGTCCTCCTTTACCGTTGCACACCGAATGCGAGGATCTCTCGGTTTCCGGGGACGCAGGCATAGAGGAAGTCAAAAGCCCCGTGATCCGAAGCCCGCCCGCCTTCTCGCATTCCCGCTGCCCGCCGGAAATGCACAGATCTTGTATCTGCGTGCGTTTCATCGCCGAGCACACCAAAATGCTCGAAGATTCGACTAAGGTATAAATCCATTGAAATAAATGAGGAAATAAATAAAACGTCAATAAGAAAATATAAAAGTAAGTAAATGAACAATATAAAAGATCGGCCTTTTTAATAAAAATTTGTATTAATATTTTTTTTTATATTTCTGTGTTTCTTTTAATAATATTTTCTAAAATCTATACACTCATGTAGAAAGAGAGACATATTGTATTTGGATTATCTAGATTATGATCTCAGAATATCTTAATTCATTATCGTTAGTAGACGACAGTAAATTAAATCACCACGATCAATGCTCCTTGCAGGTAAAGGAGGACTGGAAGTACGTAGCGATGGTGTTGGATCGGCTGTTTCTTTGGATTTTTACCCTGGCGGTCTTGGTGGGCACCGCGGGCATCATTCTGCAAGCGCCCACTCTCTACGACGATCGAGTGCCCATCGACAAGAAGTTTAGCGAGTTCGCGACCACGACGGTGGTGAGATGTCCGCCCCAGTAGTCCATGCCTGAGCCCTGCACCGTAGAGAAAGATTAAGGACCAGAAGCACACGGACCTTCCACTCCCCCCCGTCCTAGTCTTAGGAGAGTCCGCAAGCTTCAGCTCCTTATCCTCAACGATGAAATTACGGCGAAAGGGCTCCGATCTTACAAAGAATGAACCGGAAGTATATGACCGGTGATTTTGACGATGAATGGGAGGCTATGTTCCCCTAAGAGAAGAAAAAAAACAAGCGAGAAGAATGGGATAAAAAGTCATCGATTCGGGAAGACAGTTTCGTGGATAGAAGGACGAGAATCGTTGCCTCTCGAGAAGGAAGGACATCGTTACGTAAATCTTGGAACGGGAGGACTCTCGAGGCGACGTCGTCGCTTGAACAAAACTGCACTCGATGTCTACCAATTATTAAGGACGCGTTGACAGGCGCGAGATTCGCCAGGTGACTTACATACACCTACATAGTCTGCTCAAGTAAATCGTAATACGAAGCTGCCACTACTTAATCGGGTAAACCTAACACACATCAGACGGACTTTACGATATAACACTGTAAGTAATTTTAACGTCTCGAGAACGAAAGAGCGAGAACCGAATCTTCGCCAGCGTTCGCCTTTAAACGCGCGCGAGCAAGCGTCAAGTATCGTTCGAGTAGGGCTCGGTGAACCGTGACGTGAATTAATTAACGCGAGATTAATTAATGTCTTTTTTCAATCTACACGTTATATATAGATTTATAATCTAGAACGCGCGAGGCGCAGCCAACATTGAAAACTGGTCAACCCGAATTATACGACCGGCTTTTAACGTAACATCGTAATCGCAACGTCGATCGTGTCGCGGCTGTATCGTAACAGCATTTTACGCACACCGTTTACGCGAAGAAGAAGTAGCGCCGATATATAGCGAGCATTTCTCTTCTTTGAACGTAGAACATTTTTTATACCGAACGCGATGTCCTCCGAGTAATTCCATACTTTGTTGCCGCGCAATGCGGTACATTTACTGACACTTGAGCTTGCAAGAGCTTCGCGACGCGCAGCGGGGCGAATAAGAAACTGCAATAGTATATACGCATTGCGTACGCGGTATATTCGATCCATATGCGCCAACGATTCTTCGCCGCGTTTCGCAAGCGTACGCGTTTTTTGTATTGTAATGCGAGCCGTAAAGCGCTCGCCTTACGCGAGTTAATTAAGTAATCACCGCGTAGCTAGCTCGTCGTACACAGACTTAGGGTGTAACCTTACTTGAAGTATATAACCAGTTGATAATTTTAGAAACGTATCCGCGTTTATATGTGAGCGATACATATATATATATATATATATATATATATTTATATAATATATATATATATATATATATATATATTTAAAAGCGATGGACAAACCGATGGCGCGTCGGTAGCGCGGAGCAATTATTTCTTCACTCAACTATATGTGAGAGATTCTCTATCCTAAATATTATATTTAATCAACTATATATGACATAATCTCTCTTCTGATATTATCAATTACTATACTTCCATAAGTAATGTTTCTACGAAAACGCTTCGTATCCCCGAACACATTTGATTCTCTCACTCAGCGCTTCTCGATCTTTTCCCTCTATCGATAAGCGATGTAAATATATTTATTCACGCGTGTGCAATTATTTGTCATCGTTTCTCCTACAATTTCTCCGCGGCTCTCCTCGCGAAGAGGAGGATGCACTTCGGGTGGACTCGCGTCACCGACGCATCTCGCGTTACCTCGTCCCGAGAATAAGAATATATTGTATTTTGTAACGAGAAAGGTGAAACACGCGAGAATACTACAATAAAGAGTAATTGATAGTACGGTAAGAACAAGTAAAGCATACGAATTCTAAAGCTGATAGTTGTAGGGAATTGAACGACCGTTGACGCCGTTGTTCAATACCGTAGTTCGTGGTCGTTGTCACTGTGAGTTGTCATTCATAATTTGGCCCACTTTTTTTCCGTTTTCTTTTATAGACAGTTACGCGTCATGTATGATACTCATTATTGTGGTTAAACGATCGTTAGTTGCGAATCGCGTCGTGCGGACTGTTACTCGCGAGAATGTAAGTCAACATCGGAGAATTTTGGAGCCTTGTCTAAATCGCAATTTCAATTTTCCGTATATTCGGAAAATTCGGGATAAAACCTTCTGTGATTTATAATTTACTCTGAAATTAATGACATTGAGTATACGTGTCATTAATTTATATTTATGTTGAAGCTTCCATTAGGTCGAACTGAAGAAAAGTAATCGGCTATTATTAGATCGAAATAAATCTACAAGTTTATTCCATTCCGACATTTACATACATAGACATGAAGCATGAAGAAGGAGCCGAAATTGCTCCTTCGATCGACGATCGAAATTCGCATTTCCGATTCTCCGACGTTCTTAGAACTCTTAGTCGTAATTAAAGAATAATTTTGCGCATTCTAAGTACAATGCCGTAGTACTTGGAACTGTAAATATATATATATATATATTATTATTATTATTACGGCGAGGAATAACGATTCCCCATTACTACTGCCATTAAAACGCAAGGCCGATACTTTACGAGCGTTTTTAGGAGTTGTTACTTGGATCGCCGTCGATCGTAAAAGGCAATTTCCGGCATACGATCATTCCTCGTACGATCGCCGATCGATCGTCGGGCGAATCGACCGGGGGATAAAATTTCGAATAATTTTTTTCTCGAGACTCGGACGATTGTCTCTTCTTGATCAACGCCCCGATTGATCTATGCCGGATATTATCAAGCAACGTCACGTGCGAGGATGAGAATACACGTGGTCGCTACCTGATTGAAAATCGTCCAGCGAACGCATTAGATTCGAGGGAAATAAAAAGACGTACATTTAGGATTGTAGATTCGAAGGATTATTCTCCTAGCGAGGAAGCGAAACAAATCTACTCCGCACTAGATTGTTAGGGAAACAACGCACACGTTTTCTATGATAGAGCTATGAATTTACTTGTTACTTGAAATAGCGCAGCGAACGGTGACTTTCGAGTCGACGGCGATTTTGTTGTAAAGACGGTATCTGAATCGGCATTTAACCATTATGGCATACCAGAACGTATAAAAGCCATTTCAGTGCTTTAGTTTCGAATAAACAGAAAAAAATGAAGAAACCATTTTTAGTTCGATTTAATTTTTTAACTTCTTCAATAATTCTTCAATAATCTTAATTATATGCTTGTATATAATTATCTTGCATTTATTGATCTTCTAAAAATATATTGAATCATGTTACTTAAATTTAATTAAGTGTTAAATTAAATAGTTGAATGTTGAGATAATAATGGAGACAACTCCACTGCTCTTCTGACAAAGTACAGAGTATTTCAAATTATAGAAAAGAATATTAGAATAGAGATTTTTTGAATATGTTATTGAGATGTTTAAGTGTTAAATTATTTATATGTGTGTAGTTTCTGTATGTTAAACAAATTAAAAAGAAATTTTTTAATTTCACAAAATAAATTTCTCTCTCCTGTCAATTATTTTCCAATCTATTTTTATCAGCATAAATTTTTTAGCATCTTTTTAGCACTTTTTTTTATTGTTACCATCTCTATAGCATTAATTTTATTTTGAAGTTGTACTATTATTGAAAACGTCCTACAAATATTCATCGTCGATTGCGAAAATCACGTCAATATGATCGAAAAATTCGATCGTTAGGATGATTTTAGATTACGAGTCAAGAAGAAATGAGAGAAAGATAGAGTGAATGTGGTATACACATTTAAACAATTAACATAATAAATAATTAACAGCATAAATTAAGATGTAAATATACTGTGTAAATAACGAAGCATAACAGTAAGTAAAGGTCACATAATAGTTGAGCCTTTTTTTACAATTTTCAGACGATTAGATATTCTTTCAAAAAATTTCATGGGACTCTTTAACATAACACGGTAACACAACCACGCGTGTCACTTCGAAATTTTATTTTTTTTATATTAATATATTATCCAGACACACACACACACACACACACACATAAAGATATATTAAATTTTCATTCAACTAAGAAACGCTGTCAGAGAAACTCTTTTTTTATCAGAAAATAATGACAAAGTTTGAATAAAAAAATAGTTAGAAATTTTCACAAAAGTATAGAAGTTTTTCGGACAATATAAATAGTTCATAGATAGTTCATTTGCGTAAAGCTCACGCAATTCATCAAAGTAACTCATTACGAAGAAACAATTAAAATCCCAATAATGTAAAACGATGCTTCTCGATGAGAGAAACACGAAAAAGATATGGCAGACAAAGGTATGATTTTTATTTTCTATAATTTTTGTCATGTGAGAGCGATTTTGTGTTAATCTCTCGCCGTAACACGACAACTATACCGTAACGATATTTCGTCAAAAATAATTAATTTTATTTAGATTTACAAAGCAAACGATATAGCGCTTGGAGCGTACGTTTTCGCGCGATCCCTTTCAGTCATTCCAGTTCCGATAGCAGCTTTCACAATTGGTGCTCTCGACGTAGGATTATCGAAATTTCGAGCACCATTAATTAGCGTTTGGTCACGATGAGAAGAGCGTGGAACCGAAGTCTCGACACCGAAGTACAAAGTACTACACGGTACCGGCATTAAATGCATCGAGCGGAACTAGCCGCATTCGAAAAAAAATAACACTCTACGCGGGAAGGCATGACCAAACATAACGAATGGAAACGGATCTTTTTCACGTAACGCGTTTGAAACAAATACGAAATTTTAAAAACGCAGAATTCGATGAAATCGCGTTTGTTCGTCGCGCACAATATCCTAACAATCTATATTCCATCGTACCGATGTATATATGCGATCGTTTTAGAATGTCGACAATGCGCTCACACGCGACACTGATATAATAATGCGTCTGATAAAATTGAGTGAATTGTATGAAGACAATAAACGATCGAAAACCTTTTCAAGCGATTGGTTGAAGGGGTTATTCATAAACTAAGACAACATATACCTTGAATCGAATGAAGGAAATAAAGAATAGCCTTTATGTGCATTAATATAAAGTGAGATATTTCAGATAACTAATGTCCTAAGGAAGAATTGTGCAGGAAATCCATTTTGAAAATTTGGATAAAAGATATGGAACGCTTTTAATAAATCATGGTTGACGTATTAAAAGTGTGAGAGGAAATATTCATGCGCGCAATCAATTCACATTTTGTTAATAATATATAGATGTGCCTCATTTAAAAAGATAACCCCTTCAATAAGAGATTGCAGAATAACGTATTATCGCGCGTTGTCCCAGAATAAAAACGTGCTTTTGGACAATTCTCGTGTATATCGAGAAACTTTTATTTGCAGACGGATGAATGCGGATTTAGCGCCAAATGCGCTGAGCTTTATTCATTTAATATGAGAATCTTCTGTTTAATATAAATGTGAAATGAAAACTTTCTAATGGTATCTAACGTTAAACACGACCGTATTTAATATAAAGAAGAGAGATGTGGAAAAACAATATGCGTGTTTGTGTAAAGTCGTGCATACTTCATACCGATAGATATGGAATAAGAAGGATCGCATTTAGCGCTAAATAGCGTAATGAGATGCGGGCTGGACGCATCGCCAAGGTATATAAAATCGACGTTATACAGGTGTGCGATTTTGAGATCTCGATGGGTTTTGACTCACGTGAAAACCGACATACGGGGCGCGCTTCGCGTGCGCTTAAGATCTCGATTAAACATCGGCCGCATTAATCTCTGACGGCCCAAGCCCCATCCGACGATAAATCATCGCTTCCACCCTTAAACCGCGCGTGTTTGATAGCTTGCGAATATATACCGTACTTAACGCATTTAACGAGTTAGACTAAAAAGAAGTGAGGACAACGGTACGGATAGATTATTGTAACGATAACATAGCGTGTTATAAAACGAGCGTACCGTATAGCAATAGAGCGCCATTAATGAGCGGAAAAGCGCGCGAGTGAAGAGTTTACGATAAACATTGGAATAATAATTACCATCGTTAGAGATACGATTATTATATATATATATATATATATATATATATATCGTTTGTTAAATATGTACCTACAAACACTAATTATACTAACGACCGTCGTTCTAAGGCTAAACGATATAAGAATACGAGATTCTTGTTGCTTGGTTTTGTAATCATGCTTGACAAAAGCATACGGAGAAATAAAACTTGTTGTCGTAGAAAAGTTCTCGCAGTTCTCTTTTCGCATGTGAGCACACGTCGTGCACGAAAGTGTGAATCGATATTCACAAGGGTGTCTCCTTCATTCTGTTGCAACCTGAAAGGATATTTCTCAAATATTCATGTCGATACCTCCGTGGCATTGTTCAGCGTTAGCCATTCCTGCACTTCCGGCAAGGATTCCTTTAACCACTTTAGCGCGAAATTAGCGTGCGCCTCGACCATCGCCATAGTGTATCCTACGGTCTTTATGCTTTCGAGATTATCCTCGCTGAAAGTCTGAAACTGAAAGGATCGAATATAAATGTGCGCTCGAAATTTGCAATGTTCAAAAAATTTGGTTTTTAGATAATATTTACGTCATCCAGATCTTCTTTGCTGATCAAACCGTTCATTGTTGCCAGCGCGAAAGCTTTCAAGATCAGGCGAGATTTCGAGAATCTAAACAGACATGGAAGCACATCATAATCTGCTTATAAGTTCGACAGAGACATAAGAAAATTGCGAAGTACCTTGTGACGATAGCCTGCCAATTATTTCGCACAAACTTGTAGGCGAGTTGCGCAGCAACTGGATTTTGCGGAAAACTTCTTAAGATCCTTTGCGTCTCGTCCTCTCTATAGATCTTCCCCTCAAGAAGCTCGCTAAGTAGCCTTAACAAGTAGTATTAGCACGCATTATACATCTCCAAACATACATATGCTGTTTTCGAGGAATTGATCTCGAGTTTTTCTATAATTAAATTGTTTTGCGTAATTCAAAGTTGCAAAATAAATTTTTTTCATTAATAAGAAAATGTGAGGGACATATAAATATTTTTTACTAGAAAAATTTTATATATTTCTGCAAGATATTTAAAAATTGTTTGTATTTTTCCAAGTATTCTTTGATCAATCTGAAATCTTTATTCTTTCTTAGTAAAGATTTCACTTTCACACTTTTTTTCTTTTTTAAATCGTTTTAATTTTCAAACTTAAATATAAGGCTTAAATTACGATTCTGTAAAAATAAAATCCTCTCTTTAAATTAAATAAAAAGAGAATATAATTTGGAAAAATTATTTCTCTCTCCTAAAACTTATTTTAAAAAAGAAACTTTGATTTTTCGTGTTTATATACACATTGTTCTCAATTCTACTATATTATTAACTATGTATCAGTTTTCAATTCATACTTACGATTGTAGAATCCACGGCGTCTGGAAGCACGCAAACGCTGATAAAAGGCGATTTTTCTCCTCTCGATCCGCTGTAGAGTTTGCCCTCTCAACGAAGTAATTCCACTCGTTTCGCGTGCCATATCTCGCGATCGTACAATACAGCACTTCTCGTGCGTACGCCGGTACGCTGAAACGATCAAAGTTTTATCTCCAAAATGGATCACAAAGTCTAGCCGATATCTTCAGAGATGAAAATTATTCCGAAGATGTCATCATAAACTATTCGTTTTCATATTTTCTTTTTATTGCTATTTATTAATAAATGCGTCGCGGTTTTGTCGATCAAGTAAATAAATTAATATTAATTTTTAGATTATTAATATTAATTTGAATTATTAATTTTTATTTTTTAGATTAAAGTATCTTGCTGAAAATGTTGCTGAATATATTTATGTTCTGCATTGTACGAGGGTGGTCTGAAAAGTTTCCGACCTCAACGTGAAGATGACAACACTCGTAAATAAAAGCTACTGAATTTCGTTGTTCATCTGTTGACAGTTACTCATCTAAAGTTTCAGCCATTTTGGACGCGCAGTTTTTATGTAACAGTCGTTTGAGTGAGTTGGTGTGAGTTTTTTTGTGAAAATGGACAAAACCGAGTATCGAGCTGTCATTAAATATTTGTTTTTGAAAGGCAATACGCCTACGCAAATCAAAGATGAGTTGGATTCTGTGTATGGGGACTCTGCACCATCATTTACCACAGTGAAATTTTGGGCAGCTGAATTTAAACGTGGCCGTAAGAGCTTGGGAGACGATGAACGTTCGGGACGTCCAAAAACTGCAACTACCGACGAAAACATCGCCAAAGTTCACCAAATGGTGCTAGACGACCGCCGAATTAAAGTGAGAGAGATAGCAGAGGTTATGAACATGTCAAAAGAACGTGTTTGTCACATATTAGATCAACATTTAGGCATGAGAAAGCTGTCCGCGCGTTGGGTGCCGCGTTTGCTCACGTTAGACCAAAAACGTGTTCGAATGAACATTTCCAACGCTCTTTTGACGCAGTTTAGGCGCAATAAATCCGAGTTTTGGCGCCGATTAATTACTGTAGATGAAACTTGGATACACCATTATACGCCCGAAACAAAAATACAATCCAAACAGTGGACTGCAAAGGGGGAACCGGCTCCAAAAAAAGCAAAAACTGTTTTTTCGGCTGGGAAAGTGATGGCGACTGTTTTTTGGGATAGTCATGGAGTTATTTTAATCGATTATCTTCAAAAAGGAAAAACCATTACAGGAGCATACTACGCATCATTACTTGACAAGCTGAAGGCAGAACTTGCGGAAAAACGGCCACATTTGCAGAAAAAGAAAATCCTGTTTCACCAAGACAACGCACCGTCTCACACCTCAGCGGTTGCCATGGCGAAAATCCACGAATTATCGTTTGAACTGCTTGACCATCCGCCTTACTCACCAGATCTAGCTCCAAGCGACTTCTTTTTGTTCCCTCATCTAAAAATTGCGCTCGGAGGACAAAGATTTTCGTCAAATGAAGAGGCAATCACCTTCGTGAACAATTATTTTGCAGAGAAAAATGCCGAGTACTATTTTGACGGGTTACAGAGATGGGAGCATCGCTGGGAGAAGTGTGTAGAGTTACAAGGAGACTATGTTGAAAAATAAAAAAAAAATTTCAGAAAAAATGTGTTGTATCTTTGTTAGGTCGGAAACTTTTCAGACCACCCTCGTATATGAGAGATTCGGATGACACGTGTATTTCGATGTAACTGCTGTATGAGAGGAAAAAAACAGCTAATGTTTTATTTGATTCGAGAGTACACATCAAAACAATTTTAACATGGATGTCAATAAAAATGCAGCATTCGGCTATAGAAGGACAGAAACGTTTGAGAATAGCGCGTACAACCGCGATACATTGATCAGAATTCCATTTCGTTCAGCTAACGGAATTATGAGGAAAAAAATTTATATATAAAAGCTTTTATAAATTGAATCACATGTTATCGTCTCTCATTTGAGAGATATGCGATACGGTAGCACGAACAACGGATTTCGAATAAAAGATTAAACATTTTATCAAACTTACACCTCGTCCGCGTCGGAACGATCCTTTAGTTTCGCAAAATGATTTTTAGACCATTCGAGACACTCAGCGTTCTCGAACGCGCACGCTATCTTAAGGGCGGTCAAAGTTAGCCTCGATCCTTCATCAATCTTCCATCCCACGTCTGAATATAATTTTGACGTGAATCTCACTGTAAACTCCTGCAAATAATCCATTATCATATGGCTATCTACTAATAATTTTTAATCAAACTAATTTTTAATTATACTAATTTTTAATTAAAATCTATTAGTTTTTATTTAAAAAATTTTACACAAATCTTAAATTGTTTAAATTTCAAACACTTATGGCTATCATCTTTATCGCTTTGATAAAAATAATAATCAAGTATTATTTTACTTAATCGAGTGTCATTTTACTTGTTTTTATAAGTACATTGTAAGTTATGATTATCATATTGAATATCATATTTTTAAGATATATTTTGTCATAAGTTATGTTTTAATTATCTTTGCACCTTTGTCTTTATACGTGGAGCAGTATACTTGTAACAAAATGTTCATAGAATATTTTGTAAATTTGACAACTCTCTAAATTGGCAATCATTAATCGCATCATAATCATTAATCGTAAATAGTTTGCTCACCACTAATTGTATATATTCTTTTAGAATATTTTCCTATCACTCCATAGGAACACACTAAATTACCTGAAAGATACTGAAGCCCGACGTTTCATAAAGAAGACCGTTCAATTTCAACAGATGACGCATCAGGACGCCCCAAGGAGCGTAATGTCGTTCCTTCATTTGCATATATTTAATAAAGTCGAAAGCGGTCGCGTATTTCGTCAAGCCGACCGCAGCGAGCCCGAGCACATCGTCAACGAGCGATGCTCTGGTTTCTGCCGGAAGGACCTCGTGATCCTTCTCGAGAGCCTGCCCCAGGAGCTTCCAATTTTCCTCGTCATAATGCACACGGTAATAACCTTAAAAGCAGTTAGCAGCGATAGAATAAGCAATTGTCGTATCCTGTCTTGCAATTTCTCATTAAATTGCAGAATATTAAAGTTAATAAATAATTAGATAAGTTATTTTCCATGAGTGGCAGTGAAAAAAGTAATTTATGTGCAAAATAAAAATTCTGTTTTAATATATGGAACAATCGAAGAAGAAAAATATAAATTGAAAAAGAAGCGTCAGAAATAGATTAAAGTATATGTACATATATCGGAACTAATACAATTCGACGAAGTCTATAAATATCTGCAAGTGTTCCGCTTAATAAATTAATTTTACTTATTTCTCATTATTAGAAAGTTTATTTGAAGAGAGAAAAATTATAATTATAATTAATATTTCATTTTCACATAGACTGTTATCTACAAAAAAGTTTAAATATAAAATTTCCTACGTAATTAATAAAAAGAGACAAGTATTGTTAAGTTTAATGGAAAGATATTTTGAAATATATAATTTTTCTGGACTTTTACAAGAGAAATATTTATATGCAACCAACCTGTTTTATTCACATTGAACACGACCCAAGAATCTTGAGCACCAACGTCGTGTACCACAGTTTCCGCTTTGGAATGTAACCACGTCTTCGTCGGAGATGACCAATCATTCCTCGTTTTGTTAATATAGTCAAGCGGTACGTACCACGTCGGTTGAGTGTCGGATGACGATTGATCGTACGTAAATCTTTGCTGCGTGACAATAGTTGACAGTAATGAAAATATTTTATTTTGACGGCGCACAAAAGCGACGCAAATTATAATTCTTTTACAGAAGGAGACACAAATGTACACGATTTGATACGCATTATTTAGGTCACACCTGTCGAACAACAGCGGTGCCCTTCTTATAATTCCTCGTGACGCTAACGATCGGATATCCACTATTCAAGATCCAAGAATTCATCACTTCGAACAGAGTAATGTCTACGGGTAAACCGACGGTTTCTTCCGCCATCGCTTCCCAAAAATCATCGACATTTGCTGTCGAGTAGTTCCTAAAAAAAGGATATTAGTTTATAAAAATTTTTATGTCTCTAGCGTTTACATGAAATTGAAGCATCGTTACTGATGCATCCTCTATTTACGCGCATTAATATTATATATTTTGCGATTCAATGCCAACGAAATATATCGATGATGGGTCCACTTATGTAACGAGCACGATGAAGAAGCATGAGGAATAATGATCGGCAACTCGTGACATTCAACGGCTGACATTATCATAAAGCCGACACGGGATAACTCGGCTGTAAAACGCGTCAATTATCATTTCGACGATTGAATCACGCGGATGCGCGAGTGATGAACGGGCGAGGATGGCCGGTCGAAGGATAAAATCGAGATAATGTGATATATACCCACCACCTCGCTACGAATTTCCGGTAGCCGTTCCTAAAGACGGTATCGTTTATCACGCCGTGCAACATGCGAATCAAGCATGCACCTACAAGAAGCAGTCAGAATGCAGAATCATATTATGCAATAGTCGACGAGAGTATATTCGATACTGCCTAAAGCTGTAGGCTTGTCAAGTAAAGCTGAGGCTATTCGACAAGCTGTATTCGCATATTTTTAAAGAGGCCAATACTTATCAAATTTAATTAATGACAGAATGTAAGAAGCGACAATTGTGTCGTATTTTTAAATTTATTTTTGCATCAAAAGATACGTCAAAGATCTTAAAATAAATCGCCAAAGATACATGTTATTTGCATGTATAACATTACGTATGCTTAAATACATAATAATGTAAATGTACTTTTTTATATTTGTGATAATATTTAAATATTTTATATTTATTTATTTATGCAAACTTTACATTGTCCAAAGTCATAGCCGCATTTCCAAGTACCAATACCAATTGGTATTAAAAGTATAGTAATTTTAATATTAATAATACTTACAACAATATCGGGAAAATATTTGGAAGTATTATAAGCATTGTTACTCAACGAAGATACGATCAATTTTATAGACATTTTTACCTTTCTTATGTCGAGCATTGTCGTCCGAGAAATCCAGATGAGCAGGATTGACGTTCGATTGCAATGGTTTTGAAACGCTGTAACCATCTTCTTCCATGGCATCCCATTGAATGTCAGCAAGGAAGGCATGATTGGAGTCCAGTGACAAGTCTATCTGAAAATAGAATCTCATGAGAATCTCTTTCCTTTGTTCGACAAGGAATGATGCTGTTTTTATCTGGACATCTAATCAAATGTGAGTCGATTATTTCGAAAAGGTAAGAAACTGGATATATATTGAAATTATAAGGAAATAAAAAAATCTCCAGTATAGATAAATTAACATAAAATTTACGATTATTCAAATGTTTAGTAAAGTTTAAATTAAATAATTTCTATATAAAGACCTAAAATTTTATTTTATAAATATGTAAACTTTGCATTATAAAACTTCGCAATTTTGTGAGCATGCAAATAAATTTTTTTATTTAATCTCTCATTTATTTTATTTTCTTGAAGAGAAAATTCAGAATTTAATATCAATTAACTTTAAAAATACACACAGCTTAATATAATAAAATCAGTTTTTTTTTTTACATAAAAAAGATACAACTTGCGATATGCTTTAATATTTTAGAACAAGAAATCTGTGAAACAGTAAAATTAATTTAAGTAAAAATCACAACATTCAAATATTTCATTTCAATGTGTATGCATTTAAAGTTAATAAATATCACAAATATTATTCCAATTATGTGCCTTCTCGATCATCGCATGTCGCAAATGAAGCATGGAGCCTTCTAGGAGCCAAACGTCCGTCCAGTTCTTCACGTTCACGACACCACCCAACCATTGTTCTCCTATCAAGCTTATCAGAGCGCTTAACGCGTCTGTCTTCGTGACCATGGGAGATCGATCCGCGGCGTAGAAGAGCGATTGCCTTGAAAACAATTTAGTTCGATGTGCAGCACGGTATTAAACGTAGAACAATTGTTGAATATGACGAATTAGTTTAATAATATAATATTATCGATTGCAATTTAGATCAGATTTTTTTCAAATGTGAAATTGTTAAATTGTTTAGTTTTGAAAAAAATTATCTTAATGGTATTCTCTACCAAATTTTGAAACAAATAGATAAAATTTTATTCCATTACCAGATTCTTTTCTAACTTAAAAATATTTCTGTAATATCAAAGATCTCTTAAATTACAATTTGATCCAAAGTCCGTTTAAAATTAATTCAAGAAATAAAATTTTTTATAATCTTCCTGAAGCTGAGATTTATGTCAGAACACCTTAATTTTCCAGTAAATTAATTTTATATAATCTATAATTATTCTGGTAGATAAAAAATAGTATTACGATCTCGCTTACTTCAGCGATATTAATCCCAGACTTCCGGCGTTATCAATGATCCGCGGCGGTAAAGCGATGATATCTAATTTCGGTAGCGGATAAGGCGTCGAGAACATGTCGTTTAAATGTGTAATAGTTTGATCAAGTTTGTCGTAAAGGTATATCCCTCGTGATCGTCTCTTTGGATCGCCCCAGAAAGTCACAGTCGTTTTATCGGGCCCAGCTTTTGTTTCGCTCAACGATTCAATCTCGCCCATTACGAAGGCCAGATTATAAGGTGACAGCAATGGGGTATCGTTGAAAGTGTCAATCACCTGATTGTTCGATCTTGAAAGGAGCAAATCGCAGACTGATCATTTTATTTTTTCATAAAAGAAAAAAAGAGAAGAATACCGACACACAATGAGAAATATTATAAAAAATCTGACAAATGATATTTTAAAATCACATGTTTTATAATATAAAAATTGCGGATTCTTCTGCTTTTTATCTTATGTAAATTTTCTATTCTCGACATTTTTATTTGACAAAACACAGTTGGAAAAACTGAGCAGTTTCGCTATTTCAAGCTAATATATCTTCTAAGTACTTAAACATTGACACAGCTGCAATTAACACAGCATGAGTTACGCACGTGTTTCTCGAGATATTGAGAGGCATGTTCGAAAGGACCCTCGCTCCGGGCGGACGTGCCACGGACACCGAGAAGACAGCCTTGAGATTCACGTCATCGAAAACTGGCAGAAGACGCGATGCTCCCAAAGGTTTCAACAGCGTCCCGATTAACGATCTATTAAAACATTATGTAGATGCAATTATTTAAAAATTTACAGAAACGTCCTTTATTTGTCGAGGGAGCGAACGCTTTCTCAAGTTTTTGAAAAGGAAAATACATGTAAAATATATAAAATGAACACATATTACGTTTGATAATAGTTGAAGAAATATTTATACATATATTTTCCAAAATAAAATATTTTAGTGCATAATTGACGCGATTAAGCTAATTGAGTCTTCGCTATTATTATCATCGCGGGAAAAAAACTCACCTTTCTTCGCCAGATTCGCCGAAGCTTGCCGAGTAAATCGCCTTACCGTCAAGCATAATCTCGTAATCGATTTCCAAGCTGTACGTTCCGGGACTCATGGCGACGGCCGGATGTATTACATGTAATCCGTTATTAGCATCCTCCTCGTATCGCTGGATCGCCACCTCGGTTACACTTCCGTTACCGGAAGTTATCGTGGGTGACGTCCCTGGTCC
The DNA here is from genome assembly GCA_949152495.1 of Lasius fuliginosus. Lineage (NCBI taxonomy): Eukaryota > Metazoa > Arthropoda > Insecta > Hymenoptera > Formicidae > Lasius > Lasius fuliginosus. Next base: position 12,225,497 of record OX424443.1, on the reverse strand, counting down.
AGATGTCGTCGACTCAGACGTCGTTGTATTTGCGGATTCCCTAGATTGCCCATCGGTCACGGATGTGCTCTCGTTCTTCACAGAAGAGGTTTCATTGCCGGAGAAGGTCACGTTTCCTGAAGGATAGCTGGTAACTTCGCCGCGCGTTGTTTCCTGATTTTCCAATTGAGGAGATGTCACGTTTGCGAGAGAAGTCGTCGTGATAACATTGCCTGCGTTAATAGATCATTGTCCAATTAGACGATCGATCGCGTGTAAGTTTTTCTTTGGGATAAATATAAAAATTTTACGCGCGAATTTTTATCTAAATCATCGTGATCACTAATCGTGATGCTATTATAATTTTTTATACAAAGTTTTTTATACGGACTGATGAGAAAGAAAAAAACTAGATTTAACCAGATCAATTACATAATGTTTAAAACAGTGAAAATGTGAATTCCTTTTTTTCCTTTCGATTTTAAAATTTATCGCAAATGTTATGTAATTGATCATCTGCACGCTATTGTGTCAGATATTGGCACAGCTGCAAGCTAATGATCGTTTTACCGCGCATATTTCGCTACCAGGAATCTGTTGCTTTCTTAACGTACGTTAACCCGTTTCCTCTTAATGATATTTGTAATGTAGATTATGATACAAATGAAAGAAGAGAGACACGAGTCACACTCGTGACATGGATTAAGATCTAACAAACGTGTATCTAACTCGTGACATCTAGCAACATAAGTTTCGTACTACTCAAAAAATTATAAGGAAAAGGTTAAACATTTAATATAATATTAATCAAAATGTAAGTAAATTAAATAGTTTTAGCAAAAAAAAAAAAAAAAAAAAAGTTTTTGCGAAATTTTTAATTAGCTCATCTCTCTCTCATATACTATAGTCTAAATATTATTTCTATTACACAATCCAAAGAAATAGGAAGCTAATTTTAATGAAAGATATCTATAAAATAGAAGATATGTGCGACGTCTCTCAAGTAAATACCGGTGTTTGCGACGACTTCCTGATTGCCTTTATCGTTCTCGGCGCGTCTCCTACGTCTTCTTTTTGCCCGCGCATTGTTCTCTTCTATAAGCGACAGCTTGTAACGTGTTGCCGTGATGTTCCTCGCATTGAGAGACAATTTGCTTAAGGACGGTGTGCCATCGACACGGAATTTGATAATGACTCGTCCTTTCAGATTCGACGTCGTATTGACATCGCTCGGCGGCGTCAATTCGAGGCCATATCTCAAGGGATGAACGAAAGGCGATATCGAGACGACAATGACGTCGCCTTCCTCCGTCTCGTCCTTAATGAGGTCTAATGGATCGTATATCTAATTAACACAGAACGCGCGGAACTTGAGAAAAATATTATTATCAAGTTATGCTCATATTATCAGCGTACAAAGTAGATTTCACATTGAATCTGCAAAACAGCGCCGACGACATTAATCAAAATTTTCAGATAATAAGATTATATTCACCGACCTGATTCTATTGTTATCACCATCTTTATACATACAGATAATAGTTTCTTATGCTTAATGATCTTTTTTATACATAGTGCTGAATGTTAAAGTAATTTCAAATCATATAACATCAGAAAACTTGCGTTGTTTTGCACATTTCATGTTTTTATTTGTCTACAGAGAAATGTTAAAAAATGATACAATAAAATAACTCGATCGTCAATTACACTAAATTGTCAATAGTGGCATATAATCCTAATTTGCATTATTTGGTACAATGTATCACACTCACTCTCGTTTTAGGCATTGTGCCGATGTTCCACCCGATCAGACCGGCGACAATTACAGCAATTACAATCAGGACAATAAAGGAAATGAGCTTCTTGTATGTCAAAAACCAGCCGCCCTTCCGTTGGTGGGTAATTTCCTCGGTGGGCGAAGCCAATGCGGTATTACCTGAATAAGTTTCCATCATGCAGTCAGCTGAAAATATTAAATGCACGATCTGAAAAAATCGCCGCATTCAATATTGATGCCAATTGTTCTTTCTATATTGACCGTGACGTTTCGATCGTCAATATTCTCGATGATGCATCAGGTCATTTGGCACATTGTAAATATCAGCTGTCAATATAATAATAAGATCCCAAATAATAAAATTTCTCTTTCTCTCTCTCTCTCTCTCTCTCTCTCTCTTCTCTCTCTCTCTCTCTCTCTCTCTCTCTCTCTCTCTCTCTCTCTCTCTCTCTCTCTCTCTCTCTCTCTCTGATTGGCTAAATTTAAAAAATTACAAAAATCAATTGGAATTGAGTTCAGTATTCTTCTTCTGTGTAAGTATACAGAGAAGAAATAGATTTAAAAAATTATTTATGCAATAGATTTTTTATTTAAGAGATTTTTTTATATCAAAAATTAATTTAAACATTTAAAAACATTGCAAGTTTTTATTTATGCTGGTTCATATGAAGAAAAATATTAAAATTTTAAAAGAATTTAATAGAAAAAGAGAGCTACGATGAGATAGATAATACGAAGAATTTTGAAGAAATAGAAAAAAGGAATAAAAAAATATTTATAGATGTATGTGAAAGAAATTTTATAATATTAATGTTTGACTTTAAAGGAGCGAAAAATTCTTTTTCTTGCATATTAAATTCTTTTCAGCATCTTCCAATCTCAATAGGCATCTATTCTCTTCCAAATCCGACAAGCTGCTGTAATCGGTAAACCAGTAATTTTCATGTATGATCAATCGATTAGATCATAGAATTTTAAAACAATCACGGAGATTGTGAAAATTATAGGAAGGTTTTTAATAGAGTGATTAACGACGGCAAGTCGGAACTCTCAAACGAGACTCGAGATTTTGTAAGCTTCGAAAGAAATCGTGATCAGTCGCGAATTCATCCGTCATCGTCGCACTGCGACGAATTTCGCACAAGTAGTGCGACGCGTTACGAGCGCGGAGTGCACGTAGATGACGTCAACGAAATTGGTTCCCCGTGATGCAGGAATCCGCGATAGCCCCGCGCGGAGCACGCTTGTAAATGCGGCAAGAGACGGCTTCAAGGTCCTACCTCGTGTATTATTCGCTGACTATATATCAACTCCAGCATTCGCATAATCGCTTCGCCGATAACGCTCGTATCGGCATTAGCCGCGACACTCTACGTTGATTTTAGCGGCTTAACGAGAAATATTTTTATAACGAGAATAATAAAGTATTATTAAAAAATGCTATATATTGCATATATTGCATATAATGCATATATTGCATCTCATCAAATGCTATGGTAAGAATAAAATAAATTTATATAAAAAAAGAAAAAATTCAAAGAATATGTTAAGCATTATTTCTATCTATGTATGTGATCGATTTATTAGATAAGACATTAGATGAGATAGTATTTATAAGATAAGACTGGAAATGTAGGAGAGATTTTATTCCCAAGATATTGCATTATACTTTCTCAATTAGATCTAAAAATCGAGATACGCATTCGGAACGAATAAAGTGCGCCGAAAGATGCCAAGATGTTATGTTCTTTTTTAATTACCTGACATTAGGAATTATAACTGTCCGCAGATTTATTACAATTGATAATATCCTTATCCTGCCTAGTTTGCTCGGTAATTCTATTATATGCCTCGTCGTAGCGATGTTCATAACCATGTGAAGTCATGCTCCTTGTTATACCATGCAAACATGATTGTCACATAAACAGACGTCAATATCTTGTTTGAAAGAGTAAAATATACCAGAGGAATAATGCTAGTGAGAAATTTAGATATATATATCAAACTATATTAAGAATTAACTTGGATTCTTTGACAAAATTTCAATTAATTACTTATCGTGAATGCAATCCTAAAATCGACTAAATCAATTAAATGAGAATAAATCAAGTAGCATTTTATATTCGTATCATCCATTCAGAATTAAATTGTCATGTTACTTTACTCTACAAGTAAAATATTATTATAAACATTAGTTTAATCTTTAATGTAATTAAACTTTTTTCTGTGCAAAGCTATTGGCAAAAATTCACACAATGAAATCAGTATTAACAAGAATATCACAAGTGTTCCGAGGTAATTTGCAAGTTACAGGTGCGTGTATAACGCAGCGAACAGATAATATCAGTAACAACATAATTAAAGTGTCGGAGGAATTCCAATCGAATACTCAAAATTGATGTGACAACGCTTCTACGTGCACGTGCATATTTTTAAAAAAATCACGTCCTGAGATAACTTTTTGTTTTTGCAATCATTCACAAAGTCTATAAATTTGCCTGGATATGATTAATGCTGAGTTCGGCAATAACTTATATATATCTACAAAATTTAATATGAATTCGACTCCCAAATTGATTATTCAATTGAATAATTAAGCTTAAATTACTTACATATTAAGGCTTTTTTTTAAATTGCACATCAAAGAAGCTGTTATTACCATTTAGCAATTTTGGAGATACAATCTGTAGGATTAATTGAAAATATAAAACTAAAAGATAAAACTAAAAATGTACTAAATAAATAAATAAAAAATTCTCGCAAGTTTTTATGTAGCGGAAGCCATCCGCAAGCCATATTCTCTCAAATTCTCGCACAAAAGGCAGGATGCCTCTCAAGTGGAACGATGATTATAACTACTATATGTAATTGGCGATTGACTAACTGCAACGGTTCGATTTAACGATTAAAATTAAATTCATTGCTGAATAACGCATTCATCGATATAAGCAATTTGATACTTGCAGGTCGACATAAAACAGGCATCGACTCGAGCAGACTTATTAAATGTTCTTTTCAAGAGCGATTCTCGAATTTAAAATAAAGATACTTGCTTTGGTAAAAAGCAAGAAATATTTTTTCTTGAATATCTATGGTATAATATCTAACTGATGAATGTAACTAATTCTGCAATCGTAAAATGATTGTAGTACAACAACGGCGTATTTATCAACGGTGTGGAATGATAATAGTCGCTGGAAACACATCATGCGTACGTTCTTGATAAGAACAATTAAGCAAGAGAACATTAGTTTATATATTTTCGAAGTTATTTTGTGAAAATACCGTTCTCTTTTTAGAATGATATCATTATATTTTTTTTAAGTTTAAGGTAAAGTTTTTAATGTGTAAAAAAAGAATTAGAAAATATTCTTATTTTTAATTAAAAGAAAAAAACATGTATTTTAGATTATTTTATCCAACGTGAATGAACCATATGATTAACGAACCGGCAAAAACAACATGTGTCACTTACAATTTCGCTGTCCATAGGACTGCCAGCTACTAACGGATCCTCGCCGCATCTTGCAAACTTGAAGAAGTAATGCGAAGTTATTCTTGAATAGGGAAAATCACAACGATGAGAGAGAAGAGATGACGGCGGCTTGGAAAGCGAGCACGTTTTTCGACGCGGAAACGAATTCGCGATCGCGGCGTCGTACAGGTGACGCAGGTACAACTGCAATTAGCTGCTCTACCTTGCGATGCGGATGTTGGTCGAGAAACACTTGTGGGTGCCCCCACTATGCTGTTGGTTCGTCAGCACCGCGTGTCGTTCTTAACCGTTCGTTCCGCTCCTTATCCTTATGCGCTTCTGCCATAATTCGTGATTAGACCTTATCGGAACATTTTTGCGCGCCTTATAGCTTTCTCTTTTCTTCGATGCGACACGTGGAATAAAATCTCGCGTGATAATACTGCATTCAGAATAAGAGCGACGCGACCAATTCTTCCTCCTTGATCTTGACGAGAACTAGAAAAAAAATTATTTATTATTTTGAAAATCTATATATAAATAACGGAATCAAATTGTCGGATTTTCAATTTGCAATAGCAACATTCGATGAAACACGTTCTCGAAATTTTTCCGTTCATTTCTCTAAAGAATCTCTAAAGTATTAGGTAGATGACATTATTTCGAAATCGTTCGCAGTCGCGTTCTCGATTGCCTGGAGCAGCTTAGAAGTGACCCAGTTATTGCGCGAGAGAAACTCGCGAACAAAACACCTCATCAAATCCAATTGAGGCGATATGGGGTGTTTGTGGTACGCGTCCAAGTGCATATTGGGCTTGGTCCGGGATCGGTACCAGGAGCACCGGACGCGCAAATGGACGGCACGTGTTCCCGGCGATAGCGACGTAATGACACAGAGAGTCCAAAGAGGATCACAATGGCGCCAAGGTCCTAGGGGACATTTGGCAAGCGAATGTACGAGACACGCACTTTGTTCCCCATTGATCGACACTAACGGTCGATCGTAGATTGGCCGTTGACGTCGTCGCCTCTTGGCCGCGTCCGGATTGACTCGTCGCGATTAAGCTTCCCCTTCAGCGCGACGACGGCCGCGATCGCCGGATTGAATAATTGGATGACGATCCGCCGATTTGCCCTAAGTGGACCCGACTGAATCCGACTCCCCGACGCGTGGTCACGCGTTTTTCCGCATGTTTCCGTCGCTTTTTTTTTGACGACCGTTTCAGATTACGAGGAAGTCGCTCCGCAGTTCGCACGCGGCTACGCTGTCATACGGTTGTAACGGAATAATCCTCCTCCCCCAGGGTAAACCGTCCCTTCTTGAAGAGAGTTCATCAAGGTCAACCGACGCGTGTGGCGTGTGGTGACATCCGAGTCGGTTCTTGGCGAACCGCGCCACTGACAGATCGTCCTCTGTGTCCCTCAGGCGTGCACGCCCGTCACGAGGATAACATCGTAAGCATTCGGGACCGATTAAAACAATAAGTTTCCGTAACGCGACCGTAAATCCCTCCTGAGAATCGATATACTTGTGTGAGATCGACAGTATAAAATTTTAGTGAAAGATGTGACAGTCATCTAATTTTTTCTTGAATTATATTGAAACTCAGTTTACTCAACTTTGAGATTTATTTGATCGAATTCCTAAAACAAATGGATTCAGCTATTGTTGCGCCTTTAATTGACTCCATTCTCTACTCATTCTCAATTTATTTCAAGTGCTATTGTAGTCTAATTTAATCTAAATTATTCTCAGCAGTAAGATAAATTTTATCGAGCTCTTCAACAAAATAAATTAGAATACTGTTGCATTATGTATGTGTTAAATCTTTAACTGATTTCATATCAAGTTTATCTTAAAATTCAATATTTGTATATATTTATTATAAACAAGTATTTTAATAATTTTTTATTAAATACCAACAATGATCCAGGTTTCACCGTAATTCACCATGATGTGGGCAACGTTGCTCACAGGGCTCGTTTTACTGTCGGCGATATTGCCCGGTCTTTCACAAAGCGACAACGATATTAAAGTATAGTATCGACGAATTAAAAACTACCATAAAATCACAGTGATTCAATCGTCAGAATATTAAAAAATTTGTCATCCTATCGTAGGGCCGGTGGAAGCGTAGTATAGACCTGAACGATGTCTACTACTCGAAAATGCGTCGATACAGATTACCAAACGAAGTTACGCCGACCAGTTACCACTTGGACATCAACTTGAGATCCTCCTTCGAGAGCGATCAATTCAACGGTCACGTCAAGATCAACCTCACCTGGTCCGACACCAGCGATAGAATAACTCTAAACGTTCATGAAAATCTAGAGATTTCGCACGTCAGCATCAGGATGATTCGACTGGCGCCCGATGAAGCGTAAGCGAATGAAACACTCCACAAAGCTGAAGTCTCTACTTTTTTTTATTGAAGTCAAGCTTTCACAGTATATAATGTAATCCTTATGATAATAGTAATTTTGACTGTATATTGCTATAATCAAAGTTTGTCATCTCATAAATTTTGAAATTGTAATAAAATTTTTATCGTCTGTGTCGTGTTTGCGATAAAGAGGGAAGGGCGCACTGATGGACGTCAATATCGCAAGGACGGAATATCAAAGACCGAAATCCTGGTATATCATCCATTTAGAACAGATGTTGAAAAATGGAAGTGCCTGCGAGGTGGACATCAAATACTCTGGAAATCTCACGACCAATGAGACTACTGGCCTCTACAAAAGCGCATATATGGATTCCGAAGGCCGAAAGCAGTAAGTAACAATATCTGTATTATATTTTAAAGCAAGGCTTTAAAATTCATCATTTTCAATAAGTAATAATTTGTTACGAATTTTTCTCTAAGAAACAGTATATGTCATTTTTTTTCAAATCTTACAAAAGTTTAAAACAATTCCCCGAGAGAGAGAGAGAGAGAGAGAGAGAGAGAGAGAGAGAGAGAGAGAGAGAGAGAGAGAGAGAGATGCTTTGTATGATATTAAGAGATTTATTAAAATTTTGTAGAAAGAATTGAATGTAGAAATTTTAATGTAGAAAGAAAATTTTTTATTGTAATTTTGATAAAGTATAATGTAATAAAAATAGTAATAAAATTTATATCGCTCTTTATTTTCTTTTATTTCAGCCCCTTCATCGCCACTTATTTGCAATTAGATAACGCACGGAAGATGTTCCCCTGCATGGATGAACCGCCCTACAAAGCGACTTTCAAATTGAGAGTGTTCTATTCTAACGACTTAAGGGTTCGCACAAATACACGGCAAATATCTTTGTACGTATAGCAAAAATGTTAAAATTAAACCTTTCGATCTTGAAAATATCACATTGGAGTCTTCAGATATCCAGAGATGTTTGTCTGATTGATGATTTTAAAAATTATTAGTTTTAAGTTCTCTGGTACCACGCATTTTAATATGTTTTTTTTTCCCCTGAAGGATCCAAGTCAACGAAGGAGCCAGGAACCAGGCAACATTTGAAGAGACACCGAGAATATCGACGAACCAACTGGCTCTCGTGATATCGGACCTGCAGCACATTGAACCCGTGATAGAAGTAAACGAAATGGACGGACGGAAATTGGAAGTGAAGGTTTGGGGGCGCAAGGACTTCATAGAGTCGCTGGTTGACGTTCCCGACAAAGTCGTAGAGGTCGTTAATTATTTGCAAAATTATTTCAACAGCTCCCTCGGTTTATCCAAATTGGACGTGATGGCGATTCCCATGTATAGCAATTCTAAAGCTTCTGACAATTGGGGTCTTATGTTCTTCAAGTAAGTAAGAATAATCTCACATTTCTAACGCGCATATATTAAACAAATATCTACTTTCAGGGAAAGTGAACTCAGTAGTCCTCTAGTATGGACCACTGCTTACGAACTTCTTTATCAATGGATCGGTCAATCCGTCACTCCGTATCGTCGAAATGATGCGCCGGTTAATAAAGCTCTTAATTCGTTCTTAGCATCTATGGCGACAATTGATGTGAGTTATTTATTTCTCTTTCATCTTATTCTTAATCCTAACAATGCCAATGTGTTATAATTAAAAACATTGGAGGAATATTTATACTAGAAAAATGTTGTTATATTACAAATAGAATATTACGAATAGAATGTTGGCGAATAATTGTATTAAATTCTTTTATAATAAAATTGTGATTATTAGTTTCCAAAAAATTAAAATATAATTTTTAAACACACTTGACAGCTCAATCCGGATGAAATGGAAGGAAAATGGCCAATGACAGTGTTGTATTCTTTATATTACGAATTTGCGCAGACGGCACCTTTCTCTAGAGTAGCCGGGATTAGACATGAAGCAACATGGACAAAAGGTAATCAAAATAAATTACCCTATAATTTCGAATTTTTATATTACATAAATGGCAAATAAAAGTACATTATAATTTATATCACTCGTGAGAGAGAGAGAAAGTAATATTCGAGGGAATATTTTAAATGTTACATGAACACAGCATAAAAAAAGAAAGTCATTTCAAATAATTTCAAGCGCACGATTATTTAATATACGATTCAAGTAAAATTTAAGATTCAAGCAATTTATAAATCTTTGAAATTAATTGTTCATTCTTTCGAATTTTACAGCCGAGTTGGTTTTCCGAATGTTTAATTACACCCTTGGTCACGAACTGTTCCAGAGGAGCGTGAGAAAATTCTTCCATCAGCAGTCGAAAGAGTAGTAATTGCCTTCATTAATTAGTCGGGAAGCAGATTCTAACAGTTTTCGCTTTAACTAACTTTTACATAAATTTTTTTACGTAAAAAGGCGAATTGTTTCTACAATACACACATTCAGAAATAAAGAAATTTTACATAAATAAAATTCTTACGTAAATAAAGTTTGCAAATAGATAAAAATTGTGAACAGTTAAAATTTGCAAAAACTATCTTATGTATGCACTGCTTCTCGGCTACTTTTGTCGATAATTATAATAATCTCAAATTTTACATATCGCGAAATCGCATCTTTCGTGTTTAGAGGCAGAACCTTCTTCGCCAACGACATCTTCACCTACCTGAACGATGTGGCGAACGAGACGAACAATCTGCCGCCAGGTCTGACCATCAACGGCATCGCCGCGTCATGGATCAACCGGGACCGAGTGCCGTTGGTCACGGTCATTCGCGATTACGAAACTGGAAAAATTAATCTCAGTCAGGTAAGTTAGACAAAAGCGTTATTTCCTCGCAAGGACGTACTATGCGCGAGAGGAGGCAGATACGATTTTCGCACGGATAAAATGACGGAGATGACCACGTGTGCGCTTATTTACTCACGATTAAGGCATTCCTCAGCAGCGGAAGTTACATGCACGTACTTCAGTAGCGAGAATCAACAAACAGAAACGCGCAAAACACATCACGCTAAATGCTCCTACATAAGAAATTATGTAAAAGTGATCAAATATGCATACACATATTCTGTATAACATATATATATATATGTATATATACATTACATTCTCAAGAAATTTTTAAGACGCGTGAAGACTATACTAGGAATAGAAAACCATATAATTTCAAATAAAAATAGTAAGATATAATAGATATAAATAATATTAAAATATACATTATTATAATCAATTATTGAACGCGACGTTATGCCTGAAATAAAGGTGTCGTTCATCACGTACAAAGAAACACAATCATTCACAGGTTTATTAGTTAAAAAACATTTATGCATAGTATGCATCATCTGATTTCATTAAGAAATACTTTTAATCTCCGAAGCATATATTATATAGCCGCATTGTTTTGAAGAAAAAAAAATAGTAAACTCAAGGACTGATGTGTTAGTGCAAACACGTGTTACGCAATACTTGCACGTCTCGCTCTTATGGAAATACATAAATTAATTACAAGAAATCATACTTCCGTATAATTTGCATGCACGATTTTCATTCAGTGAAATATGTAATTCCAGATTTTTAATAACTCGTGGATGCCAGAATCTTTAAATCTGTCGATTTAATATAACTAACTTCTTAGATGTACTTAGCATATTGCACATTTTTAAATTTCTGTTTTATCTCTAATTAATATTTGTTAATTTTTTTGATACTTTATTTTAGACATAATCATTTATATAAATAATGTACATCTAATAAATGAAAATATATATAATATAATATAATACATACGTGAAAATCTCAATTTAAATTTTTCTCGAAATAAGATAAAAACATCTCATTATTTTCTCGAAATATTCTGCTTGGGTTTTCAGAAAGTCTATTTGAGAGACATACCGCCACAATCGACAGCGAAAGTATCGTATCAGTGGGACATCCCAATCGTGATGCAGGCTGAGAGTAATCTGAATTTCCATAATGCTAAACCGACCGTGTGGTTGAAAAAGGATAACGAGCCGAAGAATTTAACTATCTCAGACATCACCAGCAAAGATAATTTTATCATTGTTAATCCCGAAGAGATAGGTAGGCAAATATCACATATTTTTAGATTTTTTCACAAATTTTAAATATATGTGATTATGTAAAACTATTCGTACGCGTTTTAACGAAATATGCTGTTAAATCTTTACAATCTTGTTACTCGAATATCGTGTGTAAAGATCGCTGTAAAGAAATTCGAAAGAAATTGATTGACAGATCAAACCCGAGATATTCGCGGATATCGCATGCATGCTACGTGAGGAAGCATACAGAATGATTTTTTTGCAGGAATGTTTCCGGTGAACTATGACTCTTGCAATTGGAAAATGTTGTCGCTGTACCTGCAGGGACCAAACCGCGAGAGGATATCTCCGTTAACGAGAGCGAAGCTGCTGCACGATGCGTGGAACTTGGCGTACGCCGGTGAATTGTGCTTTGGCATTGCCATGAACATGACTCTCTTCCTAAAGCAGGAAAAGAGCCACGTGGTTTGGGAACCGGTGTTCACGATGATTCATCATGTCGGTCGGCGAATCGAGGGATTGGACGTGTATTTGAAATTCGAGGCAAGTAAGCTTTAATCGAGTAAAACGCCGCATGGATTTAATCCATATTAAATATACCACCCCATTAAATGGATCTAATTAAAAGCAAAAAATTAAATTTGCGGCGGACATAATTAATATTAAATGTTGGCGTTAAGCAGCCTAATTTGGAACAGATGCAGTCAATATTAAATATCGATTGCCCGGTCCAAATTAGTGTCATATATTTTATATATTAACGTCTATATTATAAATTTATATTAAATATTAATTAGCAAATACGTAAAAAGTAAATTATTAATATTAACTAGTTTCCTCGTCTTTTTATTCACTTTTTCTTCTCTTTTGTCATCTTGTTTTAAAATTTTCCATCTCATAAAATGTGTAATGTTTTCAAAATTTAAGAATCGATTAAAATTGTTTTAAAAAGAATATTCTATCAAATAAATAATTAAATACACTTAATCAGGCTTACATCCGAAGCTTGCTGAAGCCTCTCTACTTGGAACTTGGCGAAAATCCGCAACCTAACGAACCTTCCTGGAAGACTCACATGCGTGGTCTTATGAAGAACTTCCTCTGCCGGGCTGGATACGAACCTTGCGTTAAGGAAGCTAGAGACCAATACAAGAAATGGTTGACCGATGAGGAACCGGACAAAGGAAATCCGTCAGTATATCATAATTTATTTAAAAAATTTACTGCATGTACTAAACGGCTTTATATATAGTTCATCTAATAATTTTATTTTTTTGATAACGAGGATAAGAGAATCAAATGATTTTTATCGATAAACGAACAATGTACAACACTTGCACGAGAATTATACTTCACAGGGTCGCGAATAAATTCCTGTGCCCGGTGTTTAAATGGGGCACCAACGAGGAATGGGAGTTTGGATTGCAGCGCGTCATAAATTTCCCGAAGACCAGCTTGGCGAGAAAGCAGAACGAGCGCACCTACTTACTAAAAACTCTTGCCGGATGTCCGAAGGATGCGAATAAGATCGAAAGGTATAGTTACGAAAAAAAAAAAAAATACGCTTCATTTCTTACAATAATTGGAAAGATAATTAAATGCAGTTTTCTCAAATACCCTGTTCCTCCTTTGTCCTGTCATTTCCGACAAACTTGAACCGGATATAATTTGAAAGTTTGATTCTTTAAACGAGAAATTGAATGAAAAAGGCGGCCTGAAACAGCAATATTTTTTTAAGAAGGAAAGAACGGTAGCTTTATTACATCTCGCGTGTAAATGTATAAATATGTCGCTAAATAAAATACGCTGCGATATCGATCGGTCGCATTTCAGGTTGTTGCAAGTGGTCGTGATAAATCAGAACGAGAACTTCACGGACGCGGACATCCATCTCATCTTCAGCATGTTGACCGGCAGTGCGACCGGCTACAAGACCCTGTTCAACTTCCTGCACGAACATTGGTACGCCGTGAAGGAGGGATTCGAGAACAAGACCTACCTCTGGGACGGCATCGTCAACTTCGCGACGTCGTCGTTCAACACACAGGAGGGCTACGACAAGGTGAACCGGTTCTACATGGACCATCAGAATGAATTCGAGTCGGCGGATGCCATCATCAAGAAGGCGCTCAGGATCATCAAGCAGGAGACCAAGTGGAACGAGGAGAACGTGCCGGTGATCGACATGTGGCTCACGGAGAACCTATCCAAGGAAGACTTGGAGACGATCGCGAATTCGACGTCCACCCTCTCCACGACCGCCGCACCGACAACGACAGATTAAACAGCTGGGCGATGAAACTCGCGGTGCATGGGTGAATAAACTTGAAAATTTGGAATTTTAATATCTATAACCCGTGTAACCTACATCTTTTTTCAGCTGCATTGAAACTTGTTTCTTACTCCTTTTTTTTTTAACATAATTATAGCGGCATCTTTTAGTTTGCTTGATAAATAGATGAATATATAGCATCGCAATAACTTTGTTCTTATATGTAACGTTGATTAGAATTGATGGTGAGTTATGTAACAATTATCAAAACTCAAACACGATATGGAAATTGTTTCTGAACGAGGACTGATACGCGTAATTAAAACGCAGCGAACGGTAACATCCTTTTTCCTATAGATATATAGTAATTTAGAAATAATGATTTTGAAAATAATGTATTACATTTTAAATATTAAATTTTTATTTTTGTAAAACTAATGAAAATCGATATCGCTCGCGCGCGCGTGTGATGTATTTATTTCATCGATACAGATGGCCAAAGTGTTTTTCTCAGGTAAAAAATTATACGAAAACATCACTCGCATAAACATGAAATAATTTAGTTAGGATTCAATGTAAAATTATTTCGATAAATAAAATTAATGTAATGTAATATAATGTTAGATCTCTAACATATGTTATGTATATATCTTATTTATTCGTATTAATTACACAGTTGTATTCAATGTATGTTGAAACACTGTATATCATTATTAATTTATTGAATGTATAAATAATTACCTTATATATATTAGAAGAGTATAGTCGCGTTTCTCTGTATGTATTCCAGAAGAGAGAGAAATCACAAGGTATGTAAAACTACAAAAAAAAATTTATGATTTGTTTACTATTATCAGAGAGAAACCTGAGAGCGGCCACGCCGGCGTTTTGCCTGTTACCGTTTTACGGGACTGCTTGACATGCTCCTCGCACCCATTTTCAAAGTTGGAACTAATTCGCACACACATTTTCTGGCACTGCCGATAACGTCTCCACTTGATGCGTGTCCATGCTACGCCCATAATTGTGGATCTAAAATATCGAGATATCATGAATTAATTAACATATTTTATTAACTGCGCGTAACGTTTTGGCATTCTAATATATACTACGATATAAATACAGCGATATAAATTATTACTGAAGTATTTTTACGTATATCAACATATGCAAGGAAATAAAATTTTTTAAATCAATTTTTCTTAATAAAAGTCTTAATTGAATATAATGTAGAAAATATATGCAATAAATTACTTTCACTTTTTTCTTATTCTTGGAACAAAGGTATCAAGCATTTAAGCAATCATGCATTTTAATCAAATTATGATTTTAATTTATAGCTTTTATATTAATTTTTTATATTAATTTATTTTTTACTTATTATTAATTTAATTAATTTTTTATTTATAAATTCGATTGGATACGTAGTCTTTTGAAAATAAATATATAATAGGTGCGCTCCGCTTGACGTTATATTTTCGCTTCGAAGACTAATTGTAAGATTCTTCACCCTATCTAGTTAAAAATTATCCGATTTTGCATTTAATCGGCTTGAAAATAATCTTAATGGATTAATGAAATTTTGGCGATTAAAACGACATCAAACACGACATAAATTGAGTAATTTTTAACTAGATATGTAATTAAAATTTTGATTACATATTTAATTTAAATAATTTCTTTCTCTTTGATTACCCGACTAAATACATTTACGATCTGTTATTGATTGGCACAAATCATCTCGCTCCTTTATGATTTGTTATAATTTCACAATCCCTCAGTATTATTTTGTACACCATTCTGTAAACATAATGTTGAAGATCCTCCTAAGAAAGGACCACAACATTCAAATTTAAATAAAGAAGATTATCACCGACGTCATAACGCTTGAGTTCTTGCGCCCGGCTCTCATTTGCCTATTCCACTTATCCTGACACATAAGTATAACAGAGAATTTATTTTATTTTACTATATATCATACATTTTAATTATAAATGTATTATAATTATAATTTATATAAAATTGTATTATCATTGTATTTATAATTGTATATAAAATTTATAAATTATATGAAATATATACTTCTGTTGTACATTACATTTTTATTATGTTATATTTTATTTTGCAAATTAAAATTATATGTGTGTATTATAAATTACATATTAGGTAGAAGTTTTAATGCTGTCACATACACACACACACACACACACACACACACACACAATATAAAATTATCCGTATTATTAGATATTTGAATAAAAAATCGTACAAATTTATTTGATAAGGGTAGCATCGTCAATTTATAAATGCTACTGTTATTAAAATTGTATTTTAATTATAATCATATACTTTATGTCCCATTTTCGTCATTTATTCCGTTACGATATAATTAAATAATTTATTTCACTTTGATTACCCGACTACATATATTTACGATCTGTTATTCATCGGCTCATCTTATCTCGCGCTTTTATGATTTATTTTGATTTCACAATCCGTCAGTATTCTTTTGTACACCATTCTGTAAACATCATGTCGAAGATGGTCCTAAGAAGGGGCCACAACTTTCAAATTTAAATAAAGAAGATTACCAGCGAAGTCTTAGCGCTTTGGACCTTGCGCCCGGCTCTCACTTGCCTATTCTACATCTCTCCTGATATGTAAATATAACAGAACCTTTATTTTAATTTACTATATATCATATATTTTAATTATAAATGTAGTAAAATTATAATTTATATAAAATTGCATTTTAATTGTATTTAAAATTTATAAATTATAAGAAATATTCTTCTGTTGTTCATTACATTTTCTTCACGTTATTTTATTTTGAAAATTAAAAATTATATATGTGTATTATAAGTTACATTTTAAATTGTAGTTTTAATGCTGTCATTATAAAATTATCCGCATTATTGTATATTTGAATAAATCGTATATATTTATTTGGTACTGATAAAATCATCAATTTATAAATTCTACTGTTATTAAAATTGTATTTTAATTATAATCATATACTTTTTGTCCCATTTTCGTTATTTATTCCGTTACGATATAATTAAATAATTTATTACACTTTGATTACCCGACTACATATATTTACGATCTGTTATTCATCGGCTCATCTTATCTCGCTCCTTTATGATTTATTTTGATTTCACAATTCGTCAGTATTCTTTTGTACACCATTCTGTAAACATCATGTCGAAGATGGTCCTAAGAAAGGACCACAACTTTCAAATTTAAATAAAGAAGATTACCAGCGAAGTCTTAGCGCTTTGGACCTTGCGCCCGGCTCTCTCTTGCCTATTCCACATCTCCTGATATGTAAGTATAACAGAGCCTTTATTTTAATTTACTATATATTATATATTGTAATTATAAATGTACTAAAATTATAATTTATATAAAATTTTATTATAATTGTATTTTTAATTGTACTTATAATTTATATATTTAATGTAATATACTTCTTTTGCAAATTACACGAAGAATTACCGAGAGAACACGTATAATGACAATATAATAGAAATTCGTTAATTTAACATATTTATTTCTGAAGTATATATTTTAAAAATATTCATAAATTTAACCGCTGTGTTTTTATACCAAAGAATCATTAATAAATTCGGGAAATTTTATTTTAAATTTTACAAATATTACGAATATTGCTAAAGCTCTCTTTTAATATTTAATATAAGAAATATCGATTAAGAGTGTAAAGTCTCGATGTTCATTTAATGATTAAATATTATCTTCTCATTCGCGAAATTTAACGATTGTTTCCTATATTGCAGAATCGTGAGTAAATTAATAGACTTTTATAATTTGATTTCAATTAAATTGGTGTATTTACAAATTTCGTATCGAATCGTTGTAAGTTATTATCCATTGAACGCAATGATAATGCAATGTTTTACGGTACTTAAGTATTATTAAGCTCGTTTTATGTTTAATTATTCATCCGCGAAACAGAATATATATCCTATTTTCGATTGATTTTATGACATTTGCAAATTTATATATTCACGTAAAAATAAATCAGGCATTAGGTTCTATATCCACAAACGCATTTTATATATTACAGACGTTATAAAATTATATAAATTATAAAAAAAAGATTATAAAAAATATTCTGAATAAGCGTTGAAACACTTTCTCGTATAAAGCAATAGTAATTATATCGTTGTTCCGATTGTTTCAGGAATTACACGTATATATCGAGTGTATACGGTGATTGTCGATTTATTTGTTCGCGTTTCTCGCGAATTTTAAATCGCGATTTATCTCGATTCGTGATTTAATTGTTGATTAACACCGTGGGAGCACCCTGAGGAGCACCTTATCCCATATTTATCCTAATTTTTTATTGCTCATCCATCCATATTGATAAATAACTTGACTTTACATCAGTTAACGCAAAGTTATAATAAAATGATGTGAGTTCATGCAAAAGATATTTCGCGGATGTTTCATCGCGGAGAATTTTTTATATAGATTGTTTTAAAGCTGATTAGTTTTACATTAATTGATTATATTAATTGCAAATATTTTATTTTAAAATATATATAATTTTGATACGAACAATGTGCACGAGATGTATACATGACATATAATGTAATAACAAGATTAATATCGATATTAAATTTTTTATAAAGGTGTATACACAATATGAGAACATGAAACATTTATAATTTACAGTATTCTTATATTGATTGTGCAAGAAATTCATGTCTTTCGAATCTCACATCATTCATTATGGATGTTATTTAATAAACTTTTGAGGTATAACAACAACTACGGGCAACGAACAAAAATACGGGTTTTGTGCGGATAAATACAAATATAAATACGCATTTTAGATTTCCGTTTGCGAGATTTGTTCGTTTTCTAAACGTTTATAATTTCATATTTATATCATACAATTCGATTCCGGACATTCGCGAGGCAAGATCGAAAATTTTCTGATTCAGAGCAATTAATTTACTATATAACATCTATTTTTTGCAAATTTCCGTGGACAATTTTAAATAAAGAAAATTATAAGAAATTTTTTAATTAATATTTTAATGAATACTCGTGTATCTTTTGTGACTTGAAGGATGCGCGCGCGTCTAATATGCGATTTAACTTATCGTAAACGAATAAAGCAAAATCTTTACGTTTATTTGTTGATAATAATAATCAACCGACAATAGAAAGAGAGTCCTTCTGATTAAAGATCGAACCAGAATAGATATGGCCAGAAACCGCAATAGGTAAGTCCATACTGGCCAGAAGAATAAACGTAAGCTATGCAAGATTTCTGGCCAGAATGTATAAAAACGTAAAGTATGTGAGATATATATTTCCTCGCATTTTTTATTTCACCTGCGATAGCACGTAATCATACAATACAAGCTCTCGTTCGGACAGAAGCTATTTTGTTCTCTTCATAGATAATATACATGTATTCCAATATATTTTTCGTTATATGACACAATGAATGCAATAAAATATTTAAAAGAATTAAAAGAGACAAGTAATTCCACACATGAAGTATACAATTATATAGATATGCTTCATTGTTGCATCTTATAAATATTGAGATTCCTTTAATGCCTTTTCCTTATGGGATGGTACAGTTGGTTGTACAGCTATATTTTCGCCAAGTGAAACTAAACCTATATTACAAATATCCCATTAGTTGTAAACTAAACCTATATGAAACTAAACCTATATTATAAATATCCCATTTGTATAAAATATGATAATAAATTTCACAATGTTTACCTTCCATGCGCAAGTCTTTCAAACGTTGCTCCAATTTTTTAATTTCTGGATTTGATTCAGAAACATCTACATTAGAAACATTTACATTGTCTTTATTCATTAGTTCTGCTAATTCTTTTTCCAACTCGGCATCCGAGTCTGTGAGAGTCAATGTCTCGGATAAAATTGCGTGTATTTCTTGTTTCTCTTCTAAAATCTAGTCAATGAATAATAAATATTAATGTATCTTTTTTGTTACAATCACTTACTAAATATGTATAATAATGCATAATAATTTCCTACCTCATTAATATCGTCCATAATGTCTCTAACATCGTATTCCATTAAACCATTTTGTCCTATTTTCTTCAATACATCAGATGTAGTCTTGTAAGCAGACAATAGCAGAATTAGAATGTGCATTTTCAATATTGGTGATTAGAGTGTGTAGGTTTGCAAGAGCTTGTACACGCTTTTCTATGGTTTTTTCCAATTCAATCTTTCTTCTTAAGCATGTTTTTGCCATCTGACGCAGTTCTTTCGCCAAATACGATTTTGCTTCATTGATAATATTAAGTTTCTCTTGCTCCATAAGTTCTCTTTAATCAGCTCATTTTCTTGCTTCATCAGTTTATATGTGTCTTCTTCGACTTCTAATTTCATTTACTTTCTGTAGTAATTTTAACCAGTAATTCACTGCTTGAATTGAAATTTTTTCTGAAAGCAACCTTTTTTCTATGCCTTAACCATTCCAACACTAATCTTACTATATTCTCTGAAATCTGGATAGGTAATTAAAATTTTAATTACCTATCTAGTTAAAAATTACCCGATTTATATCGTGTTTGATGTCATTTTAATCGCAAAAATCTTATTTCTTAGTCTTCGAAGCGAAAATATAACGTCAAGCGGAGCGCACCTATTATATGTTATTTTCAAAAGACTACGCATCCAATCGAATTTATAAATAAAAAATTAATTAAATTAATAATAAGTAAAAAATAAATTAATATAAAAAAATTAATATAAAAAGCTATAAATTAAAATAATAATTTGATTAAAATGCATGATTGCTTAAATGCTTGATACCTTTGTTCCAAGAATAAGAAAAAAGTGAAAGTAATTTATTGCATATATTTTCTACATTATATTCAATTAAGACTTATTAAGAAAAATTGATTTAAGAAAATTTATTTCCTTGCATATATTGATATACGTAAAAATACTTCAGTAATAATTTATATATATGCTGTATTTATATCGTATATATTAGAATGCCAAAACGTTACGCGCAGTTAATAAAATATGTTAATTAATTCATGATATTTCGATATTTTAGATCCACAATTATGGGCATAGCATGGACACGCACCAAGTGGAGACGTTATCGGCAGTGCCAGAAAATGGATGCGAGGGGCGTTTGAAGCAGTCCAGTAAAATGGTAACAGCCAAAACGCCGGCGTGACCCCTCTCATTCTTCACTCTGCTATTATACAGCAAAATTTCTTATTTGAAACATAGAGCGACATCTCGCGCGTTAATAGAAACAACATCGGACGCGTTGACATTATTCTGAGACATAGGGCGACATCTCACGAGTTAACAGAAAACAACATCGAACGCATGACATTAACCGATAATACACTATATTACCGACGCTTCGCGCATGCGCGCTCCGAATTCCGCGCAAACGCGAACTTACCTATCTACTGTTCTTATTTATACTGCGCTTTCTTGGCAGACGCGATCATCGGGGTGCAAGTCAAATCGCGAGGCCAATGTCGTGTAAGGCCGTCGGTTTTGCTAACCAACGATCTCGCCGGCGTTTCATGAGTCTTGACGGCCGAGTACGTGCGAACACGCGACATTACTGCCGGCGATCGACGACGTGCGACCGTATGCGTCCGCATCAACGACGTTACAACGAACGCGTCTCGTCTTTACGATCTATGCCTGACCGCGGGAAGGACGCTGCTGCTTCCCAATCGCAGATGCGCACGTCGACGACGATCACGTCGCTACCGGTGAGTACGAGAACGTTCGCGAGATCGGGGAGACCGCGACCGACAAATTCAATCCTAACGACTTTACGGAAAGAGAGAGAAAGGTACCTTTTAACGCGTACTTTCTATTGTCAAACATAGCGACCGTACGTACTTTCATATTCTGGCTTCGCTGCGAAAATCTGGAAATCTCGGATCGTACTTACAATTATCTCCATTATTAGGATATCTCTTATTATTTTAATATTTTTCCAAAAGTGTTATTATTCGAACACACGCGTTCAATCGTTCAAAGAACTCGCATATTTGAGATAGGATAGACTAAAAAAAAAAAATGGTTTGATAAATTTATAACTGGCACAAATTCAACAGATATCTTCAAAGTTGAGGTAAGTATTTTGAAATCAAAGACTCTTCAATAATTTGTGAAAAAAAATAACCGATTTTTTTTTATAATGTATTGTTTGATTTAGTGTGCATATATATATATTTGATTCAAAACCAGAGTTTGTCACTTATTCCAGTCCATCGCGTACACAAGATGTCTACCTCTATATCAAAGTTTATTTTAGGCATATACTGTTTAGCGAATTTAGTGTTGATTTTTCTTTCCTCGTATAATATGACATATTATTGATAGTTTTCAAAATACTTTTTAAAATACAAGGTTTCTCTTTGACAAATAAAATTGTAGAAGTCTGATATATATATTTTTTTAATATGAACTTCCTCTTTGCAATATAAATGTCATGTTTCTTTTATAGTAGCCATGGTTGAGATACCAAAGGATTGTGTCCTGCAGTGGGCTGGCCATGCGGGATATATTACAGAAAGATTCAGTGGTCTGTTGGCACGTCAGGCTCTAGTCGATGTCACATTGATCTGCGATGAACAAAAACTACGTGTTCACAAGCTGGTTTTAGCTTCGAATAGTATATACTTTGAGGTATGTATGCAAATATTATAACAAATAAAATATATAATAAGTGTTATAATAAAGTATAATGAGAAGTATTATAAAATATTCTTTGAGTATTATAAAATTCCATTTTGTTAACCTACTTTGGTTAAAAGAGTAACTATGTTGTATATATGTTTTAAAAATCCATCTTATATTGATTCAATCATATACATTATACATTCTAAATACTTTATATCTTAAATTAGATTAAATTAAATAAAATAAAAACGGATTATTTCCCTCAATGTCTCTCTGAATTAAAGATTGGAATTAGACTTTGTGATTTATAATTGATAATTGCAAATGTGTGTGTATGTGTGTGTGTGTTGTGTGTTTACAAATTATATATTTTAACCTGCTTTTATCATTTTCCCATCATCAAATATATTATCACATTTAAGAACTATCAAGTTATCTTCTACTATTCATAAAATATTTTACAATATAGTATTATATTATGAAAGAGATATAATATGTGTGTTTTAACAAAAATATAACTATAACATATATAATTGTACAGACAGTTAGAGGAAAATATTTTAAATATTTCACAGAGACGATGACAGTAATTTATGTATTTACTGACACTCATTGTAATAGAAAATTATTTCATATTAAGTTTATTGGAAAATATATTATTGATTAATGTTTCGATTTGCATCTCTTTTCCTTACAGATCTGCTGATGACTGAGCTATATTATTAAAATTTTATTAAATAAATTTTTAAAGATGTCCTATTTTTTCTCTTAAAAATTATTTAATATTATTTATCTATAGAATTATTTATTGATAAAAAGGACACTTTATTTGCTCAATGAAGCAAGGTAATGGTTAATTTAAAATTATTTTTTTACATTTATACTTATTCTTTTAATGTAGTGAATAAAAGACTCTTTACGCTTTTTTTAAAAAATTTCTTTCCCATTCTTTATTTTGAAAAAAATGCAAATTTTATTTATATAAAAAAAAGTGATATTTTGTATAATATTTAAGTTAATTACTTAAAATTATTTAAATATGTATATAATTACATACACACTATGTGGTACTTCAGAAGTTTCTAATAATTATTTTAAGCTCAAAAACTCTCATTGATACATTTTTTACTGGAATGTCTGCTAAACATTTTTTCTGATCGTTTTTCCATATTTATCAATCAAGATATTTATCAAAAAAGATTTTGGATCTGTTTGTTTGATAGTATAAACTAATAGGAAAAAAGATATTTTTTATTTTTATCTCAAAATTGTGGGAAGTATAGTGTACTTATGGCAGAACAATTTTGCAGGAATAATGTAAAAAATATATAAACTAAAGACAGTCTTGTATATCGGAATTTCAGTAGTTCTTAACAAACATTTGAAGAAACCAAGTTTGCGGGGCATACTTTTCATGCGACTTTTGAAGAACAATCCTTAGAAAGGTATTAAATAACTAATTCATATGATCTAAGGGTAGTAAAGTGTGTACACTCAGGTGTCTCTGTCTTTTCAAAGTGCAGTTATTATTTTCATATTGATACTACAAGGTAGAAACATCTTGCGTGCATGATATCATTATCTTTCTGTATACAACTTAATAAGTCATTATTGTACAAAATAATATTCAGCAGTTTCGACAATCTGCATTTTAAGCATTATATATATAATAAGCAAATATTGAAATAATATTTAAGAATATATAAACATTTTTCTATCTTCTATACATTCTTCAACTGTCTCAATTCTCTCAGTTCAATATTTTTTATGATGTTCTGTTCTGTTTCATACTATAGGAAATACTGCAACAAGACTTGGGGCAAGAACCAATTATACTTTTGCATGACTTGGACTTTGAAATTTTGAAGGCCATGGTCGAATTCATGTATTGTGGAGAAACTACGATATCTCATCAGCATTTGTCATCTTTACATACTGCAGCGCAAATTTTTAAGGTAACTTAATTGTAAACTGTAATTTAATTGTTACATACCTAAGCGATATAATAATGCATACGATCATTTTATAATATATAAAATTGATGTATTCCTTATTTTTTTCCAGGTAAAAAAATTGGTATCTGTGATTGATACCATTGTCGGCTCAAAAAAGATTTTGGACGATTTTGGAAACTGTCTAAAGCAGCAGAGAGAAGATTGTAATTTAAACGTTGCAAATGGTTTGCTTATGGAAAATGATTATGTCTGTGTTAAATGTGATAAACTAATAAGTATGGACGAGAATATCTTTACTGGTAACAATAATAACGACGTAAGCTCAGCTAAGAATCAATCTTTCGAGAACGACATGACTGAGGCCACTGAGCACGATGTAGAACATACTTTATACGAAGAATCGGACGCGATTGATATCAGCAAGGAAGATGTGGATACTCCGTTCTCAATCTCTGATGTAGATATAAGTAATATGCATAGCGATACTACTAATACTGTATCTATGCACATAAGTAAGATAAACGAAGTACAAACAAGGTGCACGAGCAGCAATAGAGACGAAACGTACTGTAATAGTCTCGATTTAAAACCTATCTTATATGAGCAATGCTGTGATTTTTCCTGTGTAAACGAACGCGATCAATCTTCTATTTCTACACTATCGCAATCTTGCCTTCCACAAGTCGAAAGCGATTTGGAACACTGTTCCGGGAGTAGCACAGATGTTCCTAGCATAGTAGGGAAGTGCGTCAAGGTTTATACACCCAAACGACGCAAGTCCATTGATGAGGTCCGCAATAAGCTTGTATATACGCAATGCAATTTAGTGCCAACCCCACC
Organism: Lasius fuliginosus; assembly: GCA_949152495.1. Classification (NCBI taxonomy): domain Eukaryota; kingdom Metazoa; phylum Arthropoda; class Insecta; order Hymenoptera; family Formicidae; genus Lasius; species Lasius fuliginosus. Next base: position 12,200,045 of record OX424443.1, on the reverse strand, counting down.
GCATTCTACAGATTCCATAGATTTACTAGATGAGCCGTCCGCTAACGATTTACCAGTTACTCTATTAACGTCTTTAGATATGGAGAGTGCTGAATATATCTTGAGTTTAAGCACAGAGAGCATACAATCGATAGTAGGTGGTACTATAAGCGATCAACATACAGTGATCGGATGTAGAGGAATAAATGCGGAAGAAGACGTCGATAAGCGACTGAATACTCCAACGAGTGACACGGATTGCGCAAAGCCAATCTTAAGACGGAGCACGCGACTTAATCAACAAGAGAGCGATGAAGCTGTGAATAATGGCTTCTCTTCAGGAACCCTCGCAGGAACTGAGAAACCGTTCAAAAAAGGTAATTCTCCCAATAGAACGGAATCATGTGCGAAAGCGAAACGCAAAGGGAAGGAGGATCGTAAAGTGCCAGATCACAGCACGATTGCAAGCTCAGTGCAATCCAATAAGAAGAGCTCCAACAGCAGGAAGAGTAATTCGAAGTTGATGGTGAAAAAAAGTAACAAGCCTGCGTGTACAGTGGCCAGTAGTAAGGAGAAAGAAGAGTCGAGACCGAGGGAAGAGGGGAAATCGAGGACTAATAACAAATTTAAAGCGGATACGGAAAGATTAGCGACGTCGGATCAACAATCTGTTGTTTCGCCCAAATCCAATACATGCGAGTGCATAAATCGCGCTTTATGGGGCGATATGTCCGACACGTTAGACTGTTGGGAAAGCGAAGATTTGCATTCGTACCCATCCAACACCGAGATTCCCTTCGCTGTTGGCTTGCTACCCCTACGAACCGCCCTGGAGAAAATGCAGGCGATGCCGGATTATCAACCGCGCAAAACACGTTCGTCAGTTGCCCCGTTAAAGCAAGATGCAGCTAATAGCCAGAAGCGAAAAAACTGCGCGCCCTTAGACGTTGTGGTACCGTCGAAGAAGCAAAATGGCAATAACAATAACGAGAGCCCGAACACCGTATATCACATTGAGATACGAACAGCATCGTCGCAGTGCGTAAAAAGTCGTAAACGTTTCCTTTCAGATTCGATTACAAGTCTGTCAGCGACTGACGTAGCGAATAGTAAGTAGTATGTGTGTGATTTGGGTTAAAAGTTTATTCGCAATAAAATCTGTCAAGAGTTCAAATACGTATTTTGAATATGGTATTAAACATTCTCTAAAATAAGGCAGCAGAGAAATTGAGATAAGTCTCTCGTTTATTTGTAAGTTTACAGTACGAGAACTTAAGATTGATAAAATATTTATTTCCCTCGCCATATTTAGAGTCCAACATTTTAATATCATATATATCGCAATTTGTACAATGAGAGAAAAATAATCTTATATAAACCGATAAATGTAAATAGAGATATTTTTATGTACATTGTTGCACAAACAAATTTTCTCGCGATTTCCGTGATCGGCTACGTATATTATACTTGTAAAAAGAATTGTATTTCTTAAGCCGTTTATATATTGTATGTGCGTAATTTCATATTTTTGATAACCTTAATTTAATTGTAATTTAGTTTTAAGTCTATTATTTGCAATTGTGTAGAATAATAGAAGCGATAATATTCCTGTTATACTTCTCAACAAAGTTTCAAATAAGTATTGTCTTTTTTTTTCTTCTTTAATATTTGTAATAGTTTCAAGAACGAATTGAGGTACGATTATTTTATCTCACTTTAGTATGATTATTTTTAATTTAACGTAATTTATTTCTCAACATATTACATACATAATTTGGAAATAATCACATTGATGAAAAAGTAACAATAATCTATTTTTATAAATCTTTGTTCTTTAGTTACACATTTTTTGAGTTTTACGCTAAAAAGCAATTTTATAAAATCTTATATTTTTACCAATGTAGCAGCAATAACGTTTCGAAAAAACCTCGTGAGTTATCTTAGCATATAATTTAACATGAATTTAGTATAATGAATAGAAAGTAATTTATATGTAATATAGCAGAATATTGTAGCAATAATCATTTATTGTTTTAGTATTTCCTATGGGTTTTTTTTTTTTTTTTTTAAGGCGCATCTAACTTAAAGTAAATAATATATAGGCAACTAACTGGATATAAGGAGAATGTGTTATATACATGGAAACAAAGCTCCTATATGTGTTTCAAAAGCTATATTGTAAAATTGCGCGTTTTTAATGTTAAATGTACTTGCAAAAGAAATTTATCAGACGTAATTTAGAATTGTACATTTATCTCTCGATTTTTGTACACCTAGCTACAGTATTCTTAGAATTAAACAAACAGTCACTGCTCAATGTAAAGGGATTGTTTATCGTAATAACAATCACAAATAGTGTTGAAAATATAACATGAATATGTGTACATACATACATATATATATTTTTTCATAATAAATTTTTTTGATGGAATTTGCAATTTTCGTGACATTATCTGTTGATGTATCTAAAAAATACTAAGTTATTTGTTTATAATATAAAGGCTTCAATATTAATAATATCCTCATTATGGATTTTTATTTATATGCTAATACTAATGTTATATAATCTTATGCTTCTAAATGTAGGTGAAATTAAGGAAAGAACACATGGATAGCAATTTATGCAAGTACACGATATACACACGGTCTTGAAACTGCGCAGGAAGATAGAGATTAAAGAAACACAGCAGTTTCTATTTATAGCTGCGTGTAATTTGATTGGCCGCACGAATACGACGAATCTATATGCAACTAGGCAGCGATCTTTATTAGTACATGTATTTGGTTGTTTCTTAAGTCAACTCAGAAAAAAAGATCAGGCCCAATATCACGCGCACACATTGGAAGAAAATTGATTTCATGAATGAACATAAATATTACACACATGGACTCTCTGATCTACGTATTATAATCCATATTTATCTCAATATGTGGCTATTAGATTATGCATGCTTTGTGCATATAATATTATAAAGAATATGATTTTTCCTCACGAAACGAAGTCTCAAAAACAGAAGTATAAAAAATTATCTCAGCTTTACACATATATAATATTTAATGCATAACATATTTTTGTAGAATATAAATGCAAAATTTAAACGTAAAAATATTTCTCTATAGTACATACAATATAGTAGTTACAACAATAGCCAGATTATTAGACGGCAGCAAGTTGTATTAATTTAAATGAATTTTTTATCATGTCAAAGAGAGAAAAAGAGAGATTACACGTGTTTTAATTCTTTTTCTCACATCTAAGTACATCGTGCAGCGAGTTCCTCTTGTTACGGTATATAAATAACAGCCCCTAGAACTAGTAAACTATTCAAGCTCGTAACACCACATAATAATCGAACTCGTTAACCGAGAGAATTTGGTCAACAAGATCTTACTATGCAAAACTGACTCAGCTCTGACTGCATAAAATGTTACGTTTCTATAAATATGTAATTTCTCTGCAAAGAAAAAATGTCAATGAGAATTGATAGAAAAATTTAATTTTATAAAGAGTCGCATGTATATACTTTTCATCGTTAACATAGTACGCGCATCTGTTGCCATCGTATAATTGCATCTAACGTTACAAAAATGTAATTTTATCAAAAATTATAATCTTGTGCGCAATCTCTCGCTCGTTCGATCGCCCGATAAACCATTTATTGAGAAATTCGATAATTACGCAATTTCACGTTCAGGCCTTTAGGGCCGGTTCTATCAATGTCAGTTAACAAGCTTGTCATAATTAATTGAACTGTCTATCACTTTCGGTATTACAATCAGCCTGTTATGTAGATATTACTACGACCTAGAAATGGGAAATCAGGTTTAGCCAGTGGCGAGAAAAAGAGAGAGAGAGAGTTAATCAGTTCTTCCAATGTCAAACGGTTCACCACGGATTAACGCCGAGGAGGAGGACGAGCCCGACGAAGTCGACGCAGCAGCGCAGCCACGGACGCAATCAATGAGCGTATATTGATCTCAACCTTTCGCAGAATCTAACACCTGCAGAGAGGCGGATCGCCCTACGCGCGCGAGCGGAGAGACGCGATCATCTCTGAATGAGCTGGATGCTGGAATCTCGCCGGACGCTCTCTCCGAACGTGAGACGCAACTCTCTCGACACTTCGGAGACGGGAATTCGCGCAAATCAAGGACGAGACTCAATTGAAACTCGTTCTCTGTTCCTTCCTATAGTTCCCCTCTTTTTGAATTTAACAAAGTGATAAAACTTTATTATTGCAAAAACTTTCGACAAACGTGCATGCCTTTGTACGAATAGCCTGAATTTTTATTTCAATATTGAAATACAAATATGTGTTTAACGTTGATTTCGCTGGACAGCTTTTCAGATCCAGAGACGGTGCGCAGTGTAAGATAAGATTGCGCTCGACATTGATAAAAATTTGAATTTTACTTATTTATCTCTTAAAACTATGTTGTTTGTATCATAATAACATTTTATATATAATATATATTTTAAAATAAAATTTTTGCAATTAATATAAATAAAATTAATGTAAAACTAATCAGCTTTAAGACAATATATATAAAAAATTATCCGCGAAATATTTTTTGCATGATCTCACATCATTTTATTATAACTTTGCGTTAACTGATGTAAAGTCAAGTTATTTATCAATATGGCTGGATGAGCTATAAAAAATTAAAATAAATATGGAATAAGGTGCTCCTTAGAATCCTCCTTAGGGTGCTCCCACGGTGAGCCCACGGTGGGCTCCTACTCAACCTATGTCAATAACTGGCAATGGCGGTGTCCGAACATGTACAATGGCGGTGCTCAAACCAATTTTTTTTTTTTTTTTTTTTTTTTACAAGGGAGGAGGAAATGCTAATGCACACCTGACGGCCCGTACCGCCGGGTAGTGTGGGACTTTCACCGCACTAAAACCTCCCCCCGTGCCGCGTGCCAGGCAGTGGCGTTCGCCGACGTGACTGGCAGTAGCGTTCGCCGACGTGCCTGGCAGTGGCGTTCGCCGACCTGACTGGCAGTGGCGTTTGCCGACATACCTGGCAGTGGTGTTCGCCGACGTACCTGGCAGTGGCGTTTGCCGACGTACCTGGCAGTGGCGATTGCCGACGTACCTGGCAGTGGCGTTCGCCGAAGTACCTGGCAGTGGCGTTCGTTCGCCGACGTGCCTGGCAGTGGCGTTCGCCGACGTACCTGGCAGTGGCGTTCGCCGAAGTACCTGGCAGTGGCGTTCGTTCGCCGACGTGCCTGGCAGTGGCGTTCGCCGACGTACCTGGCAGTAGCGTTTGCCGACGTACCTGGCAGTGGCGTTTGCCGACGTACCTGGCAGTGGCGTTCGCCGAAGTACCTGGCAGTGGCGTTCGTTCGCCGACGTGCCTGGCAGTGGCGTTCGCCGACGTACCTGGCAGTGGCGTTCGCCGAAGTACCTGGCAGTGGCGTTCGTTCGCCGACGTGCCTGGCAGTGGCGTTCGCCGACGTACCTGGCAGTAGCGTTTGCCGACGTACCTGGCAGTGGCGTTTGCCGACGTACCTGGCAGTGGCGTTCGCCGAAGTACCTGGCAGTAGCGTTTGCCGACGTACCTGGCAGTGGCGTTTGCCGACGTACCTGGCAGTGGCGTTCGCCGAAGTACCTGGCAGTGGCGTTCATTCGCCGACGTGCCTGGCAGTGGCGTTCGCCGACGTACCTGGCAGTAGCGTTTGCCGACGTACCTGGCAGTGGCGTTTGCCGACGTACCTGGCAGTGGCATTTGCCGACGTACCTGGCAGTGGCGTTCGCCGAAGTATCTGGCAGTGGCGTTTGCCTACGTACCTGGCAGTGGCGTTCGCCGAAGTACCTGGCAGTGGCGTTCGTTCGCCGACGTGCCTGGCAGTGGCGTTCGCCGAAGTACCTGGCAGTGGCGTTCGTTCGCCGACGTGCCTGGCAGTGGCGTTCGCCGACGTGCCTGGCAGTGGCGTTCGCCGACGTACCTGGCAGTAGCGTTTGCCGACGTACCTGGCAGTGGCGTTCGCCGAAGTACCTGGCAGTGGCGTTCGTTCGCCGACGTGCCTGGCAGTGGCGTTCGCCGACGTACCTGGCAGTGGCGTTCGCCGAAGTACCTGGCAGTGGCGTTCGCCGAAGTACCTGGCAGTGGCGTTCGTTCGCCGACGTGCCTGGCAGTGGCGTTCGCCGACGTACCTGGCAGTAGCGTTTGCCGACGTACCTGGCAGTGGCGTTTGCCGACGTACCTGGCAGTGGCGTTCGCCGAAGTACCTGGCAGTGGCGTTCGTTCGCCGACGTGCCTGGCAGTGGCGTTCGCCGACGTACCTGGCAGTGGCGTTCGCCGAAGTACCTGGCAGTGGCGTTCGTTCGCCGACGTGCCTGGCAGTGGCGTTCGCCGACGTACCTGGCAGTAGCGTTTGCCGACGTACCTGGCAGTGGCGTTTGCCGACGTACCTGGCAGTGGCGTTCGCCGAAGTACCTGGCAGTGGCGTTCGTTCGCCGACGTGCCTGGCAGTGGCGTTCGCCGACGTACCTGGCAGTAGCGTTTGCCGACGTACCTGGCAGTGGCGTTTGCCGACGTACCTGGCAGTGGCGTTCGCCGAAGTACCTGGCAGTGGCGTTCGTTCGCCGACGTGCCTGGCAGTGGCGTTCGCCGACCTGACTGGCAGTGACGTTCGCCGACGTACCTGGCAGTAGCGTTTGCCGACGTACCTGGCAGTGGCGTTTGCCGACGTACCTGGCAGTGGCGTTTGCCGACGTACCTGGCAGTGGCGTTCGCCGAAGTACCTGGCAGTGGCGTTTGCCGACGTACCTGGCAGTGGCGTTCGCCGAAGTACCTGGCAGTGGCGTTCGTTCGCCGACGTGCCTGGCAGTGGCGTTCGCCGACGTACCTGGCAGTGGCGTTCGCCGAAGTACCTGGCAGTGGCGTTCGTTCGCCGACGTGCCTGGCAGTGGCGTTCGCCGACCTGACTGGCAGTGGGCGATGCCCGTGCCCGGCGAAGGGGCGATGCCCGTGCCCGGCGACGGGACGATGCCCGTGCCCGGCGACGGGGCGATGCCCGTGCCCGGCGAAGGGGCGATGCCCGTGCCCGGCGAAGGGGCGATGCCCGTGCCTGGCGACGGGACGATGCCCGTGCCCGGCGACGGAACGATGCCCGTGCCCGGCGAAGGGGCGATGCCCGTGCCCGGCGAAGGGGCGACGCCCGTGCCCGGCGAAGGGGCGATGCCCGTGCCCGGCGACGGGGCGATGCCCGTGCCCGGCGAAGGGGCGATGCCCGTGCCCGGCGAAGGGGCGATGCCCGTGCCCGGCGAAGGGGCGATGCCCGTGCCTGGCGACGGGACGATGCCCGTGCCCGGCGACGGGGCGATGCCCGTGCCCGGCGAAGGGGCGATATGCCCGTGCCCGGCGACGGGGCGATGCCCGTGCCCGGCGAAGGGGCGATGCCCGTGCCCGGCGAAGGGGCGATGCCCGTGCCCGGCGAAGGGGCGATGCCCTTGCCCGTCGAAGGGGCGATGCCCGTGCCTGGCGACGGGACGATGCCCGTGCCCGGCGACGGGGCGATGCCCGTGCCCGGCGAAGGGGCGATGCCCGTGCCCGGCGAAGGGGCGATGCCCGTGCCTGGCGACGGGACGATGCCCGTGCCCGGCGACGGGGCGATGCCCGTGCCCGGCGAAGGGGCGATGCCCGTGCCCGGCGAAGGGGCGATGCCCGTTCCCGGCGAAGGGGCGATGCCCGTGCCCGGCGAAGGGGCGATGCCCGTGCCCGGCGAAGGGGCGATGCCCGTGCCCGGCGAAGGGGCGATGCCCGTGCCTGGCGACGGGACGATGCCCGTGCCCGGCGACGGGGCGATGCCCGTGCCCGGCGAAGGGGCGATGCCCGTGCCCGGCGACGGGGCGATGCCCGTGCCTGGCGACGGGACGATGCCCGTGCCCGGCGAAGGGGCGATGCCCGTGCCTGGCGACGGGACGATGCCCGTGCCTGGCGACGGGACGATGCCCGTGCCCGGCGACGGGACGATGCCCGTGCCCGGCGACGGGGCGATGCCCGTGCCCGGCGAAGGGGCGATGCCCGTGCCCGGCGAAGGGGCGATGCCCGTGCCTGGCGACGGGACGATGCCCGTGCCCGGCGACGGGGCGATGCCCGTGCCCGGCGAAGGAGCGATGCCCGTGCCCGGCGACGGGGCGATGCCCGTGCCCGGCGACGGGGCGATGCCCGTGCCCGGCGACGGGGCGATGCCTGTGACCGGCAAGGGGACGATGCCCGTGACCGGCAACGGGTCGATGCCCGTGCCTGGCCGAGGAAGGTCTCGAAGTTCTGCAATGGCTTCAAGTTCTGAAAGGTTTTAATTAATCATTTGGAAAAACTATACAATAAGTTAGAGTAAGTATAATAGATATACAACAGATTTTATTCTAAAGAAATTCAATGTTTGATATTTATTTAAATAATATTTATGAATAGAAATGTGTATTTTTAAGCTATATTGAGAGAGGATGTAATTTATAATGTACGCTATTAAAGATGTTTTAAATTTCTTATTTGATCAAAACACCTCAAGATGAATATTATTAAAAGATTTTAACAAATTTAACATTATGGAAACACTTGTGCCTAGTAAAAAATTAATTATGTGACTTATTGTACAATTTTAATTTTTATGTACGTTATGAAAAATGTGTGAAAATTTATTCATAGAAAGTTCATAGAATACTAAATCTTTCAAGAAAAATAGAATAATTCTAACGTAATCTAAAAATATGTGGTATCAAAGGAATATTAATATGTATCTCAAATATGTTTTAAATTTGAGTCACTTATTCACATTTATTCATAAAATTGAGAATTTATTACAAAAGATTTTTTTTTAAATCACAAAGTACTCTATATACTCGAGTCATTTTATTTTATTAGAAAAGTAACAAAAAGTTAATTTCTTACTAATAGTATTAAAAATAATTAATTTTTATTTTAAAATTGACTTTTATTTAACTTTTTGAGTGTATTAATGATATAATTATATCAATCTTTATTTTGATGATATGTTATATTATATATTATATATATTATATTTTGATAATATATATAATAAACTTAAATAACATCAAATAATTAAAATGAAGTCGCCAGTGATGAATAAAAATATAAAATTTATTAAAAAGCGAACTGACTGGCCAATACAAAAATTTCTACACGACAGCTTGAAAGCAACACTTGATAAGGGCCCGTACCCAAGGGCCGAAACGTCGTGTAGAAATTTTAGTATTGGCCAGTCAGGTCGCTTTTTAATAAATTTTATATTTTTAAATAATATCATCATATAAACGTATAATAAAATCGATAAACGTAATATATAATAATAACCGTAAATAACCAATAAATTCAAAATTTATTTATTGGTTATATTAAACACGCTTCATCATTTATTATCTTTTAAGAAAAAATTGATTAGATAGCAAAATAAATTATAATAACAATGAAATTTTTTAGTGCTTCTGTAACACGTTGTGCTGCACGAATTGGTATTCTGAGTGGATTTGAAAGAATGCCTAATGTTTCTTTTGAAACACCTCTACTTCTTATTTACGCAAAGGTATGAAATACATAATATCTTTTTTATAATATTTATATTATTCTTTTTATATTAAAATAATGTTTAGAGTGGCCGTATACCACATTTAACGATAGATGTCTTTAAAATGATAACGTTGGAGTAACAACTACTCTCCGTCTCATGCACTTCCCTCTACCATATTAATGGCAGATGTTATTAAAGTGTTTAGCACGTCTATCGCTGATTTTGTTAGCATGAAGTTATAATCAAAGATTAATCGACATATTAATATGTATTAAAATTTCAACTTCCACTTATAAAGAATTTTGTTTCAGGAATACATAAATTTTTTATCGATACAAGATCCTGCGTATACTACCAACCCTGGCTTTCAGCAATTAGACTCTATTTCTATCTGGCCCAGAACAGAAAGAGTTGTTTTTACTGCTGATAAATATATGGAGCTTGTACAAGCTTATAAACCAGATCTCTATGTTGCTCTATGTGATGGAGATACAAATATTAATAGTAGTGCAGAACGAGTATCAAAGGCAATTCTTCGAAGCGAAACTTAATTAGAACAATGTTTAGATATACGCCTGCACTCGAATACATTAAAATCTAAGGGAATATTAGGACCAGTAGAAGGTGGTTGTAATTGGCAAGCCAGAGAGGATTCCATAAATTATCTAAAAGATAAACCTTTGGCAGGATTTGTTATAGATGGATTACATAATAATGGTCCAAGTGCACAGAATATTTCAATAGAACGTATTAAACAAATAGTACAGCATACCATTGTAAATACCAGTTTATAAATTTTAAATTTTGTCTAATATTTAAAATACTTCAATATAACGGTGCTATATAATTTTTTACAGAATTTACTGCCTACTGATAAAATAAGAGTATCAATGGGTTGTTGGAAACCACTTGTTACTGTACTTCATCTCATCGAATTAGGAGTGGATGTATTTGATTCATCCTATCCTTATATAATTACCGAACAATCACAGGCTTTGACTTTCATGTGCGATCATGACATTTGTGAGAGGAGTGATCAATATAGAATATCAATAGCAGAAAAAAGGTAAAAAGTATAGAATATAACATACTTTTTAACGTTATAACGATTATAACGTTTTAATACGTCAATGAGATACCGCGAAAAAAATTAGAGAGAAAAAAAGAGAGAGAAGAATATTATTATATTTTACTTTATTTTGTAATTTAAAAAGACGTGTTAGAGCAAAAATAAGACCTTTTATGATTAGCATGAATTAAAAACACGCTGATGTAGCTATCGTGTTACAAAATAGATCTTATAATTGTCATTGCCTACTGAAATATGTATATATGAAATTTAAAGTTGATTAAGATATGCGTGATATATATTTTTGGCAATAAAATATTTAAAAATTTATTCAAAGATTATAAAAAAATTTATTTATATTATTACCATTCTAGTAAAATCTACTCTTTAGTATTAAAAAAATGTTATGAAATTTTATTCGGATATCTCATTTCAAAATGTACAGACCACAGATAATAGAATATTAATATTTATCAATCACTCACCGAATTTCTGCGAACTTAGTCGAATTTCGGCGATAGCCATTAAACGTCCAGACATCAGCCAATATCTATAAAAAAATAATTAATGATATAAGTTACAATATAAAAATCAGAACACAATTATGTAGAATTTCAAGATCAACAAAAATATATGTCGATTAAATCATACTTATATTAAGAAAGCATATCAAGAAATAAATCCTTTATTTTAATAGAGTAATATGCAAATCTAGTTTCAATAATCTTAAAAAGAAGATTAAAAATTGTAATTTGTTTTAACGAAATCAAAATAAAATCCGTGCAATTTTTTTAAGACAAATATTGATAATAATGGTTAAAAAGAATTTGAAAATAATTAATAAAACGCAACATTAAAAGAGTAAACATAATATACAACTTTGGAAAAATCAGAAATTATTAAAAAGTTAAAAAACACATATTTTAATTAATATATCATTCATCTTCTTTACCTGTTGTTTCATTAATAATTAAATTATAAACTTATGCAAATATATATTTTAATAAGAAATGAACAGAAAAGTAGGAGCAAGATTATAATGTTTTATCACATAGAAAATTTTAATTTTGTATTTTAAGCATAATGTGTTGATCTTTTAATCTTTTTTTTTATTTCTTATTTTTTTCAAAATAATTATTTACCTATGTATTATTTTATTATGATCAAATAATTACGATACTTTTTTAAATCCAATACTAAATTAAAATTTATCCAAAATTGAAATTTATTTATATTATACAATGTAATGTTTTTTATTTTATTATATGTTTTTTAATATTAATTTTGTTGGTTAATTATCATTGTTGTGATAAAAGTTAAAATACATTAATTATTAAACAAATTTGAAGATGATTAATAAAATCTGCGACATCAAAAGCAAATATGCAAAACTTAAAGAAAATCAAAAAATATTTGTAAATTATATAAATTTATATTAATTGTGTGTGTGTGTGTGTGTGTGTGTGTGTGTGTGTGTGTGTGTGTGTGTGTGCATGTTTATATAAAAATAATATCTAATATTCTCATGATTGTATTTGTTTACTTTATAAGGGAGACTCCTTCTCTTCTATATAGATACACCATGTAGAGTTTTTGATATCATTTTGAATTTCTAATGATCGCAAAAACGATATTAATTTAAATGTGATATAGGTGTATGATCCTATACGCAATAAAATCTCTAGTGAAATATTTAAGTAACGTAAAATAAATGTTTATGTTAGTTCTCATTGACCATTTTGATGTTGTAACTTGTATAAAAAATTATATTCTACTAACAATAAAATGAATAATAAAAACGCAAAATTGTTAATTAAAATACATTTTTTAGTTAGCTTTCTCTTTCGTATTTAATATAATAATATATTAATAAGTGTTTTTATTATATAAAAATGTAATATAAATATTTTGTTTAATTCTAATAGAATCGTTCAATTCTTTATTCAATCAGAATGAGATACTCTGCTATTAATTCCTATGCAAGATTTTTAAGCAAACTTTCGATAAGAATAACATTAGACACAATGTAAACTCGATTATATAAATGTATGTACAAATGTGAATTCGTCACTATAAATGTACAAATACTCGGAAGACCGTTAGGATAAAAGTAATCTAATGGCCCGCGATTATCTGATCCGAAAAAGTCACTTGATTTCTTATTCTTACAATATCTATAAAATATGCTATAAACATATTAAATATAACAATATTACCTCACAATTTATTCAAAAGACAATGGTATTGCGAATAATCACATCTATTTGGCTTGATTATCTCTTTGTCGGCTTACCTGTACAGATATTAACGGAGCACGCAATTTCTGCTTCTGCACGGCACAACGTTTCCGCTGAAAGAGGAAGAAAAATTCGTTGACGCCAGAATTTCATTGTCCTGATTGGTCGAGCTGGTCAAGCTTCGCAGTCGTGATTGGCGGATACTCGTCGAATCGATATATTTCGTTTCAGCCAATCAATTCAAAAATCTCGCACGATATCTATCGAAAACCTTCTAGCAGTCCTCAAACAATTTGGCGCGAATATTCAAAATTGTTCGAAGTCACTATGGAAATGAACGTGATACGATAATTAATAAAATAAATAATACATTACTAATAATTAAATAAATAATTTATTACAATTGTATTCATGATTATGAAATTCTTCATTGATTATAATTGTTTAATGCGTATATCTTATTAAAATTATAGAGCAATAATGGAGTTTCAAACTGAGTGTAGCTCGGTGCTGGTTAGAACACGAGGTTAGAACATGCGAGTTCGTGGAATGCATGATTCCTCATGAGAATAATTTCAGTCTACTATTATGTTTCGATCGACGAGGTGTTTGATATCCGCACTACATCGCGTGAAAGATCGCTATTTGCACACGTACGATCAGCACTTGTCAGACGTCGCCGAGTATGAATGTAAGTTGGGGTACCAAAATCAATGCAATATTTAATCATATTTATATACGTCAAGTGTAATATTTAATAGCGATTATTAATACATTGTAGCTCCTATCACGGACGAATATAAAAAGGGTCCAACGGAGGGTAGATCTTTTTATTTGGACGCTCAAGCTACTACCACGCTGGTAAATTCAAAGCGTGATGTCACATGATGCAATCTATATGCATGTGAAAAACTAAGACGTCGTACTATCACGCAGGATCCTCGGGTATTAGATAAAATGATGCTGTATCTAACAGTATACCATGGCAATCCACATTCCAGAACTCGCATGTATGATTAGGAGTCGGAAGCAGCAGTCGAGCATGCTCGCCAAGTTGGTGCCTTAACTTGTAAAATTTACTTTTGTATTTTATGATCTTATAATTATGAGAAATTATTTGTGTACTTTCTTTTTAACAGAAAATTGCAGATTTCATAGGAACAGATAAGTAGGAAGTGATATTTACATCCAGTGCGACAGAGTGTAATAATATAGCTGTGAAAGGTGTAGCAAGGTTCTATAAATCAAGGAAAAATCATGTGACAACTCAGATAGTGAGAAAATTGCGTCTTTATAATAAGTCCTATTTCTTAATAGATATAATGAACTTGTTGAATTTATCTAGGAGCACAAATGTGTATTGGATTCGTGTAGAAGCAGAAGGATATGATGTAACGTATATTTCTGTTAATTCAAATGGTCTTATTTATCTCAACTAATTAGAAGCAACCATTAGTCCATGTACATCGCTCGTTTCTGTAATGATGGTGAATACTGAGATTGGTGTTAAACAGCCTATCGAAGAAGTTGGCGCCATTTGTAGGTGAGTGTTAAGACCTTAACATTATGTTTATTCTATTATAATTCTCTTTTAATTTGTTTTTCTTAATGTTTCAGAAAGAAGAAAGTTTTTCTTAAAATGTTTTTCCAAATGTTACAGAAAGAAGGAAGCTTTTTTCACACAGATGCTGTGCAAGCTATTGGCAAAGTACCAATGTAAATCGTAAATCTGAAAATCGTTAAACGGATAACGACATGTAACGATGTAGTTATCTGTTTAACGAGTAACAGAATCGCTAACTAACTAATTGTTTTGTCATTATCACTTTTAGCAATTTAATATATTCATAGATAAATGAAAACATTTGACATAAAAACTCTCTTTTTTGTGCATGTGCATATAAAGTACATACAGCATTGGAAATATCTCTCGCTATTTCAGGTATCGATTTAACAGTTTTTTTATTGACTTTAAGAATGACAAAATATTTCAGATGATCATAGGATCGGAAATGCATATTTTTCGAATTACAATAATTTTTTCTTTGCGACAGAGTTTTATAAGGACGTCTAAAGATTTATAAAAATTTGATTTTAAAATTAGAAAGATGAAACCTTGCAATTGCTGTTTTCTGCATACATAAAATCATTCTTGGTCTGCCAAAATTGCGTAGAATCACTGGTCGGTCGCATACAAAACACAATTATTCTTAAATCATCGCGTTTAACTCAGAGATAGATAAACGCGCCTGTAGGGCGCGTTAGCTATTCGTTACAGATCGTTTTTTTTTATGTCAAACGTTTTCATTTACCTATGAATATAATAAATTGCTAAAAGTGATAATGACAAAACAACGTATACAGTTGCAGAAAGCCGAAAACATTATGAAGGGAAATAAATCTCATCTACAATAGATATGGACACAATCGAAATGGCCCAAACTAAAGAGAAAAAAAATCTTATATAAGGAAAAGTAAAGTGATGTTTAGAGCACTGCATTATGAATGTTTGCTACTTAGTAGTTACATTGAAAACTCATATGTAATAGATTTAATACAAAGTAAAGATAGCATGGGGTACATCACAATGAAACAACTATATATATCGATCTAGGCCACTAACCTGTACAATAAATTGTTGACGTGACAATAAACGATACCAGATGATGTTTGTGTAAAGATCTCCAAGTCATCCATAGTATCCGCAGTAATTGTCGTATCTGTTAATAAATTAATTTTATGTCAAAAATCATTTCTTTCAAAACAATTAATTTTATAGGATCAGGATTATTATTTGGGTACCATAATGATATATATATTGATGATGGATTAAAGTAATTTTATGTATGTTTTGCTTATCATAATAGAAAATTATCCAGATTATTCCACACTTAAAGTATAAGCAAAAACTTTCAAAATTTTACAAGAGAGTATATAGGAGCAAAAAAAAGAAAAAAATTACTAACATAAGTATTATGTCGATTAAAAATTGTAATTTGTTTTAACGAAATCAAAATAAAATCCGTGCAATTTTTTCAAGACGAATATCTATCAAACCCATTAAAAATTTAGATTTTTAACAAAAATTCATACATATTTAATTTATTAAAAAATATGTAATTAAAAGTAATATATTAAATATTATATATTTATAATTTATATATATTGTCTCTTTTTGCTTATATTAATAGTTTATAATCATTGTTATTATTTTTAACTGTTAAAAATTAATATATTGATAATAATGGTTAAAAAGAATTTGAAAATAATTAATAAAACTTGCAACATTAAAAGAGTAAACATAATATACAACTTTGGAAAAATCAGAAATTATTTAAAAGTTAAAAGACACCTATTTTAATTAATATATCATTCATTTTGTTTACCTGTTGTTTCATTAATAATTAAATTATAAACTTATGCAAATACATATTTTAATAAGAAATGAACAGAAAAGTAGGAGCAAGATTATAATGTCTTATCACATTGAAAATTTTAATTTTGTATTTAAAACATGATGTGTTTAATCTTTTTCTTTATTTCTTATTTTTTTCAAAATAATTATTTACATATGTATTATTTTATTATAATCAAATAATTACGATACTTTTTTAAATCCAATACTAAATTAAAATTTATCCAAAATTGAAATTTATTTATATTATACAATGTAATGTTTTTTATTTTATTATATGTTTTTTAATATTAATTTTGTTGGTTAATTATCATTGTTGTGATAAAAGTTAAAATACATTAATTATTAAACAAATTTGAAGATGATTAATAAAATCTGCGACATCACAAGCACATATGCAAAACTTCAAGAAAATAAAAAATTATTTGTAAATTATATAAATTTATATTAATTTTTGTGTGTGTGTGTGTGTGCGTGCGTGCGTGCGTGCGTGCGTGCGTGAGCGTGTGTGTGTGTGTGTGTGTGTGTGTGTGTGTGTGCATGTTTATATAAAAATAATATCTAATATTCTCATGATTGTATTTGTTTAATTTATAAGGGAGAGTCCGTCTCTCTCTCTTCTATACAGATACACCATGTAGAGTTTTGGTATCATTTTGAATTTCTAATGATCGCAAAAGCGATATTAATTTAAATGTGATATAGATATATGATCCTACGCAATAAAATCTCTAGTGAAATATTTAAGTAATGTAAAATAAATATTTATGTTAGTTCTCATTTTGATGTTGCAACTTGTGTAAAAAATTATATTCTACTAACAATAAAATGAATAATAAAAACGCAAAATTGTTAATTAGAATACATTTTTTAGTTAAGCTTTCTCTTTCATATTCAATATAATAATATATTAATAAGTGTTTTTATTATATAAAAATGTAATATAAATATTTTGTTTAATTCTAATAGAATCGTTCGATTCTTTATTCAATCAGAATGAGATACTCTGCTATTAATTCCTATGCAAGATTTTTAAGCAAACTTTCAATAAGAATAACATTTGACACAATGTAAACTCGATTATATAAATGTATGTACAAATTTGAATTCGTCACTATAAATGTGCAAATACTCGGAAGACCGTTAGGATAAAAGTAATCTAATGGCCCGCGATTATCTGATCCGAAAAAGTCACTTGATTTCTTATTCTTACAATATCTATAAAATATGCTATAAACATATTAAATATAACAATATTATCTCACAATTTATTCAAAAGACAATGCTATTGCGAATAATCACATCTATTTGGCTTGATTATCTCTTTGTCGGCTTACCTGTACAGATATTAACGGAGCACGCAATTTCTGCTTCTGCACGGCACAACGTTTCCGCTGAAAGAGGAAGAAAAATTCGTTGGCGCCAGAATTTCCTTGTCCTGATTGGTCGAGCTGGTCAAGCTTCGCAGTCGTGATTGGCGGATCGTCGAATCGATATATTTCGTTTCAGCCAATCAATTCAAAGATCTCGCACGATATCTATCGAAAACCTTCTAGCAGTCCTCAAACAATTTGGCGCGAAGATTCAAAATCGTTTGAAGTCACTATGCAAATGAACGTGATATGATAATTAATAAAATAAATAATTACTAATAATTAAATAAATAATTTATTACAATTGTATTCATGATTATGAAATTCTTCATTGATTATAATTGTTTAATGCGTATATCTTATTACAATTTTAGAGCAATAATGAAGGAGTTTCAAAATGAGTGTAGCTCGGTGCTGGTTAGAACACGAGGTTAGAACATGCGAGTTCGTGGAATGCATGATTCCTCATGAGAATAATTTCAGTCTACTATTAGAATGTTTCGATCGACGAGGTGTTTGATATCCGCACTGCATCGCGTGAAAGATCGCTATTTGCACACGTACGATCAGCACTTGTCAGACGTCGCCGAGTATGAATGTAAGTTGGGGTACCAAAATCAATGCAATATTTAATCATATTTATATACGTCAAGTGTGATATTTAATAGCGATTATTAATACATTGTAGCTCCTATCACGGACGAATATAAAAAGGGTCCAACGGAGGGTAGATCTTTTTATTTGGACGCTCAAGCAACTACCACGCTGGTAAATTCAAAGCGTGATGTCACATGATGCAATCTATATGCATGTGAAAAACTAAGACGTCGTACTATCACGCAGGATCCTTGGGTATTAGATAAAATGATGCTGTATTTAACAGTGTACCATGGCAATCCACATTCCAGAACTCGCATGTATGGTTGGGAGTCGGAAGCAGCAGTCGAGCATGCTCGCCAAGTTGGTGCCTTAACTTGCAAAATTTACTTTTGTATTTTATGATCTTATAATTATGAGAAATTATTTGTGTACTTTCTTTTCAACAGCAAATTGCAGATTTCATAGGAACAGACAAGTAGGAAGTGATATTTACATCCAGTGCGACAGAGTGTAATAATATAGCTGTGAAAGGTGTAGCAAGGTTCTATAAATCAAGGAAAAATCATGTTATGACGACCCAGATAGTGAGAAATTTGCGTCCTTATAATAAGTCCTATTTCTTAATAGATATAATGAACTTGTTGAACTTATCTAGGAGCTCAAATGTGTATTGGATTCGTGTAGAGCCTTGGAAGCAGAAGGATTTGATGTAACGTATATTTCTGTTAATTCAAATGGTCTTATTGATCTCAACGAGCATAAACCTTAGGATTTATATTTATTGTTTAAGAAACTAGCATCGAGTAATTGAAGTTACAATAAGATGTATCATAATCTGTGCTTTTTTAATAGATTATATATTTAACGCTTTTTACGAGTTGAAGATTTTGCCGCTGTATATACGCAATTATTAATTTATATTGCATTTGTGTTGAAAAATTACAACACAAAATTGACCTTGTCTTTAATGTGTTCATTAGAGTTTCGTGATAATATATTGTGTCTTTAAATACAATAGTCGAAGCACGGCAACATTCCGCAAATCGTGATGGCGATTAAAATTGATTAGTCACGATAAATTATATAGGTATAATAAAAAATCCTCTCAATGCGAGATATTTCTTCCGATCCAAAGTAATGATTCTAAAAGATAAATATTTATTTGCAATTATCTAGTGAATTAAATACCCGGTAAAAAAGTCTATATATATATGATCATTCATAAATATATATAAAATATGCTCATATATGTTCTCGATTGTAAAAAATATCTTAATCATAGAAAAATAGTGCAAAATAAACAAAGTAAAACTAAGAAGTTAATGAGAGAGGCACATTGAAAGTTTTTTATCCAAACTCTTGCTCTCATTATAGATAAATACAATGTATTAAATTACACTGTGCAAAAATTATTTATTTGGATAAATTTGATATAAATCACGGAATAATAATAAATAAATAATAAATTATTCACCTCATGGTTGCTCCGCCGTTGCCTGATGCCACCCCAGGCCTCCTTCTCCTCTCTTATTTCACTTTGTCGCTTCTTCGTACACATAGTTGAAATAATCTAATGTCATAGAAGAATATATAAAAAAAATAAAATATCTCTCTCATTTTATGGTTATTTTATAAAGTAACAAAAAAGATTTGTTGCATACATAAAAATAAAAAGTTCTTACATAATTTATAAATGTACAAACTTTTACAAAATATGATAAGCATATACTAGATATCAAAAATGTTCATAAATCTTAGATTCTCTTATATGATCTAAATTACACACATATATCGCGATTATATAATATATATTTTGAGTAAGAGAAACTGTATTCTTTTAATACAATTCAAATAATTAAAATATTTACTTTAATGGAATGTGATCTCTTTAACTATAATTCTAAAAAATAAAATAACGATATAATATATTTAAAAGTTGACCTAATAATGCATAATATGACCCATGTGTCATTGTCATGTATTGTGATATGTTGATCTTTATTGATCATTGTTGTATCTTTATTTATATTTTAAAAACCTGAATTTGACAAATATAATACAAAACTATTTTTATATATATTGTAGAACTTTCTATTATTTGATAAATATAACTTTCTAAAACCGAAGTATATAATATCATTTTATATAATATTACGTGTTTAAATGTATACTTTCATTATCGGTTTCGTCCATAATATTTTCGAAAGCAAAACTAGACTTTTCTATTTGATTGCATATCTGTAAAAGCTTCTTGCTTTCTTCTTTCTATATCCTTTGATTAATTGGAACATACAATTCACTTATATCACCAAATTCATCAAGATCTAATTTCTGTTTTTCATCCTCAGCATAAACATATTTTTCCTTGAATGTCAAAGATTTTAATTCGTCAATTTTATATTCTGGACAATTTTCTGCATTTTCTTGGTTGGTAGATTCCATAGATTGCAAATTTCTTACACTAAATTGAAAGATTCGTTTTTTACATGTATAGTCTATTATATTTGTCACATTTAAATCATTATCTTCATTTTCGCTCGTGAAATCATCGGGAGAAAGTTCATTAAATATCCTATCAATCGTATTATTCAATTTTGAATCTATCTTATCCATCTCCATAACTCTTTCGAATTGTGGTCTACATTTTATTTGTTTTATGTCCGTCGCAACGTTTTCAGGCACATTCTTTATTTCTAATTTATTTACTTTACTCAAAGTATTTTCCTGCTTCGATCTTTTCGGTGTTATTGCTATGTTCTCAAAAGACCCAACTAATTCCGGGTAACATTTTAAAACCAAGTCTTGTGGCTCAATACTCGTTAGTAAACTGTCTTCTACATCATTCTATTATCATTCGACTTTATTTGCTCTTCGTATTCTTTTAACATTTCTACTGCACTATGTTCCTTCTTCCAAATAATTTCATAACTAGCTATAGATCTGATATTACGTATCTTTTTTATTTGATCAGGAATGAATAAGTTTGACATAGACAAACGTTCATCAAGTGTAAAAAATCTGGCAGATGTAAAAGTTGCCATCTAGTAGTTAGTGTGAATATTTTTTCAAATGCATATTGTGGTTCCCAACATAGATATTTCTCCATAAAGTCCTAATACAAAAAATTATATATATTTAACCATATATTTAACAAAAAAATTATTTTGTAACATGTTATAATATATATGTAACAATATATTTACAACAAATTGATTGACTTGAGGTTGCTTCCATTCTATATCCAATTTAGTTGGAACTGAATCTTTTTTTAATAAGAAATTCTATTAATTCCTGATTTGGGAAATTTTCACCATAATGTGCCTTTTTCCTCAATGATATTTTATTTATCATCAGTATTCTCTTTTCTCTATGTACATTAAAGTACAATATATTTAATTATTAAGTACAATATACAACTCAAAGATACGTAATGCACTAATAATTTACCTGAAGTCATCATTACACTTTCCAACAGTACCACAATCAGCACAACCCGATTTTTTGTTTTTGTAGTTTTCCTTGATGACCACATGCTGTACATAAATCAGAATTTAATAAATCTGACTCAATTCTATCTAAACTTGTGCCAGTTCTCCAATCTTTAATCCTGAAAAGAGAGGAAATAAAAACAATTTAGTTACAATAATTTGATAAATTTGATTAATATATAATCTTTAGATGCATCTAATATTCTAACCTTTGTAAAACATTTTCATCGTCTACAGTCTTGAAAAATTTTAAAGCAGCCTCTTTTCCAGCACCATTCACTCCTTCATTATAGTCACAGCCGCACAATAAAGCCAATGCTATCATTTTATTTGGTCTTATATTCAATGTCTTTTCTATCTTTTCCATATTGTAGATATCTACAGAACCAGCTGTAGCCCCACGATTTCCTTGACTACTTGTACAAAAGTTTCTGTATACTACACCTTTTGCGCCATATAAGAAGCAATCACTGTCTTGACTTATACATCCATCTACAAGCTAAAAATATATTTCTTCTTTATAATTAAGATAATCAGTAATTTGTTTATCAAAGAAAATTAAGTTATAAATGTACCTCATCCTCATTTCAATATGCACATATAGCTTCTGCTTCACCATGGCTCTGTACACAAGCAATACCCATGAATTTCAATATTTCCCTACATTCATTTAAAACTCGATTAAACTGTGTCCTCCCTCCTTTCTTAGCAGCTTTCTTTCTTTCTTCAATCTCTATGCACGTTAACGTTTCATTCATTGTTTAATTCGTCTAGTCTCATTACTAACCAAATATAACATTCGACATCCATAGATTTATGATTTATACGCCAACGCTTTGTCGGCAAATATTGTAACTAAAAAGAGATATTAAGTCGAAACTACGGATGGTAAAAGTCACATTTAAACTGTCGATAAAAATGTCTTATCGACATCTAGTATCTCTACATGACATTAATCAATTTATCAAATTTACAATCTCACTTTAATGTTTCTCACGCATATGTATATTTTTGTTTATTTGTAGCACAAATCTCGCCATTCAGTTTAACGAAAATGAAAAGCAAGCTGAAAAAAGATTTGCATATGCGAAGATAAAACGCCTTTATTATAGCCAAGCAATATTTATAACCTAACTTGAGAAGCAGACTATAAGAGATTTTATATAATTGACTTCATGAACGAAATCAGCATTGACAATAAGATGGTCAATAAAAACACCAGTGGCAATCTTCTGCTACCAGCAAAAAAACTACCAGAATGTTGGAATCAAGAAGAGAGAATGAGTGCATTGTTTTCACCGTTTCGCGGTAAATCAGCTAATCCACAAGATTGGACTTCTAAATACAAATTCTGGCATAATTTGATATATGAATGGCTGAAATATACTATGCGATGCAGTTTTTCTATCATCGATTTAAATGAAGCTTTTAAAAGAAGAGGTTGCACACCTCTTTGTCCGGTTACTGTGATTGAAGAGCTTCTCAGGTATTATAGTCTATTAAATATAATATGCAGTAAATTAATTAAATATTTCTACTTTAGTTATTATTAGTCAATGATTGTCTTTATTATAATAAAGATAATTATTCGTGTATATGTGTTATTGTCTATATAAATCAGATATATTATTTAATTTGATATGCGCTCTTTAATGTTGTCATATCTTAATATATATATATATATATATATATATATATATATATATTTTATTAAAATTTTCCAGAAATAATGAAATAATTCAAGAGACTGATTTTTTACAAGAACCATGCGAAACATGGACAGCATGGTCAATTGATATATTTATAAAAAAAAAAAACAATTAACTGGTCTTTCTCCAAAGTAAAGAATTATATAGTAGGCCAGAATACAAATAACACAGAAGTGAGATACATACACTTGCGAATTGTTCGGGAATTGGGTGATATTCTTTCCATTGCTGACATTAAAAAGAACAATGTTTTATTCCCAATCTCTGAAGTAGTACAATATTGCAAGAGCAAAACTAAGAAACAGATTTCAGAGGATACAGTGAGATTAGTATTGGAATGGTTAAGGCATAGAAAAAAGGTTGTTTTCAGAAAAAATTTCAATTCAAGCAGTGAATTACTGGTTAAAATTACTACAGAAAGTAAATGAAATTAGAAGTCGAAGAAGGCACATATAAACTGATGAAGCAAGAAAATGAGCTGATCAAAGAGATAGAACTTATGGAGCAAGAGAAACTTAATATTATCAATGAAGCAAAATCGTATTTGGCGAAAGAACTGCGTCAGATGGCAAAAACATGCTTAAGAAGAAAGATTGAAATGGAAAAAACCATAGAAAAGTGTGCACAAGCTCTTGCAAACCTACGCACTCTAATCACCAATATTGAAAATGCACATTCTAATTCTGCTGTATTGTCTGCTTACAAGACTGCATCTGATGTATTGAAGAAAATAGGACAAAATGGTTTAATGGAATACGATGTTAGAGACATTATTAATGACGATATTAATGAGGTAAGAAATTATTATGCATTATTATACATATTTAGTAAGTGATTGTAACAAAAAAGATACATTAATATCTATTATTCATTGACTAGATTTTAGAAAGGAAACAAGAAATACACGCAATTTTATCTGAGACATTGACTCTCACATACTCGGATGCCGAGTTGGAAAAAGAATTAGCAGAACTATTGAATAAAGACAATGTAGATGTTTCTAATGTAGATGTTTCTGAATCAAATCCAGAAATTAAAAAATTGGAGCAACGTTTGAAAGACTTGCGCATGGAAGGTAAATATTGTGAAATTTATTATCATATTTCATACAAATGGGATATTTATAATATAGGTTTAGTTTCATATAGGTTTAGTTTACAACTAATGGGATATTTGTAATATAGGTTTAGTTTCACTTGGCGAAAATATAGCTGTACAACCAACTGTACCATCCCATATGGAAAGGGCATTAATCAGCTTTAAGACAATCTGTATAAAAAATTCTCCGCGATGAAACATCCGCGAAATATCTTTTGATCTCACATAATTTTATTATAACTTTACTTTAACTGATGTAAAGTCAAGTTATTAATCAATATGGATGGATGAGCTACAAAAAATTAGGATAAATATGGGATAAGGTGCTCCTTAGGGTGCTCCTAAGGGTGCTTCCACGGTGAGCCAACGGTGGACTCCTACTCAACCTATGTCAATAACTGGCAATGGCGGTGCCCGAACATGTACAATGGCGGTGCTCGTACCATTTTTTTTTTTTTTTTTTTTTGTTTTACGAGGGAGGAGGAAATGCTAATGCACACCTGACGGCCCGTACCGCCGGGTAGTGTGGGACTTTCACCGCACTAAAACCTCCCCCCGTGCCGCGTGCCAGGCAGTGGCGTTCGCCGACGTGACTGGCAGTAGCGTTCGCCGACGTGCCTGGCAGTGGCGTTCGCCGACCTGACTGGCAGTGGCGTTTGCCGACATACCTGGCAGTGGTGTTCGCCGACGTACCTGGCAGTGGCGTTTGCCGACGTACCTGGCAGTGGCGATTGCCGACGTACCTGGCAGTGGCGTTCGCCGAAGTACCTGGCAGTGGCGTTCGTTCGCCGACGTGCCTGGCAGTGGCGTTCGCCGACGTACCTGGCAGTGGCGTTCGCCGAAGTACCTGGCAGTGGCGTTCGTTCGCCGACGTGCCTGGCAGTGGCGTTCGCCGACGTACCTGGCAGTAGCGTTTGCCGACGTACCTGGCAGTGGCGTTTGCCGACGTACCTGGCAGTGGCGTTCGCCGAAGTACCTGGCAGTGGCGTTCGTTCGCCGACGTGCCTGGCAGTGGCGTTCGCCGACGTACCTGGCAGTGGCGTTCGCCGAAGTACCTGGCAGTGGCGTTCGTTCGCCGACGTGCCTGGCAGTGGCGTTCGCCGACGTACCTGGCAGTAGCGTTTGCCGACGTACCTGGCAGTGGCGTTTGCCGACGTACCTGGCAGTGGCGTTCGCCGAAGTACCTGGCAGTAGCGTTTGCCGACGTACCTGGCAGTGGCGTTTGCCGACGTACCTGGCAGTGGCGTTCGCCGAAGTACCTGGCAGTGGCGTTCATTCGCCGACGTGCCTGGCAGTGGCGTTCGCCGACGTACCTGGCAGTAGCGTTTGCCGACGTACCTGGCAGTGGCGTTTGCCGACGTACCTGGCAGTGGCGTTTGCCGACGTACCTGGCAGTGGCGTTTGCCTACGTACCTGGCAGTGGCGTTCGCCGAAGTACCTGGCAGTGGCGTTCGTTCGCCGACGTGCCTGGCAGTGGCGTTCGCCGAAGTACCTGGCAGTGGCGTTCGTTCGCCGACGTGCCTGGCAGTGGCGTTCGCCGACGTGCCTGGCAGTGGCGTTCGCCGACGTACCTGGCAGTAGCGTTTGCCGACGTACCTGGCAGTGGCGTTCGCCGAAGTACCTGGCAGTGGCGTTCGTTCGCCGACGTGCCTGGCAGTGGCGTTCGCCGACGTACCTGGCAGTGGCGTTCGCCGAAGTACCTGGCAGTGGCGTTCGCCGAAGTACCTGGCAGTGGCGTTCGTTCGCCGACGTGCCTGGCAGTGGCGTTCGCCGACGTACCTGGCAGTGGCGTTCGCCGAAGTACCTGGCAGTGGCGTTCGCCGAAGTACCTGGCAGTGGCGTTCGTTCGCCGACGTGCCTGGCAGTGGCGTTCGCCGACGTACCTGGCAGTAGCGTTTGCCGACGTACCTGGCAGTGGCGTTTGCCGACGTACCTGGCAGTGGCGTTCGCCGAAGTACCTGGCAGTGGCGTTCGTTCGCCGACGTGCCTGGCAGTGGCGTTCGCCGACGTACCTGGCAGTAGCGTTTGCCGACGTACCTGGCAGTGGCGTTTGCCGACGTACCTGGCAGTGGCGTTCGCCGAAGTACCTGGCAGTGGCGTTCGTTCGCCGACGTGCCTGGCAGTGGCGTTCGCCGACCTGACTGGCAGTGACGTTCGCCGACGTACCTGGCAGTAGCGTTTGCCGACGTACCTGGCAGTGGCGTTTGCCGACGTACCTGGCAGTGGCGTTTGCCGACGTACCTGGCAGTGGCGTTCGCCGAAGTACCAGGCAGTGGCGTTCGTTCGCCGACGTGCCTGGCAGTGGCGTTCGCCGACGTACCTGGCAGTGGCGTTCGCCGAAGTACCTGGCAGTGGCGTTCGTTCGCCGACGTGCCTGGCAGTGGCGTTCGCCGACGTACCTGGCAGTAGCGTTTGCCGACGTACCTGGCAGTGGCGTTTGCCGACGTACCTGGCAGTGGCGTTCGCCGAAGTACCTGGCAGTGGCGTTCGTTCGCCGACGTGCCTGGCAGTGGCGTTCGCCGACGTACCTGGCAGTGGCGTTCGCCGAAGTACCAGGCAGTGGCGTTCGTTCGCCGACGTGCCTGGCAGTGGCGTTCGCCGACGTGCCTGGCAGTGGCGTTCGCCGACGTACCTGGCAGTGGCGTTCGCCGAAGTACCTGGCAGTGGCGTTCGTTCGCCGACGTGCCTGGCAGTGGCGTTCGCCGACGTACCTGGCAGTAGCGTTTGCCGACGTACCTGGCAGTGGCGTTTGCCGACGTACCTGGCAGTGGCGTTCGCCGAAGTACCTGGCAGTGGCGTTCGTTCGCCGACGTGCCTGGCAGTGGCGTTCGCCGACGTACCTGGCAGTGGCGTTCGCCGAAGTACCAGGCAGTGGCGTTCGTTCGCCGACGTGCCTGGCAGTGGCGTTCGCCGACGTACCTGGCAGTAGCGTTTGCCGACGTACCTGGCAGTGGCGTTTGCCGACGTACCTGGCAGTGGCGTTCGCCGAAGTACCTGGCAGTAGCGTTTGCCGACGTACCTGGCAGTGGCGTTTGCCGACGTACCTGGCAGTGGCGTTCGCCGAAGTACCTGGCAGTGGCGTTCATTCGCCGACGTGCCTGGCAGTGGCGTTCGCCGACGTACCTGGCAGTAGCGTTTGCCGACGTACCTGGCAGTGGCGTTTGCCGACGTACCTGGCAGTGGCGTTTGCCGACGTACCTGGCAGTGGCGTTCGCCGAAGTACCTGGCAGTGGCGTTTGCCGACGTACCTGGCAGTGGCGTTCGCCGACGTACCTGGCAGTGGCGTTCGCCGAAGTACCTGGCAGTGGCGTTCGTTCGCCGACGTGCCTGGCAGTGGCGTTCGCCGACGTACCTGGCAGTAGCGTTTGCCGACGTACCTGGCAGTGGCGTTTGCCGACGTACCTGGCAGTGGCGTTCGCCGAAGTACCTGGCAGTGGCGTTCGTTCGCCGACGTGCCTGGCAGTGGCGTTCGCCGACGTACCTGGCAGTGGCGTTCGCCGAAGTACCTGGCAGTGGCGTTCGTTCGCCGACGTGCCTGGCAGTGGCGTTCGCCGACGTACCTGGCAGTAGCGTTTGCCGACGTACCTGGCAGTGGCGTTTGCCGACGTACCTGGCAGTGGCGTTCGCCGAAGTACCTGGCAGTAGCGTTTGCCGACGTACCTGGCAGTGGCGTTTGCCGACGTACCTGGCAGTGGCGTTCGCCGAAGTACCTGGCAGTGGCGTTCATTCGCCGACGTGCCTGGCAGTGGCGTTCGCCGACGTACCTGGCAGTAGCGTTTGCCGACGTACCTGGCAGTGGCGTTTGCCGACGTACCTGGCAGTGGCGTTTGCCGACGTACCTGGCAGTGGCGTTCGCCGAAGTACCTGGCAGTGGCGTTTGCCTACGTACCTGGCAGTGGCGTTCGCCGAAGTACCTGGCAGTGGCGTTCGTTCGCCGACGTGCCTGGCAGTGGCGTTCGCCGAAGTACCTGGCAGTGGCGTTCGTTCGCCGACGTGCCTGGCAGTGGCGTTCGCCGACGTGCCTGGCAGTGGCGTTCGCCGACGTACCTGGCAGTAGCGTTTGCCGACGTACCTGGCAGTGGCGTTCGCCGAAGTACCTGGCAGTGGCGTTCGTTCGCCGACGTGCCTGGCAGTGGCGTTCGCCGACGTACCTGGCAGTGGCGTTCGCCGAAGTACCTGGCAGTGGCGTTCGCCGAAGTACCTGGCAGTGGCGTTCGTTCGCCGACGTGCCTGGCAGTGGCGTTCGCCGACGTACCTGGCAGTAGCGTTTGCCGACGTACCTGGCAGTGGCGTTTGCCGACGTACCTGGCAGTGGCGTTCGCCGAAGTACCTGGCAGTGGCGTTCGTTCGCCGACGTGCCTGGCAGTGGCGTTCGCCGACGTACCTGGCAGTGGCGTTCGCCGAAGTACCTGGCAGTGGCGTTCGCCGAAGTACCTGGCAGTGGCGTTCGTTCGCCGACGTGCCTGGCAGTGGCGTTCGCCGACGTACCTGGCAGTAGCGTTTGCCGACGTACCTGGCAGTGGCGTTTGCCGACGTACCTGGCAGTGGCGTTCGCCGAAGTACCTGGCAGTGGCGTTCGTTCGCCGACGTGCCTGGCAGTGGCGTTCGCCGACGTACCAGGCAGTAGCGTTTGCCGACGTACCTGGCAGTGGCGTTTGCCGACGTACCTGGCAGTGGCGTTCGCCGAAGTACCTGGCAGTGGCGTTCGTTCGCCGACGTGCCTGGCAGTGGCGTTCGCCGACCTGACTGGCAGTGACGTTCGCCGACGTACCTGGCAGTAGCGTTTGCCGACGTACCTGGCAGTGGCGTTTGCCGACGTACCTGGCAGTGGCGTTTGCCGACGTACCTGGCAGTGGCGTTCGCCGAAGTACCTGGCAGTGGCGTTTGCCGACGTACCTGGCAGTGGCGTTCGCCGAAGTACCTGGCAGTGGCGTTCGTTCGCCGACGTGCCTGGCAGTGGCGTTCGCCGACGTACCTGGCAGTGGCGTTCGCCGAAGTACCTGGCAGTGGCGTTCGTTCGCCGACGTGCCTGGCAGTGGCGTTCGCCGACGTACCAGGCAGTAGCGTTTGCCGACGTACCTGGCAGTGGCGTTTGCCGACGTACCTGGCAGTGGCGTTCGCCGAAGTACCTGGCAGTGGCGTTCGTTCGCCGACGTGCCTGGCAGTGGCGTTCGCCGACCTGACTGGCAGTGACGTTCGCCGACGTACCTGGCAGTAGCGTTTGCCGACGTACCTGGCAGTGGCGTTTGCCGACGTACCTGGCAGTGGCGTTTGCCGACGTACCTGGCAGTGGCGTTCGCCGAAGTACCTGGCAGTGGCGTTTGCCGACGTACCTGGCAGTGGCGTTCGCCGAAGTACCTGGCAGTGGCGTTCGTTCGCCGACGTGCCTGGCAGTGGCGTTCGCCGACGTACCTGGCAGTGGCGTTCGCCGAAGTACCTGGCAGTGGCGTTCGTTCGCCGACGTGCCTGGCAGTGGCGTTCGCCGACCTGACTGGCAGTGGGCGATGCCCGTGCCCGGCGACGGGGCGATGCCCGTGCCCGGCGAAGGGGCGATGCCCGTGCCCGGCGACGGGGCGATGCCCGTGCCCGGCGACGGGGCGATGCCCGTGCCCGGCGACGGGGCGATGCCTGTGACCGGCAAGGGGACGATGCCCGTGACCGGCAACGGGTCGATGCCCGTGCCTGGCCGAGGAAGGTCTCGAAGTTCTGCAATGGCTTCAAGTTCTGAAAGGTTTTAATTAATCATTTGGAAAAACTATACAATAAGTTAGAGTAAGTATAATAGATATACAACAGATTTTATTCTAAAGAAATTCAATGTTTGATATTTATTTAAATAATATTTATGAATAGAAATGTGTATTTTTAAGCTATATTGAGAGAGGATGTAATTTATAATGTACGCTATTAAAGATGTTTTAAATTTCTTATTTGATCAAAACACCTCAAGATGAATATTATTAAAAGATTTTAACAAATTTAACATTATGGAAACACTTGTGCCTAGTAAAAAATTAATTATGTGACTTATTGTACAATTTTAATTTTTATGTACGTTATGAAAAATGTGTGAAAATTTATTCATAGAAAGTTCATAGAATACTAAATCTTTCAAGAAAAATAGAATAATTCTAACGTAATCTAAAAATATGTGGTATCAAAGGAATATTAATATGTATCTCAAATATGTTTTAAATTTGAGTCACTTATTCACATTTATTCATAAAATTGAGAATTTATTACAAAAGATTTTTTTTTAAATCACAAAGTACTCTATATACTCGAGTCATTTTATTTTATTAGAAAAGTAACAAAAAGTTAATTTCTTACTAATAGTATTAAAAATAATTAATTTTTATTTTAAAATTGACTTTTATTTAACTTTTTGAGTGTATTAATGATATAATTATATCAATCTTTATTTTGATGATATGTTATATTATATATTATATATATTATATTTTGATAATATATATAATAAACTTAAATAACATCAAATAATTAAAATGAAGTCGCCAGTGATGAATAAAAATATAAAATTTATTAAAAAGCGAACTGACTGGCCAATACAAAAATTTCTACACGACAGCTTGAAAGCAACACTTGATAAGGGCCCGTACCCAAGGGCCGAAACGTCGTGTAGAAATTTTAGTATTGGCCAGTCAGGTCGCTTTTTAATAAATTTTATATTTTTAAATAATATCATCATATAAACGTATAATAAAATCGATAAACGTAATATATAATAATAACCGTAAATAACCAATAAATTCAAAATTTATTTATTGGTTATATTAAACACGCTTCATCATTTATTATCTTTTAAGAAAAAATTGATTAGATAGCAAAATAAATTATAATAACAATGAAATTTTTTAGTGCTTCTGTAACACGTTGTGCTGCACGAATTGGTATTCTGAGTGGATTTGAAAGAATGCCTAATGTTTCTTTTGAAACACCTCTACTTCTTATTTACGCAAAGGTATGAAATACATAATATCTTTTTTATAATATTTATATTATTCTTTTTATATTAAAATAATGTTTAGAGTGGCCGTATACCACATTTAACGATAGATGTCTTTAAAATGATAACGTTGGAGTAACAACTACTCTCCGTCTCATGCACTTCCCTCTACCATATTAATGGCAGATGTTATTAAAGTGTTTAGCACGTCTATCGCTGATTTTGTTAGCATGAAGTTATAATCAAAGATTAATCGACATATTAATATGTATTAAAATTTCAACTTCCACTTATAAAGAATTTTGTTTCAGGAATACATAAATTTTTTATCGATACAAGATCCTGCGTATACTACCAACCCTGGCTTTCAGCAATTAGACTCTATTTCTATCTGGCCCAGAACAGAAAGAGTTGTTTTTACTGCTGATAAATATATGGAGCTTGTACAAGCTTATAAACCAGATCTCTATGTTGCTCTATGTGATGGAGATACAAATATTAATAGTAGTGCAGAACGAGTATCAAAGGCAATTCTTCGAAGCGAAACTTAATTAGAACAATGTTTAGATATACGCCTGCACTCGAATACATTAAAATCTAAGGGAATATTAGGACCAGTAGAAGGTGGTTGTAATTGGCAAGCCAGAGAGGATTCCATAAATTATCTAAAAGATAAACCTTTGGCAGGATTTGTTATAGATGGATTACATAATAATGGTCCAAGTGCACAGAATATTTCAATAGAACGTATTAAACAAATAGTACAGCATACCATTGTAAATACCAGTTTATAAATTTTAAATTTTGTCTAATATTTAAAATACTTCAATATAACGGTGCTATATAATTTTTTACAGAATTTACTGCCTACTGATAAAATAAGAGTATCAATGGGTTGTTGGAAACCACTTGTTACTGTACTTCATCTCATCGAATTAGGAGTGGATGTATTTGATTCATCCTATCCTTATATAATTACCGAACAATCACAGGCTTTGACTTTCATGTGCGATCATGACATTTGTGAGAGGAGTGATCAATATAGAATATCAATAGCAGAAAAAAGGTAAAAAGTATAGAATATAACATACTTTTTAACGTTATAACGATTATAACGTTTTAATACGTCAATGAGATACCGCGAAAAAAATTAGAGAGAAAAAAAGAGAGAGAAGAATATTATTATATTTTACTTTATTTTGTAATTTAAAAAGACGTGTTAGAGCAAAAATAAGACCTTTTATGATTAGCATGAATTAAAAACACGCTGATGTAGCTATCGTGTTACAAAATAGATCTTATAATTGTCATTGCCTACTGAAATATGTATATATGAAATTTAAAGTTGATTAAGATATGCGTGATATATATTTTTGGCAATAAAATATTTAAAAATTTATTCAAAGATTATAAAAAAATTTATTTATATTATTACCATTCTAGTAAAATCTACTCTTTAGTATTAAAAAAATGTTATGAAATTTTATTCGGATATCTCATTTCAAAATGTACAGACCACAGATAATAGAATATTAATATTTATCAATCACTCACCGAATTTCTGCGAACTTAGTCGAATTTCGGCGATAGCCATTAAACGTCCAGACATCAGCCAATATCTATAAAAAAATAATTAATGATATAAGTTACAATATAAAAATCAGAACACAATTATGTAGAATTTCAAGATCAACAAAAATATATGTCGATTAAATCATACTTATATTAAGAAAGCATATCAAGAAATAAATCCTTTATTTTAATAGAGTAATATGCAAATCTAGTTTCAATAATCTTAAAAAGAAGATTAAAAATTGTAATTTGTTTTAACGAAATCAAAATAAAATCCGTGCAATTTTTTTAAGACAAATATTGATAATAATGGTTAAAAAGAATTTGAAAATAATTAATAAAACGCAACATTAAAAGAGTAAACATAATATACAACTTTGGAAAAATCAGAAATTATTAAAAAGTTAAAAAACACATATTTTAATTAATATATCATTCATCTTCTTTACCTGTTGTTTCATTAATAATTAAATTATAAACTTATGCAAATATATATTTTAATAAGAAATGAACAGAAAAGTAGGAGCAAGATTATAATGTTTTATCACATAGAAAATTTTAATTTTGTATTTTAAGCATAATGTGTTGATCTTTTAATCTTTTTTTTTATTTCTTATTTTTTTCAAAATAATTATTTACCTATGTATTATTTTATTATGATCAAATAATTACGATACTTTTTTAAATCCAATACTAAATTAAAATTTATCCAAAATTGAAATTTATTTATATTATACAATGTAATGTTTTTTATTTTATTATATGTTTTTTAATATTAATTTTGTTGGTTAATTATCATTGTTGTGATAAAAGTTAAAATACATTAATTATTAAACAAATTTGAAGATGATTAATAAAATCTGCGACATCAAAAGCAAATATGCAAAACTTAAAGAAAATCAAAAAATATTTGTAAATTATATAAATTTATATTAATTTGTGTGTGTGTGTGTGTGTGTGTGTGTGTGTGTGTGTGTGTGTGTGCATGTTTATATAAAAATAATATCTAATATTCTCATGATTGTATTTGTTTACTTTATAAGGGAGACTCCTTCTCTTCTATATAGATACACCATGTAGAGTTTTTGATATCATTTTGAATTTCTAATGATCGCAAAAACGATATTAATTTAAATGTGATATAGGTGTATGATCCTATACGCAATAAAATCTCTAGTGAAATATTTAAGTAACGTAAAATAAATGTTTATGTTAGTTCTCATTGACCATTTTGATGTTGTAACTTGTATAAAAAATTATATTCTACTAACAATAAAATGAATAATAAAAACGCAAAATTGTTAATTAAAATACATTTTTTAGTTAGCTTTCTCTTTCGTATTTAATATAATAATATATTAATAAGTGTTTTTATTATATAAAAATGTAATATAAATATTTTGTTTAATTCTAATAGAATCGTTCAATTCTTTATTCAATCAGAATGAGATACTCTGCTATTAATTCCTATGCAAGATTTTTAAGCAAACTTTCGATAAGAATAACATTAGACACAATGTAAACTCGATTATATAAATGTATGTACAAATGTGAATTCGTCACTATAAATGTACAAATACTCGGAAGACCGTTAGGATAAAAGTAATCTAATGGCCCGCGATTATCTGATCCGAAAAAGTCACTTGATTTCTTATTCTTACAATATCTATAAAATATGCTATAAACATATTAAATATAACAATATTACCTCACAATTTATTCAAAAGACAATGGTATTGCGAATAATCACATCTATTTGGCTTGATTATCTCTTTGTCGGCTTACCTGTACAGATATTAACGGAGCACGCAATTTCTGCTTCTGCACGGCACAACGTTTCCGCTGAAAGAGGAAGAAAAATTCGTTGACGCCAGAATTTCATTGTCCTGATTGGTCGAGCTGGTCAAGCTTCGCAGTCGTGATTGGCGGATACTCGTCGAATCGATATATTTCGTTTCAGCCAATCAATTCAAAAATCTCGCACGATATCTATCGAAAACCTTCTATTAGCCCCCAAACAATTTGGCGCGAATATTCAAAATTGTTCGAAGTCACTATGGAAATGAACGTGATACGATAATTAATAAAATAAATAATACATTACTAATAATTAAATAAATAATTTATTACAATTGTATTCATGATTATGAAATTCTTCATTGATTATAATTGTTTAATGCGTATATCTTATTAAAATTATAGAGCAATAATGGAGTTTCAAACTGAGTGTAGCTCGGTGCTGGTTAGAACACGAGGTTAGAACATGCGAGTTCGTGGAATGCATGATTCCTCATGAGAATAATTTCAGTCTACTATTATGTTTCGATCGACGAGGTGTTTGATATCCGCACTGCATCGCGTGAAAGATCGCTATTTGCACACGTACGATCAGCACTTGTCAGACGTCGCCGAGTATGAATGTAAGTTGGGGTACCAAAATCAATGCAATATTTAATCATATTTATATACGTCAAGTGTAATATTTAATAGCGATTATTAATACATTGTAGCTCCTATCACGGACGAATATAAAAAGGGTCCAACGGAGGGTAGATCTTTTTATTTGGACGCTCAAGCTACTACCACGCTGGTAAATTCAAAGCGTGATGTCACATGATGCAATCTATATGCATGTGAAAAACTAAGACGTCGTACTATCACGCAGGATCCTCGGGTATTAGATAAAATGATGCTGTATCTAACAGTATACCATGGCAATCCACATTCCAGAACTCGCATGTATGATTAGGAGTCGGAAGCAGCAGTCGAGCATGCTCGCCAAGTTGGTGCCTTAACTTGTAAAATTTACTTTTGTATTTTATGATCTTATAATTATGAGAAATTATTTGTGTACTTTCTTTTTAACAGAAAATTGCAGATTTCATAGGAACAGATAAGTAGGAAGTGATATTTACATCCAGTGCGACAGAGTGTAATAATATAGCTGTGAAAGGTGTAGCAAGGTTCTATAAATCAAGGAAAAATCATGTGACAACTCAGATAGTGAGAAAATTGCGTCTTTATAATAAGTCCTATTTCTTAATAGATATAATGAACTTGTTGAATTTATCTAGGAGCACAAATGTGTATTGGATTCGTGTAGAAGCAGAAGGATATGATGTAACGTATATTTCTGTTAATTCAAATGGTCTTATTTATCTCAACTAATTAGAAGCAACCATTAGTCCATGTACATCGCTCGTTTCTGTAATGATGGTGAATACTGAGATTGGTGTTAAACAGCCTATCGAAGAAGTTGGCGCCATTTGTAGGTGAGTGTTAAGACCTTAACATTATGTTTATTCTATTATAATTCTCTTTTAATTTGTTTTTCTTAATGTTTCAGAAAGAAGAAAGTTTTTCTTAAAATGTTTTTCCAAATGTTACAGAAAGGAGGAAGCTTTTTTCACACAGATGCTGTGCAAGCTATTGGCAAAGTACCAATGTAAATCGTAAATCTGAAAATCGTTAAACGGATAACGACATGTAACGATGTAGTTATCTGTTTAACGAGTAACAGAATCGCTAACTAACTAATTGTTTTGTCATTATCACTTTTAGCAATTTAATATATTCATAGATAAATGAAAACATTTGACATAAAAACTCTCTTTTTTGTGCATGTGCATATAAAGTACATACAGCATTGGAAATATCTCTCGCTATTTCAGGTATCGATTTAACAGTTTTTTTATTGACTTTAAGAATGACAAAATATTTCAGATGATCATAGGATCGGAAATGCATATTTTTCGAATTACAATAATTTTTTCTTTGCGACAGAGTTTTATAAGGACGTCTAAAGATTTATAAAAATTTGATTTTAAAATTAGAAAGATGAAACCTTGCAATTGCTGTTTTCTGCATACATAAAATCATTCTTGGTCTGCCAAAATTGCGTAGAATCACTGGTCGGTCGCATACAAAACACAATTATTCTTAAATCATCGCGTTTAACTCAGAGATAGATAAACGCGCCTGTAGGGCGCGTTAGCTATTCGTTACAGATCGTTTTTTTTTATGTCAAACGTTTTCATTTACCTATGAATATAATAAATTGCTAAAAGTGATAATGACAAAACAACGTATACAGTTGCAGAAAGCCGAAAACATTATGAAGGGAAATAAATCTCATCTACAATAGATATGGACACAATCGAAATGGCCCAAACTAAAGAGAAAAAAAATCTTATATAAGGAAAAGTAAAGTGATGTTTAGAGCACTGCATTATGAATGTTTGCTACTTAGTAGTTACATTGAAAACTCATATGTAATAGATTTAATACAAAGTAAAGATAGCATGGGGTACATCACAATGAAACAACTATATATATCGATCTAGGCCACTAACCTGTACAATAAATTGTTGACGTGACAATAAACGATACCAGATGATGTTTGTGTAAAGATCTCCAAGTCATCCATAGTATCCGCAGTAATTGTCGTATCTGTTAATAAATTAATTTTATGTCAAAAATCATTTCTTTCAAAACAATTAATTTTATAGGATCAGGATTATTATTTGGGTACCATAATGATATATATATTGATGATGGATTAAAGTAATTTTATGTATGTTTTGCTTATCATAATAGAAAATTATCCAGATTATTCCACACTTAAAGTATAAGCAAAAACTTTCAAAATTTTACAAGAGAGTATATAGGAGCAAAAAAAAGAAAAAAATTACTAACATAAGTATTATGTCGATTAAAAATTGTAATTTGTTTTAACGAAATCAAAATAAAATCCGTGCAATTTTTTCAAGACGAATATCTATCAAACCCATTAAAAATTTAGATTTTTAACAAAAATTCATACATATTTAATTTATTAAAAAATATGTAATTAAAAGTAATATATTAAATATTATATATTTATAATTTATATATATTGTCTCTTTTTGCTTATATTAATAGTTTATAATCATTGTTATTATTTTTAACTGTTAAAAATTAATATATTGATAATAATGGTTAAAAAGAATTTGAAAATAATTAATAAAACTTGCAACATTAAAAGAGTAAACATAATATACAACTTTGGAAAAATCAGAAATTATTTAAAAGTTAAAAGACACCTATTTTAATTAATATATCATTCATTTTGTTTACCTGTTGTTTCATTAATAATTAAATTATAAACTTATGCAAATACATATTTTAATAAGAAATGAACAGAAAAGTAGGAGCAAGATTATAATGTCTTATCACATTGAAAATTTTAATTTTGTATTTAAAACATGATGTGTTTAATCTTTTTCTTTATTTCTTATTTTTTTCAAAATAATTATTTACATATGTATTATTTTATTATAATCAAATAATTACGATACTTTTTTAAATCCAATACTAAATTAAAATTTATCCAAAATTGAAATTTATTTATATTATACAATGTAATGTTTTTTATTTTATTATATGTTTTTTAATATTAATTTTGTTGGTTAATTATCATTGTTGTGATAAAAGTTAAAATACATTAATTATTAAACAAATTTGAAGATGATTAATAAAATCTGCGACATCACAAGCACATATGCAAAACTTCAAGAAAATAAAAAATTATTTGTAAATTATATAAATTTATATTAATTTTTGTGTGTGTGTGTGTGTGCGTGCGTGCGTGCGTGCGTGCGTGCGTGAGCGTGTGTGTGTGTGTGTGTGTGTGTGTGTGTGTGTGCATGTTTATATAAAAATAATATCTAATATTCTCATGATTGTATTTGTTTAATTTATAAGGGAGAGTCCGTCTCTCTCTCTTCTATACAGATACACCATGTAGAGTTTTGGTATCATTTTGAATTTCTAATGATCGCAAAAGCGATATTAATTTAAATGTGATATAGATATATGATCCTACGCAATAAAATCTCTAGTGAAATATTTAAGTAATGTAAAATAAATATTTATGTTAGTTCTCATTTTGATGTTGCAACTTGTGTAAAAAATTATATTCTACTAACAATAAAATGAATAATAAAAACGCAAAATTGTTAATTAGAATACATTTTTTAGTTAAGCTTTCTCTTTCATATTCAATATAATAATATATTAATAAGTGTTTTTATTATATAAAAATGTAATATAAATATTTTGTTTAATTCTAATAGAATCGTTCGATTCTTTATTCAATCAGAATGAGATACTCTGCTATTAATTCCTATGCAAGATTTTTAAGCAAACTTTCAATAAGAATAACATTTGACACAATGTAAACTCGATTATATAAATGTATGTACAAATTTGAATTCGTCACTATAAATGTGCAAATACTCGGAAGACCGTTAGGATAAAAGTAATCTAATGGCCCGCGATTATCTGATCCGAAAAAGTCACTTGATTTCTTATTCTTACAATATCTATAAAATATGCTATAAACATATTAAATATAACAATATTATCTCACAATTTATTCAAAAGACAATGCTATTGCGAATAATCACATCTATTTGGCTTGATTATCTCTTTGTCGGCTTACCTGTACAGATATTAACGGAGCACGCAATTTCTGCTTCTGCACGGCACAACGTTTCCGCTGAAAGAGGAAGAAAAATTCGTTGGCGCCAGAATTTCCTTGTCCTGATTGGTCGAGCTGGTCAAGCTTCGCAGTCGTGATTGGCGGATCGTCGAATCGATATATTTCGTTTCAGCCAATCAATTCAAAGATCTCGCACGATATCTATCGAAAACCTTCTAGCAGTCCTCAAACAATTTGGCGCGAAGATTCAAAATCGTTTGAAGTCACTATGCAAATGAACGTGATATGATAATTAATAAAATAAATAATTACTAATAATTAAATAAATAATTTATTACAATTGTATTCATGATTATGAAATTCTTCATTGATTATAATTGTTTAATGCGTATATCTTATTACAATTTTAGAGCAATAATGAAGGAGTTTCAAAATGAGTGTAGCTCGGTGCTGGTTAGAACACGAGGTTAGAACATGCGAGTTCGTGGAATGCATGATTCCTCATGAGAATAATTTCAGTCTACTATTAGAATGTTTCGATCGACGAGGTGTTTGATATCCGCACTGCATCGCGTGAAAGATCGCTATTTGCACACGTACGATCAGCACTTGTCAGACGTCGCCGAGTATGAATGTAAGTTGGGGTACCAAAATCAATGCAATATTTAATCATATTTATATACGTCAAGTGTGATATTTAATAGCGATTATTAATACATTGTAGCTCCTATCACGGACGAATATAAAAAGGGTCCAACGGAGGGTAGATCTTTTTATTTGGACGCTCAAGCAACTACCACGCTGGTAAATTCAAAGCGTGATGTCACATGATGCAATCTATATGCATGTGAAAAACTAAGACGTCGTACTATCACGCAGGATCCTTGGGTATTAGATAAAATGATGCTGTATTTAACAGTGTACCATGGCAATCCACATTCCAGAACTCGCATGTATGGTTGGGAGTCGGAAGCAGCAGTCGAGCATGCTCGCCAAGTTGGTGCCTTAACTTGCAAAATTTACTTTTGTATTTTATGATCTTATAATTATGAGAAATTATTTGTGTACTTTCTTTTCAACAGCAAATTGCAGATTTCATAGGAACAGACAAGTAGGAAGTGATATTTACATCCAGTGCGACAGAGTGTAATAATATAGCTGTGAAAGGTGTAGCAAGGTTCTATAAATCAAGGAAAAATCATGTTATGACGACCCAGATAGTGAGAAATTTGCGTCCTTATAATAAGTCCTATTTCTTAATAGATATAATGAACTTGTTGAACTTATCTAGGAGCTCAAATGTGTATTGGATTCGTGTAGAGCCTTGGAAGCAGAAGGATTTGATGTAACGTATATTTCTGTTAATTCAAATGGTCTTATTGATCTCAACGAGCATAAACCTTAGGATTTATATTTATTGTTTAAGAAACTAGCATCGAGTAATTGAAGTTACAATAAGATGTATCATAATCTGTGCTTTTTTAATAGATTATATATTTAACGCTTTTTACGAGTTGAAGATTTTGCCGCTGTATATACGCAATTATTAATTTATATTGCATTTGTGTTGAAAAATTACAACACAAAATTGACCTTGTCTTTAATGTGTTCATTAGAGTTTCGTGATAATATATTGTGTCTTTAAATACAATAGTCGAAGCACGGCAACATTCCGCAAATCGTGATGGCGATTAAAATTGATTAGTCACGATAAATTATATAGGTATAATAAAAAATCCTCTCAATGCGAGATATTTCTTCCGATCCAAAGTAATGATTCTAAAAGATAAATATTTATTTGCAATTATCTAGTGAATTAAATACCCGGTAAAAAAGTCTATATATATATGATCATTCATAAATATATATAAAATATGCTCATATATGTTCTCGATTGTAAAAAATATCTTAATCATAGAAAAATAGTGCAAAATAAACAAAGTAAAACTAAGAAGTTAATGAGAGAGGCACATTGAAAGTTTTTTATCCAAACTCTTGCTCTCATTATAGATAAATACAATGTATTAAATTACACTGTGCAAAAATTATTTATTTGGATAAATTTGATATAAATCACGGAATAATAATAAATAAATAATAAATTATTCACCTCATGGTTGCTCCGCCGTTGCCTGATGCCACCCCAGGCCTCCTTCTCCTCTCTTATTTCACTTTGTCGCTTCTTCGTACACATAGTTGAAATAATCTAATGTCATAGAAGAATATATAAAAAAAATAAAATATCTCTCTCATTTTATGGTTATTTTATAAAGTAACAAAAAAGATTTGTTGCATACATAAAAATAAAAAGTTCTTACATAATTTATAAATGTACAAACTTTTACAAAATATGATAAGCATATACTAGATATCAAAAATGTTCATAAATCTTAGATTCTCTTATATGATCTAAATTACACACATATATCGCGATTATATAATATATATTTTGAGTAAGAGAAACTGTATTCTTTTAATACAATTCAAATAATTAAAATATTTACTTTAATGGAATGTGATCTCTTTAACTATAATTCTAAAAAATAAAATAACGATATAATATATTTAAAAGTTGACCTAATAATGCATAATATGACCCATGTGTCATTGTCATGTATTGTGATATGTTGATCTTTATTGATCATTGTTGTATCTTTATTTATATTTTAAAAACCTGAATTTGACAAATATAATACAAAACTATTTTTATATATATTGTAGAACTTTCTATTATTTGATAAATATAACTTTCTAAAACCGAAGTATATAATATCATTTTATATAATATTACGTGTTTAAATGTATACTTTCATTATCGGTTTCGTCCATAATATTTTCGAAAGCAAAACTAGACTTTTCTATTTGATTGCATATCTGTAAAAGCTTCTTGCTTTCTTCTTTCTATATCCTTTGATTAATTGGAACATACAATTCACTTATATCACCAAATTCATCAAGATCTAATTTCTGTTTTTCATCCTCAGCATAAACATATTTTTCCTTGAATGTCAAAGATTTTAATTCGTCAATTTTATAT
This sequence comes from Lasius fuliginosus, assembly GCA_949152495.1. Taxonomy (NCBI): domain Eukaryota; kingdom Metazoa; phylum Arthropoda; class Insecta; order Hymenoptera; family Formicidae; genus Lasius; species Lasius fuliginosus. Next base: position 12,157,476 of record OX424443.1, on the reverse strand, counting down.
TCTGGACAATTTTCTGCATTTTCTTGGTTGGTAGATTCCATAGATTGCAAATTTCTTACACTAAATTGAAAGATTCGTTTTTTACATGTATAGTCTATTATATTTGTCACATTTAAATCATTATCTTCATTTTCGCTCGTGAAATCATCGGGAGAAAGTTCATTAAATATCCTATCAATCGTATTATTCAATTTTGAATCTATCTTATCCATCTCCATAACTCTTTCGAATTGTGGTCTACATTTTATTTGTTTTATGTCCGTCGCAACGTTTTCAGGCACATTCTTTATTTCTAATTTATTTACTTTACTCAAAGTATTTTCCTGCTTCGATCTTTTCGGTGTTATTGCTATGTTCTCAAAAGACCCAACTAATTCCGGGTAACATTTTAAAACCAAGTCTTGTGGCTCAATACTCGTTAGTAAACTGTCTTCTACATCATTCTATTATCATTCGACTTTATTTGCTCTTCGTATTCTTTTAACATTTCTACTGCACTATGTTCCTTCTTCCAAATAATTTCATAACTAGCTATAGATCTGATATTACGTATCTTTTTTATTTGATCAGGAATGAATAAGTTTGACATAGACAAACGTTCATCAAGTGTAAAAAATCTGGCAGATGTAAAAGTTGCCATCTAGTAGTTAGTGTGAATATTTTTTCAAATGCATATTGTGGTTCCCAACATAGATATTTCTCCATAAAGTCCTAATACAAAAAATTATATATATTTAACCATATATTTAACAAAAAAATTATTTTGTAACATGTTATAATATATATGTAACAATATATTTACAACAAATTGATTGACTTGAGGTTGCTTCCATTCTATATCCAATTTAGTTGGAACTGAATCTTTTTTTAATAAGAAATTCTATTAATTCCTGATTTGGGAAATTTTCACCATAATGTGCCTTTTTCCTCAATGATATTTTATTTATCATCAGTATTCTCTTTTCTCTATGTACATTAAAGTACAATATATTTAATTATTAAGTACAATATACAACTCAAAGATACGTAATGCACTAATAATTTACCTGAAGTCATCATTACACTTTCCAACAGTACCACAATCAGCACAACCCGATTTTTTGTTTTTGTAGTTTTCCTTGATGACCACATGCTGTACATAAATCAGAATTTAATAAATCTGACTCAATTCTATCTAAACTTGTGCCAGTTCTCCAATCTTTAATCCTGAAAAGAGAGGAAATAAAAACAATTTAGTTACAATAATTTGATAAATTTGATTAATATATAATCTTTAGATGCATCTAATATTCTAACCTTTGTAAAACATTTTCATCGTCTACAGTCTTGAAAAATTTTAAAGCAGCCTCTTTTCCAGCACCATTCACTCCTTCATTATAGTCACAGCCGCACAATAAAGCCAATGCTATCATTTTATTTGGTCTTATATTCAATGTCTTTTCTATCTTTTCCATATTGTAGATATCTACAGAACCAGCTGTAGCCCCACGATTTCCTTGACTACTTGTACAAAAGTTTCTGTATACTACACCTTTTGCGCCATATAAGAAGCAATCACTGTCTTGACTTATACATCCATCTACAAGCTAAAAATATATTTCTTCTTTATAATTAAGATAATCAGTAATTTGTTTATCAAAGAAAATTAAGTTATAAATGTACCTCATCCTCATTTCAATATGCACATATAGCTTCTGCTTCACCATGGCTCTGTACACAAGCAATACCCATGAATTTCAATATTTCCCTACATTCATTTAAAACTCGATTAAACTGTGTCCTCCCTCCTTTCTTAGCAGCTTTCTTTCTTTCTTCAATCTCTATGCACGTTAACGTTTCATTCATTGTTTAATTCGTCTAGTCTCATTACTAACCAAATATAACATTCGACATCCATAGATTTATGATTTATACGCCAACGCTTTGTCGGCAAATATTGTAACTAAAAAGAGATATTAAGTCGAAACTACGGATGGTAAAAGTCACATTTAAACTGTCGATAAAAATGTCTTATCGACATCTAGTATCTCTACATGACATTAATCAATTTATCAAATTTACAATCTCACTTTAATGTTTCTCACGCATATGTATATTTTTGTTTATTTGTAGCACAAATCTCGCCATTCAGTTTAACGAAAATGAAAAGCAAGCTGAAAAAAGATTTGCATATGCGAAGATAAAACGCCTTTATTATAGCCAAGCAATATTTATAACCTAACTTGAGAAGCAGACTATAAGAGATTTTATATAATTGACTTCATGAACGAAATCAGCATTGACAATAAGATGGTCAATAAAAACACCAGTGGCAATCTTCTGCTACCAGCAAAAAAACTACCAGAATGTTGGAATCAAGAAGAGAGAATGAGTGCATTGTTTTCACCGTTTCGCGGTAAATCAGCTAATCCACAAGATTGGACTTCTAAATACAAATTCTGGCATAATTTGATATATGAATGGCTGAAATATACTATGCGATGCAGTTTTTCTATCATCGATTTAAATGAAGCTTTTAAAAGAAGAGGTTGCACACCTCTTTGTCCGGTTACTGTGATTGAAGAGCTTCTCAGGTATTATAGTCTATTAAATATAATATGCAGTAAATTAATTAAATATTTCTACTTTAGTTATTATTAGTCAATGATTGTCTTTATTATAATAAAGATAATTATTCGTGTATATGTGTTATTGTCTATATAAATCAGATATATTATTTAATTTGATATGCGCTCTTTAATGTTGTCATATCTTAATATATATATATATATATTTTATTAAAATCTTCCAGAAATAATTGAATGATTCAAGAGACTGATTTTTTACAAGAACCATGCGAAACATGGACAGCATGATCAATTGATATATTTATAAAAAAAAAACCAATTAACTGGTCTTTCTCCAAAGTAAAGAATTATATAGTAGGTCAGAATACAAATAACACAGAAGTGAGATACATACACTTGCGAATTGTTCGGGAATTGGGTGATATTACTTTTTCCATTGCTGACATTAAAAAGGACAATGTTTTATTCCCAATCTCTGAAATAGTAGAATATTGCAAGAGCAAAACTAAGAAACAGATTTCAGAGAATACAGTGAGATTAATGTTGGAATGATTAAGGCACAGAAAAAAGGTTG
>OX424443.1:12101135-12154135 GCA_949152495.1 Lasius fuliginosus | reverse complement strand
CTTTCAGAAAAAATTTCAATTCAAGCATAACCATTAATTATTAATTGCGTTTTATTATTGTTATTCATACATAACCATTGCCGGTTTCTTCCAGAATCAACAGTCATGATTCAAGAATATCTAGATCACCATGCTCTTGATGCAAAAATGTCTAGCATTTTAGAATAAAGTTAGTCATGATTCATGAATATCTAGACACTACCGCGTCTGATTCGAAAATGCCCGGAAGTGAATGACATTAATGACGCATTTCGTGGCATATAGATATAATCGCCTAATGATCGATTTCAATGACAAGTTCTTACGAACGTTGCTCAAGAGATGTGAACATCTTAGATAATATATCGTCGTCGTCTCGCAGATCGTTTTCGACGACGGACGGCATCGCGTTACGCAAGAAGGCCATGTTTGAAATATGGCGCGCTTCGTCGATTGCTTCGTGACGACGGCCGACAGATGGCGTCGCGATGCTCGCGCCTAGCCGTTCGGATTGGCCGCTTCGAAAGTAGTGCCCGACATATGTCTCGTTTCCCGCCTCCGGTGCGGTTTGTGTTGTGTTGTGCGCGAAGAGGGAAGAGGGGTGTTGAGGGGGTGGGAAAGGAAGAAGGGGGGGGCAGGGGACACACCGCACACAGTCCGGTGAGTCGGATCCGTAGAGACACGTAGAGACGCGGCGCGTAAGGGCTTTAGACCAGAATCGAATCGCGGAGAGTTGGCTTCTCGTTCTTCGTTCTTCGGCACGCGAGAACGCGCGACGCGACGCGACGCACCGCACCGCACGCATTCACGCACGTACGCCGAGAGAATCGTGGGCACGCAACGCACGGGCAATAACGACGGTGTGGCATCCCTGTCCGCGCACCCTGTCTGGTGACCGATCGTGGTTCGGCCGTGTCCGTCCGTCATATTCCCGGCCCGACAGAGAAAGAGAGACAGAGAGAGAGAGAGAGTGAGAGCAAGGTTGCTGGCACACGTAGTTGGTAGTGTTGCGACGCAGCGAGGCGGAGGGGACAGCGTGCGCGTACACGGAGCGAGGCGAGAAACGAGCGATTGGGAACTGACTGCCGGCCATGGAGAAGCGGATAGAGCTCGAGAAGCGGGGAAAGAAGCCCGGCGATGTAAGACAACCCTTCAGTTTTTACTGCTGCTCTTCAATCTCGTATATATCTCGATTCCCTTCCCTCTCCCTCTGTGTATTTGCGTATATGTGTTTCTCTCCGATTTTTTTTTTTCTTCCGCGGTCTCCGATTTCCAGCACCCGCGCGCTTCTTTATTAACTCGCATAGAGAACCAACATTGCATTTGTACAAGCCGTGCACGTCGCGTACCCGTGTCACGAAACGATCGTGCGTCGTTGTTACCACCTGGGTGCTCCGCGAGGCGTGCTCCAACGCCGCACGATAGTGTTGAACGCGCTATCGGCCCGCGATAGAACGAAGGAGAGAAAGAGAGAGCAAGAAAAAAAAGAGAGAGAAAGAAGGAAAGAAAGAAGACAGACATTCGTCGTCGTCGTGCTGCCTCTCGCGCTTTAGCGGCGGCAAAACACCACGCATTCGCTAATGCGGCTAAATGCCGCGCTCCGGTGTCTCGCACTTCCGTCTTTCTCTTTTTCCAATTCCTCCGCGACCGCTCCTCGCCGCGAACATTCCGTTCTGACGGCGACCGCGTGGCCGTCCGTCCCGTCGCCGCTCTCGATCCGTCTCCACCGACCGCGGGAGAGGAGGATGGCATATGCACGCATATCCTGACGACGATGCATGGCCGCGAAAAGCGAGGCGCGAGCATGGCGCGCCGCTCTAGAAGCTTCATCGTTCTCTCCTTTTCTCTCGCGCTTTCGCTCGCTCGTCTCGTTCTCTACCTTTTTCGCGATCGAGTGAAAAAAAATGCGTGCGTTTCCACGCGGTAAACTTTTCGTGGAACGCGCTCCATTTCTCCATTGCTCTTCCTCCTTCCTTCCTCTCTTCTCCCCCACTTCTCTCTCTCTCTCTCTCTCTCTCTCTCTCTCTCTCTCTCTCTCTCTGCTATGTATTTACCTACATACTCGCCTTGCCGCTCTACTTCGCTTCATTTCGCATCGCTGCTGTCGCGAGAGGCGGCGTGTCAACGCGACGAAATCATCGCCCTCGGAAGTGATCACGCGGCGCGATCGGCGTCCGAGAAGTTCGAGGCGGAAATCGAGGACGCGCGAGATCGCGGGCTTCCACCGAAAACGCGCAATAGTGCGCGTAAATGCGTGCGCGTATAGCGCGCGTACAGACGCGTTGCTCCGCGATCTCGCGCGTCCTCGTAATGTTGCGCGCTCGCTTCCTCTTATCGCGACGCCAGCGTGAGATTTACGCGCTAGATTTCGCGTGATCACGGCGACTTGGAGGAATTTACCATATTTTTTTTTTTTTTCTGATAATGCGTGCGTTCTGGAAACACGCGGCGAGGACGAGACGGATCTAAATCGCGACTGGGCGCGTCGAATTCACATACGCACCGGGTTGATTAATGGTGGATAAAGTCAGCCGACGACGACCAACGTCGTCGTCGGCTGACTTTATTTACAAACGATTGATCGAATTCGATCGATTCACTTTTCCCTCTTTGAATCGTGGCGTTGGTTATAATATAAATAAAGGCAGATTTATTTCAGTTATTTTTTTTTCTCCGCATCGATAAACATTGCGGGGCATTCAATTATACGATTTAATTTCCAATGTAATGATGAAAACTATAGGTTGAGTTATATGCAAAAAGAAAATATATACATTAAGCATGATTGCATGCAATTAAAAATAATTGCGTTAAATATAGATAATCGCTATTTCATATAGAATGTTCTCCTTTCGACATCTATATACATCGTACTTAATACATGCTTGCGGATACTAATAAGTTAACACTTGAATCCAGGAATTGTGGTCTAATTAGTTTGAATCTAATTTTTCGCTATCGAGAATGAGTATTTAGAATAAATTTGTATATCTCTCAATTTTTTGGAAAAAAAGAAAAATATTACATATTTTTCTTTATAAATGCAGCAACAAGCATAAAAATTACTAATAAGATAATAAAAAATAATTACTTAAAAAAAATCTTGTATAATAAATGCTAAACTATGCACTCGAATGAATACTAATCTCGGCATGCTTGAGAATGAGTCATTTCACGCCATTGTTAACATTAAGAAAAATGATGTTGCTACTTTGAACTTAATTGTATCGTTTAGAGATTAATTTGTTTAGACTGATGGAATGAATTATGTAAGCGAACGATTAAATCTCTTCATGATTATTTCGTGATCCTTTATGATTAATTGCGTAAAAGTTCTCATGACGTCGCTGCAATGAGTTAATTAGATGAAGTCAATCTACAGAATTTTTAGAGCAAACTTGTGAAATTGAATCATCTCTCTGTGCGAATATCCGTACAACTATTCGTGTAACAAAATGTTATAGAGAAATCGGACACCAGTGTTGTATCATAAAATGTAATTAGAATCAATCGGTAAAATACTTTGACGGTGGATTTTCCGCAGATAGCATTGCGGACGAAATGCATCATATTTTCTATTGTGCGAGACGTGATTTTCATTAATTAAACGTGATCATTGTGCAAAAAAAACTAAGTGATAATCCAACTTTAATATATTGCCATATATGTCTTAGACAGACGGCGATTGACAGATGATTTATGAAATTTCGGAGTACTTGTCGCATAATCATTCGAGTTGCAAAAAAAAATTGTCTAATTAAGAATGATCTAGATGTTTTGTGCATTTCTCGAGTAAACTGTGTCGACTCTTAAAACTTTGCTTAAATTAATCAAACTTGAATGGGAACCATTCCTTTTCCAATTTCTTTTCTGATGTCTCTTTATGTCAATTATATTTGTAATTGTTCTTTTAAAAATGTTCTTGAATTTTACGGTGAACGCGATAAATGTTTAATTTTTTTGCAGACATTTTTTCACTCAAAAAATTTTGAACTTTAGAAAGATTTTTAGACAGATTTTTTTTCTATAAAATATGATATTTGTTTAAATAAAAATTTTAATTATAATACATCTGTCAATCTAAAAATGAGCTTCAAAATTCCTTTAGTTTCTTCAACAATTAGATTATTCACATTTTGTCATTGGTAGGGTTACACTTGCTAGCATAGTAATGATATGAGACGTTATTATGCAAATCGTGAAACAAGTTTTGTTCCGAAGAAAGTTCTCGCGCTTTTATTTGACATAAAGAAACCGAGAAAAATTTGATATCAAAAGACGCTCAATTAACAAATTTCAGTCGAGAATAATCTCAAATAATTCTGCTAGATACAACTGTTTCTTTTTTTTTTTTTTACGTCGTCTTTGTTTCGGTTTATATAGTGATAATAGAGAAATCGTTACGTGATACGTCCTGCGTATGAAGAACTAACGCGACATATGTTTACTTGATTAATGTATTTTTTAGCATCAAGGCGTCGCCACCGATACGATGCGAAAACGCGCGAGGGATCGCGCGAAAAAGCGAGTTGCGCGCGCGTCAGCAACCGCGTTATGTAAATGAATGGCAGCTCAAGCGCGCGCGCGCGCTCGCTCGCTCGCTCGCCGCCATGAGAGAGAAGCGCGTGCACGCGACAGCTGGACGTCGCCATTACATCGCGACGTGCGCCGGGATGTTTCCGCCACGTTTCCCGGAAGACGCGCGTCGGCCGACAAGCTACTTTAACAATCGCGACGCCGTCCCGTCGAGCGCGCGCGTACGCACGTAATTTAATGCGTAGTTGCGTGCCACGCGCGTAAGTGCGTCCTCGTACGCGATCGCGTTTCGTCATGACGCGTCGCTAATCACCGCAACCGCCATGTTGGACGAGTCCACTCTGCCGGCTGATTCCGGTCGATTCGCCGTCGGAGTGACACGCACGTACGCACTCTTCCGCGCGCGCTCTCGGCCACGAGAGGATTCCCCCCCTTTGAGGTGGCGCGACGCGAGATTCAACGTCACATCGTCGAGTCAAATCGTGCCGATGTCAGCCGGCGTCGCTCGATTTTCTCAGGTGCGTCGCCGCGTCCGTTCATCTGCGTGCGTGCGTGCATGCGTAGGCGTTCGCAGAGCCGTAGCTAGGGTGTGGCGTTAGATGATGGCACCGGCCGGTTGCGACTTTGAATGCAAATTTGAAAAATTAGAAAATTTTTATCCCTTGAAAAATTTGATAGAGATTATTCTATTCATTAAACTCGTGATCGGATATATTCTGTGGTGGACCGCGCAGAAAATTTTGCATACTGTTTTTTTTTTTATATCAGGAAAAGGAGAGAGAGAGAGAGAGAGAGAGAGAGAGAGAGAGAGAGAGAGAGAGAGCTCGTTTTAATGTTCTTACTGTCATTATATAAGTCTTTTTTTCTTCTTAAATGTACAAGGTTTCAAATTTATGCGCTTGTTACGATCGCGAATCGATTCCTTTATATTATGACTTTGAAACTTTATACTCATTCTCTACGTTGACCACCCGCGTTGCGTTGCAATGCATCTTGGATGCAGTGTCATACTCTATTTATTTAGAAATATATATGGCTATAATATTTGTTAAAATTGGAAACATTCCTTTATGTCGTTGGATAATAACCAAAAAGAGCGTAAAAAAGCATAAATATTTAAGCGCAGATGGAAATATCAATATTTGCAAATATTGTCATTATAAAGCATATCTATTTTTATTATGGAAATGAGATACACAATAATAATTTCACAATTTTAAAATATCAAGAAATTTCAGCATTGTGAAATATACGTTCTCCTTGGTTTTCCCTTCGATCCGTGACTGTCATTGATCCGTTCCTATGTCTCTTTGTAATACTGTCATTACAATCGGTGCGACACCAAGCATAATCAATCTGGCCGATTCGTCGCATAAACATGAGAATATATAAGATATCTAGATGAAAAATATAGGGTGCGAAGCGGAAAAAATAATACATAATTTAACTAAATATTAAATCGATCAGGAAATTTCAAAATGTGAACGGAATACACCGTACGCTCACTCTTTAAATTTAACGCGGATCTCGTGAAAACAACTCGCGAATTAAGTACGAGAATGTGTCATTTGTTCTTTCGTATTATCATAAGTGACAAGGACGATATACGATGAATTATCGTATCAGCGAATGCGAAAAATCGATTCGAGTCACAGATTATTATTGTTATCGATGTGAAATGTCAAGTATAAAAAGTACGATACATTAATATCCGCAATCAAGGAAATAACTTTGCTAAAAATATCGAGAGGGAAGGGGAAGAGATTATCGGTATCATCTTTACTTAAGAGAGGCGTCGTGACACACTCGCAAAGTCCTCTAACGTCATTTCGGGTTGTCCATAGGAAAACGCGAATGCGGTGACATAATATTCAAGCATCGATACTTCCGGTATCGATGATAGCTAACCCCCTCCCCCCCCCCCCCCACCCCTCGTACTCCGGCGTCGCGTGCCGCAGTCCGTGCTTGTCGCTCACCGGCTTTTCCGATGCCGCTAAACAAGACGCGGCATGTACATACTCCGCTTACCGTCACGTCTCACCCCCTCCTCCCCCTCCTCTCGTATCACCCTTGCCTCCCTCGTCCGCCATCCCCCGTAACACCTCTGTCTCCTATCCGGCCTCCGCTCTCGCCCTCTCTCGCCTTTCTCTTTCTCCGATCAATAAAATAGCCCATCTCCCGCAAAAGCTTATCGCTCGTTTGAATTTTAGCGGAGGACGCCGGCCGACTTTTTCGACCGCGAGCGGCCGTCGTTTCGGCCATTCGTTCTTCTCCTTTCCTCGGCGAAGCCGCCGCGCGAAATACGCACAATTCCGCGGCGCTTCGACGATTCGAGTATGATTTCAATCGATTTGGCGCTCGCTTTCGCGAAACGCAAATATTTACGAGCTCAAAAATATCAATGCCTCGAAATGATGACTGTTATTCTTAATTTAGCACATTTAACGCTCCTTATAATTTAGAGAGAGAGAGAGAGAGAGAGAGAGAGAGAGAGAGAGAGAGAGAGAGAGAGAGAGAGAGAGAGAGAGAGAGAGAGAGAGAGAAAGAGAAACATATGACACACTCCATCCACGTGTTTCTATTTCCACATAACTTGATATTAATCCTTGAAAAAATCGCATGATGCAATTTAATTTTTCACTCACACTGACGCAGAAACATTGCACGCAATCTTACGACATTTGCATCAAAACTTAGTCTTCTTCGTTTGTTAACATAAACGTTCGCTATTAGTAATTATATGATACATGCGTATGTTTCATTTATGTTTTATTATAGATCAAAGAACTTGTTCTTGATAACTGTCGGAGTACGCACATTGTGGGCTTGACAAATGAATTCAGCGCCCTGGAGTCATTGAGTCTTATCAATGTGGGTCTTACCAGTCTAAAAGGCTTCCCAGAGTTATCCAGTCTTAAAAAGGTATATATAAATTTATTTATTTATCGCAAAGCATAATCAAAATATTGATCTCTTATTTGAAGTAAATTTTTAATGCATGTAAAGTTTCTATCACAAATATTAGAGGAAATATATATAAATATCGAAAAATACAATTTAATAACACATCATGCAATTGTCTACTCATCAGACAAACAAATTTTCTTTTGTTTGTTACAAATACAATTGTCTTTGCATTGTGCAGTTGGAGTTGAGCGACAATCGGATTTCGGGCGGTTTAAATCTGCTCGATTCGAGCCCCAAATTAACTCATCTGAATCTGAGTGGAAACAAGATCAAAGATCTTGATACGCTACAACCATTGGTAAGTTCTCACACAGTATACACAAGTATTGAAGACATTTATTATCGCCAAGTCAAATCTACTACTTTTAATACAAAATTATTTTGTATTTCAGAAAGAATTCAAGAATCTGAAGAGCCTGGATCTATTCAATAATGAAGTGACAAATATGGATAATTACAGAGAGAAAGTCTTCAATCTTATTCCCAGTCTACGATATCTTGATGGGTATGAAAATATTTACTTGAATTTGCTTTGTTACTTTCTTTATTTTCTTAAACCAATTAATTGTTTGTCTGTGAATAGATTTGATGCCGATGATTGTGAAGTTGACAGTGAAGGCGAGGATGACGAAGTCAATGGAAACGAAGATGGAGATGGGGAGGACAACGAAGAGGACAGTGAAGAAGGTCGGTCAAGAATTTAATTGTAAAATAGTTGTAAATAAAAATTAGATTATAAACAGAGATGTATATTAACGATGAAATAAATTAGTCAGTGAGCCTCACACACACAGTAATAATAATAATAATGGATATGCATTTCAAAATGCAGTTTCAGATGAAGAAGATGACGATTTCTTAGATGACGATCCAGGATTAGATATGGTCTATTCGGAAAAACTTGGGGTGAGTTTAGTTCATTTCATATTTTAAGTTCGTTTAACTATGATACGAAAAAGACATGTTTAACATATTTAAAATTCAATAAAAAAAGAAATTCGAGTTCTTTTACTTAGATATTCATTGTTCACAATGTAATTACGAAAATGTGTAGGTTATAGATTGAAGTACGATGACTTAGTTATTTAATGAAACTAAAAATAAATATCGATACATACAGGACAGCGATGAGGAAGATTACATGGGGGAGGAAGAAGAGGAAGATGATGATGAAGATAATGAAGATGATGAGCAGGAAGAAGAAGAAGGTATGATCCTTAATAATTTCTATATTATTCTTATTGTTTATTGCTTGATTTAGAATTTTCAAACTATCATAGTACCTTCAAAGAATGTAGCAAATATGAAGCATTCAGATAATGGAATTTTTTCAAAATATATAATCTTTCCTTTTATATTTTCGCGCGAGCTTACCGTTTTCTTGCGCCTTACTTTTTATAAACAAGTTTATATTTTTTTTTACAACAATATTGATTCAATTTTGTGCAGAAGAGTCTCCTGTTCGAGGAAAGAAAAGAAAAATTGAAGATGGAGGTGAGAACTTGAACGATTAAGATGGGGGACAAGTCTCCAGTACTGTTGAATGAGTGTAAAATTCGTATAAATAATAACAATAAACGACGCCGAGTGAACAGCTGGGAATCAAACTAATCGATCGACCAATGACAGACTACAGTTAGTGATGTGAATTTATCAGTAAATCATTGACCGTGAGGAAATTGTCTGTGTAACAACAAAAGATTTACCATATGGTAGAAGCGGAATGTGAATGAGATACATGAAAAAGATGGGGAGAGAAATAGATAATGATGTCATAAAAATAGGGCTGCATTCCAGCTGGACACAGCACAGTTTTAGTTATACTAACGATATTTTATATAGAGTATATAGTTAGAGTATTAGTGGTGTTGCATAGAATGAACGGAAGATCGGAATATTAAATGATTCAAAGAGAGAAAGTATGAGAGAAAGAGAGAGGGCGAGAATGAGAACGAGAGAGCGAGAAAGTGTGCGCGTGTATATGTGCGTGCGAAAGAGACAAAAATAGAGAACAGGAGGTAGCGGAGTTTTACACTTGAAGGAGCATCTTGTCTGTTAGCTCCAGTCGGCCAAAGGCTGGTCACGCTGGAATGCGGTCATCTCGTTAATCAGTACTAAGGTTACATAAGTTACATTTTAAATACATTATTATTGTACCGTGAATAAGTATATAGAGTAAACGAGGAACAACTTTTGTACAGGTTTACACCATACATCGAGGTGCATTATATGCCTCTGTGATTTTTGGGACAGAAAATAAAGAGAGAGAAAGAAATATATTGCTCTCGTATATGTGAGCGTATATATCCGACGAGGGTGGGATGGGGAAATATATGTTATAAAATAAAACAGGACTATTCGTTGTAATCGATGGCGAATGTATGCATTTCTTACGAAGATGTTTTATGCTACAGATCCGCTACAAATATACGCGAGATACGGTATCAACGGGGGAAAAGAGATAGCAAATAGCAAATAATATCATAATATTTATTATTGTTTTCAATCGCGTGATTCCGATGACAGGAGAGCGAGAGAGTTAGATCGTTTATATCCAGATATAAAATTCTCCAATACACCTCGATCGACGTGTCAAGCGTTGCGCGTGATGAACGCAGACACGATGTTATCCTAACTTAACTTAGACTTTTTTCTAGTAAGCTTTAAGTTCCAGATATTCTCTATACAATGTCTGATATACAACGGCGATCGCATAGCGGCCCAGTACACGGCTGTTAGGATTATTGTTATTTACTCTCGGGCATTGCGTAAAAGTTATGCTCCTTTAATGTAAAAGAATCAATTTGATTATTATTACGATTTATGATATTCTCTCACTTTTACAGATAATTATACAGCTATGTAACTCGATCCTTTTTTTTCTTTCTTTTTTTCTCTTCCTTTTTTTGTTATGTATATAGGGCATCACACACATATACACAGAACTATCGTATTTTCTTTTATGTATTTCTCTATTGTATTTATCTATTTATGTATTCTATCATGAATAGATATCCTTTGTCCATCTTAAGCAACCGTTTTTTTTAAATGAAAATTTAATGTGAATTATCGAAATATTTTATTTAATATTGAAGATTAGAAAATTCGTGACCCGAGTAATAAACTTTTATTAAATTGTCGCTCTAAGAAAAAGTGAAATATGATTCATTAAACCGAAAAGAGATACGATAATTCTAAGACATCCTGTGTATGCCAAAGTATAATTATGTTGATTGATAATGTGATTAATTTTTCTGTATACATAACTGCAGCAGGCCTCAGTCTTTGGAACGAATTACTAAGGAAACAAAAGTCAACATCGTGTGCGTCAAATGATTAACCTTTAATTTCTGTCTCTGAAGTTACCATTGCGCTGATACATTTCGTGATGAAGTGTGAAGATGATAATGGAAGTAATGGAGATTCATCAATATTATGATTAACATTAAATTACGAGTATGATTTTAAGAAACAAAATATTTATACTTGCGCTTTCGCACTTTTGTGAATTGTACTAAAGTCAGAAACGCAAAAATTTGACTTAGGGCAAAAAACAAAAGGAAAATGTGAAAAGAGACATTTAACGAAACAGGCGCAAGATAAAAGGATTGAACGGACGATGTAGTTAATGGTGAGACTGCGACGAGTGTAGACTGGACAGAGGACAACCAATTAACTACGTAATCGTGTGAGAATGGATGAGAGCGTGGTGGTGAATGAAAGTGCGAGGAGAGAGAGGATCGGTTTTATAAGAAAAGTAATAATAATTACGGTAGTACCGAGGACCTGGCGCCTCCTTGTCGCCAGTTTGGTTATGGCCTTATCCAATTTTTCCAAGACTAAAAGCAAATTTATATTAGGTACAATGAGTATATGTGAACATGTACAGGTCCAAATCTGTAAATTTCCAATCTGCAATTTGTAATTGCGGCTCGCGCGGAAGCGTATTAAGAGAGTTAAATTATAAATAATTAAGAATTTAAATTATAAATAATTAAAAAACATTCCGCGCGCCCCGCGACACATACACACATACACATATAACTTTTGTCAATTGCGATTTTGGATAGACCATTTATGTAAGGGAAAAAAAAAAAATTTGTCTATCACCTTCTATTATCAGATATATTACATTATATATATATATATATATATATATATATATATATATATATATATATATTACATCTGCGTATTGTCTGTCTGTTCCGTTGTTAAAATGGATTTTTATCATAACGGTTGTTTATTTCGAGCAATCCTCATCACACAAAATAAGAAAAGATAATTTATTAATAAAAACATTTACAAATCAATGATAGTGTATCCAATGTATATTGACAACTGAATCTCAATTTTTTTACTTGTTTTGATGCTTGTAGCATGAGCAAAATATAAGAATTTTTCTTCATTTATATCAGCTATTGTTAATATAAAAGCTAATGAAAATTATCTTCACATTATTCTAACGAACTAATTTTATAGAATTATATTCTTTGTAGAATACTGTTTATAGAATTTCCACAGATTTCCTACTTGTTTTCATTGCATTCTTTGAAATTTGAGAATTTACAAAATAATGAAAGTGCTCTTTAAGTTTATAACTTTACAAGATAAAAAAAAAATTCCGACTAATATCTTTACAAGTTGTAGCAAGTACCAGGAGGTGGCGACGCCACACGGCGGTCGCGCAAACTAACATCCAACATGGCCGCCAGCGACGCATGGAGATCTGCGCGCCGTCGTGCCGTCGTGCTTCGCTCTTAGTCAGTGTCTCTCCGCGCTTCGGTACGCGTGTTACGGTCTGTGCGAGTCGGTGTGCCGCTACCTCCCCTCCCCTGCGCATAGCTGCGAGCCGCCGTCGCGTCGACAGAGTTGAGAGAGAGTTTAAGTGCTTCGCTGGTTTTTTTCTTTCGGGACTCTGCACGCCGCGACCGACGTTACAGGAGCATCATGGCCGAGAGCAAGGGCGCGTTAATCGCGAAGACAGTGCAAAAACATGCAGGCAGAGCGAAAGAGAAGGTAAGTGTTCGCGTATGTCTCGTATCTATCTATCTATCTCTCTCTTTCTTTCCTTCCCTCTCGTCTCGTTTGTCGTTCTCGCGAATCGCTAGCGATCGCATTCCGATTTGTCCTCGCGGAAAACAGTAATTAGTACGAGGACTCGCGAGCGGCAGGAATTAACCCTAACCTCCATGCTGGGTCGACGAGACGTCGCGATACTCGCCGACGTCAGAGTGGTTAGAGTCGGTTACGTTTCGCGCGTCATCGTAGCGCGGTAATTACATCGCATCGCGACAATTAAATTTAGCCTCGTTTGTTTGGGTTTCGATTGAATAAGACGTGTCGTTGTCTGAAAACTAAATAATAGCTGTGACCTTGAGAAATAAAACATTACATCGAAGCATCGGAGTTTCGGCGTTGCGTGAACATATAAAGTAAGTTTTTTTCAAAGTTTTTCTCGATGCCTTATATATGTATATGTTTATCAATCTGTTATTTGCGTAGAGTTATATTCTCTATTGTAATCTTGATAAGACTGATTTACGAGAGATATGAATAAGGTATTTATCAATCAAAAAGGTACAATTGAAAAACGGCGAAAGATGGCGAGAGAGAGAGAGGGCGAGAGAGAGAGAGAGAGAGAGAGAAGATTTATATCGCGGCTTTACGAATTAGTCGAAAGAAAAGAAGAAAAAAAAATTAACGATACCGCCGTTTGTTCCAAAGTATATTTGATAAAAATAGCGGTGAGAAATATTTTTCTTTCTTTTTCAAAGAGCGCGACAATCGTGCTTGCTGTCGATTCGTCGCTGCAAAATTGCGCTCTTACGTAATCAGTAAACATGTTCATAGCAGCCTCGTAGCGCGGAATCATTCGAAATGATAATTATGCAACTCCCACCGTGGGTTTGTCCCGACGCAATGTAGGAAACGCGTGTACAAGTGCATCTAAATGCACGTCACTATTTTGATCGACGACGATCGCGTGTTCCGGGCGCGTCTCGTCGCGAAGCACATGATCTACGTCGCATGATCTACAATTTTTTATTTTATACAAAGATCGTCTTGCCGGCTTTAACCTTCGTGCTTGTTATACAAAATACGTCAGTATATCTCGTCGAGTAACTCTTCAATCAATTCTTTATCACCGCGAAAAGTTTGTGTATTCGGGGCAAATTTTCAACGTTAATATATCTCGTAGATTGACACTTGAAATAAATATAACTGACATAAATTTTTTTTAGCTTGTCCTTTATACTTTTCGCAGTTCTCTGTAAAGCATTCTGTAGAGAGAGCTAATTATTTTTAAACATTATTATTTTATAATTTAAAGGTAAAACAATGAATATCCTATATCTGACAATTTCCTTCAATCTCCATGTCATAGAATGACATCGGTTGTTCTTGATCCGAAGCGGAACTGATATGACAGCTATTAGATATAGCAGGAGGGGTTTGGGGAGGGGAGGGGAAGACGTTAGGATGTTATATTATGCTGAGTCTGACGAATAATCGCTGCGATTAAATATAAATGCTCGCGCATTTACGGCGAAATGAAACCCCTTCTAACGTTCTCACGAATCACTCAGGATGAAGCACTCTCTGTTTACATATTTTATTTTTGATGATTCCGCACAAGAGAAGAATCTCTCTTATTTTTTTTCCATGTCATTCAACGTCAACGATCGTATTTATAAAAACGTCGTTTACGCGATTTATTTTTTTTTCCATTTTGGACATTTCATCCGCACTGACCGTCCAACGCGCGGAAGAAAGTTGGAAATTTCTCTCTACTTTTCCTCACATGAAACAATGTGCACAATCACTTCTGTGAATTTGCTTTCTGTGTTTATGCCGTGTATTTTTCTTATATGCTTTTGACGATATCATCTCGAAACGGTAATTTCCAAGCTTTCTTTCGAATTGATTAGTTTCTCTTTGAGAAGTTTTACTTACGTTAAATTACTTTAATTATATATGTCACACATATATCTTTGCACAGTTTACATTCGTCTGTATCATATAAAATTCTACTGATAAAAAAAGATGTTCTATAATCCTCGCTCGTTAATGCAACTTCGCACAAATATACGAGAGACTGCGTATGTTGAAGCACGCGCATATGTATTAATTACATAATTAACGATTAACACGAACTCATTGAAACCGCCGAGGATTCGCGATACAGAGCTTGGGAAGTGCTGATGCAAACTGTTGTGGAAATTTGCTTATGGGAGAGACGCGGAGGGACTAGGATAGGGGGCTTCTCAAGGCGCATTATAGATTGCACTCGCGATGGCGCACGTCGACGCATCGTCACTTCCGCGATTTGCTGGCATCGAGAGCGCGGCACCTGAACGAGGATCCCTCGGCTCGTTAATGCACGAGCATTGTATAAGCGGTTCGTCGTGTCACGCAATTCGCGTGTGTATCGCCGGTTCGGGTTCTCGGTACGCGCGAATAACAATGTGTTCGCGATTGGCGTCTCGCGCCTTTCAGACTTTTCTGGTTTTGCCGCGCGGCAGATAAAATATATCGTCGTTAAATAACAATAGGTGTTGTAACGCAGTTTTTTACGAGAAAAAAAAACGAAGAAGCGCGCGGGAATTAAGAAAATCTGCTTATTTTCCATAGGAAAATGTGGTTGCAGAACGAAGATTGACAAAGCTATTTGATTTCTTCAACTAATTTTTAGCAAAATTTTTTTACACCTGATAATTTATTCGTAGATGTTCTAATTCAACACGGGGGGGGGGGGGGGGGAAAGGGAGAGTTCTCTCCATTTATATCTGGTGAAACCGGTCTGAAACTGTTATAGCTAAGTTTGTTGTTCTCTCTTAAGCAAATCGAGAACCGCGATTTCGAATGCAGATAAAGATACTGGATTTACTGGAGAAGTCGAGTCGGGAATTTTTTCGATGCAATATTTCGCGATATTGAAAAACACGATATATATATTTAATGGACGGACTAGTTTCTGAAGAATATTCTTTCAAAATTCATTTTACGATGCTATTGACAAAGTCAGTCTTATTATGATCCTAGCGTATCATTAGTTTTCAAATATAATCGTAGTGTCATAAAAATCTTATCTGGCAGAAAATAAGAGGAATTGATATTGCATCGTCGTGATAGAAGTATTATCTGTTTAAGAATGACTCGAAGCGATAACCGATACTCTTCGGACAATAGATAGATAGAAAAGCGCATTTGCACGATGTATTTATACATAACACAAAGAGGATAATATGTAGAAGACACGTTACTCTTCGAGATTTATTTTTAATATTAAATGTATTAAACATTCCAAGATAATTACGTTACAATCGCGAAGAAGTTCGAGACTCTATTATCGCATGTTTCGTAAATTTCGCAAATTCTAAAATCTAAATCATCTTTCATCATTATAATAGATAATCGGTAGATCAATCATTCGTAATATTTTGCGATATTCGTCATTCATGAGGCAAATAATGTTTATTATTAAGCCATATGCACCGATGTATCTTGATAAAAATCGTTCTTATGTAATTTATATTATTCGCGAACGTATTTGCATTCCGCATAGCTCGATAAAATATTTATTTAATATTTATGTGTAACTTGCAGTCTGAGAGACATGCATACCCCATTAGTCGCCAAGAAAAGTAAAGCTGAAAGCTTACGGGGATTATACGTCGCACCGCCAGAAGCAGCGAAAGGATTAAAGTTGATATTTTTTTGTAAAACCGTTATTTGCGCGCGTTGCAAAGTAAGGAAGAGGTAACACGATAGATTCGATCGCACGTGCCGGCACACGTGCAAAAGGTTCAGCTGATACTCGAGGCGAAGAAAACGTGGGCCGGTGACCGTTGAGAGGTCCTCACGCGATAATTACTATCAGCGTCTCGTATATCGATACTGTCAGTAATTGCGCATGAGCGATAACGATGAACTCGTAGCTAGAAAAATGATCGATGACGCAATGATAACATTCATAAGTAACGACACACACGCGCGCGCGCGCGCGATAATGTTGTTGAGTAATGTAACAATAATGTTAGTGCAGTTCCGGAGATTTTCCTCTGATCTACTCGTACTGTAACGTGCTTCTCGCTATTATTTAAAATTGTTTTTAACGGTAAATGTGATTGTTTAATTCAGAGTTTCTTGATTGTCTAATGCGAAAATCGCATTTGACTCGACATTGTACAGATTTAAAACCACATTTGGCGTAAAATGCGCGGCGAGGAAATAAAATACGGACCTGTGTCCTTTCTCGCACCGCAAAAGTGCGAGCTCTGCGGTATCGTGGAGAACTGCGGTATTAGAAATTACATTCACATTCGCAAACCACAATGAAATGGCGCTAACATTGAAACGAATATGTCTCTCTCCCCGACTTTCGAAGAGATACAGACTTTCTTTCTATCTCTCTTTTTTTAATATTATTTTCGCGCTTCGAAAAATCAGTGTCCAATAATCCTCTTGACGCGTAGAGAGTGAAACGCGTTTTGTCAAATCGATTATTTCCCGGTCGCGTGTCGACTTCCGGATGTGTATTTCCGTTCTAACGAGACGCCGGGCAACAAGGTGTCTTCTTAATAAGGGCGCCGATATGTTTCTTCGTCGCGGCGCGGAAGTCTCCCAGTAGAAGTCTCGCCGTATCCGTCACACAGTCGTTCTTCCTAGACGCTAGATTTCTAAGTGTGTCTCACCTCGCGACCGGGAGACCGGCTACTATTCTCGTCCTCCGAGACGCGTTCCCGGACGCGATCGTCGGCAAATATATCTGCGAGCCCGCGACTTTGGAGACACCGCTTTTGAGTTTCGCGTCGTTTCACGTTTCCGTTGCGTTGCCGCGGCAGTGTTTCTCAAAGTCTACCGTAGAACCGAAATTTTTAGACATTTTAATTTGCCTTCAATGGTTTTTAACAACGGTTTACCTTGAAAGATATTTCTCTAGCAATCTTTAGCTTACCTCACTTTTTCGTACCTGAATTTTTATAAAATCTATTATTTTTTATTAATCCTTAAAACACAAACTCTTGTTATACAACTTGTTAACTCTTGTTATCTTGTTATATCTTTAGTTGATTTCCTGTAGAATTATTTATAATTTTCGATATGTGCAATGCTACTCTCACTTCTGTTATATATGAAGATGTAATCTATGCTTATTTTACACTTTAGGTGATATTCATATCTCAGTACATTTATCAAATCTCTCTGTCTATCGCCGCTTTATTCACACACACATAACATGGAAATGCAATCTACACCTAGACTTGAAGCGGCAAAGAATGCGTCTAGATTTCGCTGTGTCAGACTGATTAATGATATGAAGAAAATGTAGTCAGAGTATTATTCGAGAAAGGAGTCTATAAAAGATAGGTATATTCTGTTGAAATCTCGTAGTTAGAATATGTGTTAAATTTTCCTAAAATGCGACAAAGAATATATGAAATAAAATAACAAAATAACGCTTATGATTATTACGGAAATTCGTACGCTAATTAATTGATATTCGCTAATTTTTACTAAAGGCCTCGATCTTGCACACCGAAAATTCTCCAAGTTTCACTTCACTTTTGTAACTTACGTTACCGAATGTAACACGCGTAGTGACGATCAGCGGCGTAACGCGCTCTTTGCGTTACGCAAGTCGCGCTTAAATGCGAGAGAGCACTTATCTCGGGATATTCCGTGACACACATACATAGGTGCACAACTCGCATTATCTTGCAATGCGACAGATCGAGCCGAGTTTATCTCTTAATTGCTTCGCGCGATTCGAGCCTAAAACGTTAATTATTCCAACGCGTCTCCGTTATTTTTATTTTTCTCGTCGCTTTGGAGATAATCCAAAGCGAATCTCGTCGCGCAAAGTGCAATTCGAAAGAAAGGCGCAGTTGAGACAGGCATCCAAATGACCTTTCTTCTCAAATAGAAAGGCGTCCCGCAGCATGCACACATTGCCGCGAATAACAGTGCGTGAGTGTTTCTCTTTCGCGAAGGTGATTGCGCTTAATCCTTAGCTATGAGCACACATGTACTTTTCTCATCGAAAGAAGATGCGATTTCTGCAAAAATAATAATTTAATACAATTATTATCGTTCTTTTTTTAGCATTAAAATATTTTACAGACGTTTATCACACAATTTTTCTTCTTTTTCAACAAATACTATATAAAATGACTTGATACAAGTATTGCTTTCTTTCATCAAATTCACAATTGATCATCGTTATTTTGCGCTTCATAGATTTAAACCGGTGATTTAAATTTTAGCGAGTCTCTGATTTTGATGCTAGAGACAAGAATGATCTCTGTGTATATTCGCGACGATGTAAGAACGCGATGGTGACGTAAATTATTATTATTTTCTTGCAGCATCGATAATTGGATTCATCGATTATATACCGGTATTTCCATCTCTGTTGCGTTTCGTAATTTTGCAAAAAGGCGTCTATCAGTCGCGAATGCCGATGTTGACCTGCGCGGAAACACATATAGACGCTCCGGTTTTCCACTAAAATTAGCGACACTCACTGTGCGCCAAACATTCCTACCGCCCCTCATCCAAAGTCTCTCCCTTGACTTATCGACGAAATAACGAGCACGATAAAGATTCATTCTTTGGAAAGACAGTAAAATCAAAACGAAAATCTCTTGAGGAAAAAATTTTTTCTGCTCGCATATATTACAGTATAGTTTTCTATTTGTTGAATTTATATATTATAATTATTATTATTATTTCAAACAGTGAGCAATAATAGAAAATCACATTTTCTTTTTTTTTTTTTTTTTGGTATATTTGTTGAATATTTAAAATATAAAATAAAATTTTTTTCCTTACAAGATATGTAAGAATAAACTTTCTAATAAAAATTTAAAAAATTTTTTAAATTGAATTCTGTCAATTCTATGAAACAGTTATTTTTTGTAGACATACACGCGCGCAATACACATTTCATCAGAACTATTATTCTTTAGGGGGAAAAAATATATATGTTTTGAGTTTACACACATAAATGCGCATGCAGTTTATGTTTATCTCTGTGTAACATTCATCGCGGAGACATCGCTTCGACAAAGTTTCGCACAATCGTTTGAAACATTACCGTCGAGAGTCGATAACGTTGGCCTGAGTCCAATGGGTTCGTTATAAATACGACTCACGACAAATGCAGACGGAGACGGTCGTCGTTCTCGGACTCTCTTTATGTCTCGTCTCTCGCCACTCTTCATGCCTCCTCATATTTTTTGCGCTTGTTGCTAGCCTTCTAACGATACGTTCCTCCTTCTTGCTTTTCTTATTTGTCTCCTAACGACGCGCTTTTGCGTTACATTTGTTCGTCTTCTTTCGTTCTTTTCGTACACGCATTTTTTATTTTGGGAGAAAAAGATTTGTCTAGTGAAGTACAATTGGTAGTGTGTAAAAGTTCGTAGCATATATTTTTTATATAATTATAATATCTATTAAAATCTTTTCCGGAACGTTGCATTTGTGCAGAGAAAAGCGAAGAATTAGAATTGATAATGATAAGTTGAGGGTGTATCTGTATATATTTTATCTGTTCTCTTTAAATAAGATTTGCGGAGCGAAATGTGCACATTTTATAAAAAGATAAAAATAATAATATATTATGAAAAAAAGAGAAAAGTTTCCAATCAAATCGCTTGTCCGTGTTTCCTCGTTGCGGAACAACCTGCATCCGATGGCGGTGTTTCCTTCTTACATCATCTACTAGGCGGTTCATGCGGTATGGAAATATCGCGCGGGCGTAATGACGTCGCGGTTTACGGATATTAATAACTACTGATTCTCTCTCCTGCGAGTTTTCACCTATTTTCTAAGATTCTGCCTAACAAGCAAAGATTACTACGGTCAAAGAAAATACTTTTGCATATATTAAATTTGCCTCTCTTTTATATCTAGTATATTAATAATTACAGCAAAAGGTATTTTTTATTTTAAAAAAGAACTAATTATCATGATTGTATACATAGAGTAAAGAAATCGCCCGATAAATAACAACTCAAATATATTCAAGATTTGTCCATGTTTGACAGTGTAATTAATGTAATATAATCGTAATTTTCTTCTAGCCAAAGTGCACTTTGAGAAGTAATTGATAACTTTTAACATATTTAGTTCTCGATATTTTTATCAGAGAACGGTCTTTAATATTTAAAATTCCCAAAACTTTATAACAAAATTAATTTTGAATTTTGTTATATATTTTGTTAAATATTTTTTAAATATTTATTTAAATATATATTTGTTAAATAATAATATTTGTTAAATAATTTTGGCTATCGCATATTTCTCTTATCACATCTCCAAGTTATATAAATTCGCTAGTAGAGATTTACTATTTCTATTAATACAGTTGCACAGTCACCTGTGCAATAACAGTTGCACAGTCATCTGTGCAGGATAACCAGAAATTATTCACGAAGAAGTACGAATCTTTGCGAATCTCAAAAAACTCGCGAGACAACCCTGATACGTCGGTGTTGAGAGAAGATCTGTTACAGCCACCTGTGGAACAGGATTCTTTGGTACCGGTTCAATATTCCAGTCTCCAAATTTTTCCTCGCGGCGTTATGGAGATTCATTTGTATCAAGGATCGTCGAGATCCTCATGTTTCTTAAAACGAGGTTTAAACTGTTGAGGAATTTCGGTGTACAAGGTTAAGGCCATTAATAAGAATCAGCATATATTATTCTGTAGTGGAGATTAGTATATAAATTTACGGTCGTAACGAGAGATTTCAATATATAAATTTTATCCCATGATTTCAAGAGAGAGATCAGATCAAGATCTCTTTACTTCATGACGCACACGAATCATCATTCTTGACTTTAGAAAATTAGAAATTATATAACAGTATTTAAATTAATATCTATATATAAACTAACAATAAATAAAAATTCGCGCACAGATATCGGAAATGAGATATGATACAAAGATAATATTAAAATATAATAACAATAAATGTGTTTGTACAAAATACGGCGGTGATGTTTTTGCGGTTTCGCGATTTTGCATCAACGAAACGGGTTTTTTTAATCGGTGAAACGTGATAAGACTGTTGCATATATCACTTTCGTAGACAATCGCTCTTCGCGAAGGAAACGCACGAGAAGGAAACGGACCTTGATTAGGTACGGCTACCCGGACGAACAGGATCCGATCTCTCCGGTACACACCGGTCCCGGTATCTCTCGCTCGCGATAACGGGAGCCTTCCTGAATCACACGGTGAGAGCTCTCGGTCGGTTGTGGCCGTCGTCGTCGTTGCATAGGGAATGCAGACACGGCAGGAAGTGACGAAGGCACGGCGATTGTGCCGGGAGGGAGGGAGGGAGAGAGAGAGAGAGAGAGAGACCGACCTGTTTTATCGCCGTTCGAAGCGGAAATGGAACGGAATCACTCGTCGTTCGTTCCGACCAATTGGGTTGCGAATTCAGGTCGAGATCACCTGTTCTACGCGCCAGCGCGCGCGAAGGATCCAGATGTATGTATATACGTGAACGTGATTTATGCGACCCAGTAACGCGGATTCCACACCGCTACGCGAAAATAGATCTCGCGCGATTTTGTTTAACTCTTTGACGCGCGATTGTATGAAAAACATATCGCGTCTTTAAGACAATTTGCTTAGACTGTTCGGCTCTGTGTTTAGACTGCATTAATATATGGTAGCTTATTTATAACGTTTCATGCGAAACAAATTAATGGGAAAAGATCTTTTGAACATTCTATTCTTTCACAAGATGAAGGTATTGCGCGGGGTGATAATATTATATAATAGCTAAAAATTTTTTTATAAATCTATTTTTTGGAAAGGTTTTTTCTTTCGGTTTCTCTCTCTCTCTCTCTCTCTTCTTTTTCGTAGATTTTATATTAAACTATTAAATTAAATCTTCTATATTACATCAAAGAAAGTAAGGAAATAATCTTTTAACCGTGTATCTTCATATATAATGTCTCTTTTGATTAATTTTAAACGGTGACAATATTAATTTGGAAGAGTTAAACAACCATACTTGAGAGCGATTGCGCGATACGCGAGCAAGCTCGACATCTCAGTGCGTCACGCATGCGAGTTTTCTCGTATCCCCATTTGCATACTTGATTCGCATTTGAATTCCCGGTCAATTCCAACAGCGGTCACCGGCGCGTTCATCGAGAAGTCGATTTTATCGAGAACTCAATAAACTCGAGCGACTCTCGGTTTGTCGTAGGAAAATACAAGTTTTGATCAAACTTGTATTTTACGATTATGATATATACGTAACGCGGATAAAACAGATTAATCTACGTATTATATAGGCGTGTCTACCGGATGAAGTGGTGTTGATCCTTTGCAATTATCTTATATACGTTAATTGCTCACACATCGCAAGTTGTTTTACCCCGTTCATGTATAAGAAAAGAAAATTGTGAGAAGTAGGTTCTTGCTTCGAATGGTACTGTATCCGCTTTCTTTTTTTTAATATGTATAACACGAAACAACAAGTTTTCTTTCATGGATATTCCTTTTTACTTCTATTATCTAATTTTATATTTTTTGAGAGGAACGAGACTGCCGTATGTAATTTTACTAATGTCTTCAACGGGACTGTCTTGTCGTGGTTAAAACGCAGAATTGCCTAATACTACGTCTTGTGCGCGCTTGCAAGTTACGCCATTTACATCGCAAGTGGATACATTAACAAAGATAAATAAATCGTTAACGGTGACTGCGCTCTCCGGAAAAAGCAAGCCAGAATTACGAGGAAGAAAAGTTAATGGTCGAGCACACGGGACAAATGACAGACATTCGCGAGATAACAATAGTTTTCAGCGATAGCGACCTTCGTCTCTGTTCGCGATTCTCGTATATTTCACACTAGACACAACCGTCCGATTATTTCGAAAGCTCTATATAATAATTTGTCCAATACAATAATTATGAAACAAATAAACTTGATTAATTCGCGTTTAATATGATTATTATTTGGAATAAATAAATCTGCCAGTCTATACAGGCGTCAAAACGATTATTGTAGGTTATGACCCAGTTCTAATATTAGAAAACACGCCAGAGACGCATTGTCAGTCGCCAAAAAAGTGAACACACGATCGGCGAATACCTGAGTATACTTTCAATGAGAACGTTTAGCACGAGTCAGTCTCCAAGTATCAAGTATCGGGTCTTCGTTTTACGTAACGTTCGTTTCTCTATGTAGAGAATAATCTTATTAAAATTTATATCGTTACTTCAATGCTAAAATAAATTTAAAACTTTCCGAGAATTTAAATTTTAATGAAATTGCGATTTGAGAGATAAAAGCAAAAGTATTTTAAGAACTAGGTACATTTTTTTTTTTTTACATTTCAAATAACTCTGATTATTATTTATCTCTTTATTCATTCAGTTTTTCTCCCTTAAACACATTTATGTACGAAATTATTCGTAAAGGGGACGATGGCTGAGATTTAGAGTCCAGGTACTTTTCCTGACTTTTCTCTGACCTTCTCGTAAGTCGACGTGTGAACTGATGTATAATCTTGATATGGTACTAAATTCGCTACTTAACCCAGTAGCGAAATGATGTTTACCTCGCGTCTACAGTCCAAATATACAGTCAGTCTTCTGGCTAATTCCACCTAGATTTAACTCGTAATAATTTAACCGTCCAGAGAATATATGTAAATAATACAAATCATGCTCACATAAGCAATTTCAGATAAGTTTTTATTAAGACTGATATAATCCATGTTGAATTAAGATACATATTTTCAGAATTCAAGAGGTATATACATAGATAATAAAATAAAAAATAAATCTTTTTATTAAGACTTATTATTTGAGAGATTTAAGAAAAATATTTAATTTTAATAATTAACAAATTACTACATAAAAAATAATGTTCTGCTATTGAAATTTCTTTAGGAAAAATAAGTGACCCAAAATTTGTCGAAGAAACTGTATTGAAAAATGTAGCATTGCATTACATTACGTAACAAAATATTTCGTCCATTTCGTTATATCAGGGTAGATTTTAATATTCCCTTTGCACGTCTATTATCTTTCATATGATTGTATTAAAGTGGCTATGCCAACATAATTGACATCTTCTTTGCGGCATTAAGAATACTTTTTACCATGTTAGAGGGGAGGTCACACTGACAACAAAATTTCAATTACGAGGGTGGATCAATGAATGGAGCCGAGCTTGGGTAATCAATAAATTTAATTGCGTCCAATTAGGAGAATCGAGTCTCGTTGTATGCCACATTCTCGAATCCGCGGCGCCGTACACTTGGACGCGATCCATGAATTTCGCGGAATCAGGAAGAATCGTAATATTATTGGATTATGACAGGTAGAAGAGGCTAGAAGAGAGGTTTATAGTAAGCGTAAAATCATAAAGAACCTAAGGGAATTGCGTACATGATATCAGAGAATATTTTTATTTCTTTGCACACGTAGTATTGCGAAGTATAAGATATCCGAATTTACTTGAAAATAGAACAGATATTGATACATGTAATGTTGTTATAAATTATTTCTGCAAAAATGGAAAATTATTGCTACGATTAATATTAAAGAGCATAGAAGATTTAAAAAAAAATGAAAGCTCATCTAACTTTAACTTATAAATTTTATTAATTTAATTTTAATTTAATAAATTTTAATTTAATTTTAATTTAATTTTAACTTAAAAATTTTGCATCAAATATTTGTAGAGATAGAATCTAGATAAAAAAAAATTGAAAAATTTAATTCAAGTGTCAGTAGAGACGAAGGTCATATTTAAAAACTTGATTTAAATAGATTATAGATCAAAGAGTCTGCGTGTCTGATTAATCGGTGTTTAATCATATAATCTGTTTCTAGTTCAATCGAATTAGAAATTGAGTTTGTAATACTTTTACCAGGTCGCATTTTAAAGGTGAGGATAATTCGTTTCGCGGATGAAACGCATAATCGCGTCGACCTTCGCCGCAGTTGCCACTCGATTACGCGCTGTGCCGCATCATCAAGGCAATTCAGTTTGATCAACGCGCATTCCCGACAATGGGGTTCGACGTGCTTTAACCCTTCGTGTGCTCAGCATGCAGCACGAGTTATCAAGGCCGTTTTTTATCACGGTTAAACCGCGTTAAGCAGACCGGAGGACTTGAAGCGCATACGGCGCGAATCAAGCAATTCGAATCGCGAGTCGTGCGCAATGATGTGTGAAATTTCGAAAAATATATTATCTTTGCAAACAAAAATATCATTGCGAAACCGAAGCGTGACTATTGTACCGCTAACAATACTAAAAATGTCGCAGATTTACATATGTAAACAGAAGAAATGGCTATCGTACTTCCGTTTGTGCTGATATATTGAATATTCAACTATCAGATAATTTGATCCGATAAAAATAAATATATAATACATTGATGATATATACGTTTCAAAAAAAAATAAAACAACACGCACCAGTTAAATTTTTTCAATTCTCTAAATGTGAAAATTATTCACCAAAATGGGCTTTAATATGCATTGCATAGTATCTTTATTTCCATAATTTCAAAGATTTATTCTACGGATAGCCACACAAAATAAATATATACATAAAAATATGTTTTTTTGCGTCCACATATACAGACACACACACAATTATTCCAAGTTGCAAAAGCAGGCATTTTCTAAAAGATTCATAGAGAGAATTAATGAAGTGCTGACTGACAATTTCCAGTGGCTGGTTAGGGCGTACACAAATTGTCAATGAATAATTAAAACGCATCTGTTCCCAGAACGAGCAACATTGCACGCTGCACGCCAGCTATAGAATTTCGGATAAAAGAGAATTTCACACAGTTGGGAGGAATCCCTATTATATCTCGCCACGGCTCAATTTATTATTCGCAGCAGTATAATCAAACATGCTAATTGGGTTAGCCTTCATCCGCATACGACGCAACTCTCTTAACACTACTGTGTTGGGAGATAAATATATGCATACGCAGCCGATTTAGGTGTACAAAATCTAGTAGCCAAGTATAAAATTACAAAGGTTTAAGCATTATTTTACAAATACTGCATAAAAAAAATTCTGCACAAAATCTTGCAAATGGCACAAAGTATATATTCGAAAATAAAAATTTTCATTGTCAAACTATTAGCCAAAATTTACCGTAATATAAAGTTTTAAATACGTACGTTAGCATATTAGATAGAGACCATATAATTGAAAGTCGATCTTGATATTGCATTAATGTATTGTGCTTGTGAAAATCAATTAGTTTTGAAACAAACGCGACGCTAATCTTTAGTTATTAATTCGAAAATAATGATGTTGCATCACATGTAATTAATTGCATTACTCAGAATAAGTCGTGCGAAAAGATTTTCGTAGTAATTGGAATTAATTCGCAATAAATGAAACGTTGCCTCATTAGTTAATAATAAATTAGAGTTTGAATTATTAACTATATAAGAACGCTGTATTTTTCTCTAACTGTACAGCTCTCTATACTTAACATTTTAAACTTTTTTTTAAATATTTTAAACTTTTAGCGTTTAATAATATTCTCTTATTGTTAGACTTTGTACATATATTCACATATCTTAATCGACAGTTGATAATGTGACAGTTAAAATAACAGTCTACAATTGTAAAATGCTTGATTATACGTTGCATAGAGACACGCAACATGTGTAATTACGTATTTTCATAAAACGATTGCATTTATCATAAATGAGTATGAGGGAACCATAAAAAGGCTGTACGGTTTGCAACAATTCGGAGACCAAATAAGTATCACTTGTGCACGGTGGTTTCACAAGCATCATCGCGCGACTTCATCATACCTAATACGGTGATCATCTAATACCTGCCCAATTAGCATTCAGTGCGTTGGTGGCACCGTGTATAGTGTGTGTGTATGTATGTGTGTCGCAAACACATGGAGATCTGTTCTACCAAAAGGATAATACCGTTTTGACTCGAATCTGCCTCTCAAATTCGACATTTTTTTGCAGATGACTTTAAATTACGTTTATAAGTTTGTGCAGTAAATCTACTATATTTTGGTGCCATTTTTAGAAGTAAATAGCATTATAACGTTATTAGATTGAAAGGGGCGTCAGTTTTATATTTTTTATTGTGACGAAAAGAATTTTAAATTTGTGAAATTTTGTGAAAACAAGTTCGAAATAAATTCTTTCTATAGAATTGACTCTATTTCTTGACTCGGATCAAGTCAAAATTACTCAAAATCAAAATAGATTCCTCGGTATGGAACTCGGAAACACTCTGTACATTCATTCCGGAAGATTAAAGGACCGAGTATATACACGTTGAGCTCCACAGATTACGCTTGTTAGCAAGATTAATAATAGAGCACTTTGGTGTCAATGGGACGAGCGTGTATATAACGATGTAAGGTCGTACGATCTACCTGTGCAATGTCGTAATTTTTGCACATGCCAGTCTCCCTTGCAACAGCCGTCACCCATTCTCATTGTCTAAGTCACATTCCGGGACTCGCTTGCATATCTTTATGTAAAAGGCAGCGAGCTATGAAATCTCAAATGGATTAGTTAACCGACAATGTAATGGCTAAATACTCAAGATTCCTGCGATTAACTTACATGACATTTTCGTGCAAAAAAAATATTTTATTTAGATGAATATTAAATGAAAGACTTGAAACCAACGTACGGTTAAATCGATTTAATTAATTAGAAGCATCCAGTGTTCTCGTTGAAAAAAATCTCAATATTCAATATTATTATTATTTAATAAATATTCAATATTGTCTTATACGTCTTACGAGATGTAGATTTTATGACGCATCCTGTAAGCGGGTATTGATATTTATGATATTTGATACAGATCGAATAACAGTACTGGTATCGTATTAAATATTAAATTTTAGCATCTACCTCTTAAGAGGCCAGGTAATCGATCAGCTGTTTCGGCATTCCTTATATTCCCCCCTCCCCCCCCCCCCCTCTCTCTCTCTCTCTCTCGACTTCGGCCGGTTCCAACACGAGACGGATTAAACGTTCGAATGGTTCCGTTAGCTCGACCAGCCCGCGATCAGCCAGGATGCTTAAACCAGGTGAGAAAGGAAGGAAAGGTTATGAATGCAGCTCCCTCGCAAGGACGATAACGGCACGCGCGAATACCTTTATATCTTCGTTGTAAATGCTTTTAAATATCTCGTATTACAAAATTCATAGATCACGATCAATAGTTAATCGTTTCATCCTTGCAGACTTTTAAAAATAAATATTTTAAAAACATATGTGCGTATGTGCATTTGAACAAAAAATTTGGAAATGTATAATTATAATATATAAATTTATATTAAATATGAGAGAGGGGAGGGAGATACTCTCTCAGAGTAATGTAAGTTTAATAAACACAGAGTTGATGTTCGAAAGCGAGATGAGTTTCCTTCTGCCTAAATTTAATTAATTTATAGCAGCGTCTCTGCTTAGAATATCGCATACACATACTTCATAACATTTTCCCCCTCAATTACGGATTTCGTTAAACTTCCGCGCATACCAACTGGTCTGGTGCACAGCCAACAATGTTGCAGTTGCAACCCGGGTTTCAGCATGTGCACTATAGTTGCTGTGCCATAAATTTAGAGTGTGGACCTCCTCGCAAAATATCTCGCCAGAGAACTCCCGTTATAACAAATTACAGCAATAATCCGTTATAATATCGACACTTTTTAAACGTAACGAAATTTATTTGAAACCGAGCGTCTCTCCGTTATCGATACATATCGCGTATTTCAAAAGTGTGTCACATCTATTCCTCCTTTACTAAAGAGATAAAAATTGAGATTCTTTAGCGAATTTATAAAATCAATTTTTCCTTATAAAAGGTTTGACATATATACGACATTTTGTGTCGAATTAATTCTATTCGTTTCGATTGATAATTCAGGTCTCGTAAAACGTAAAAATGCCATACAAGTCAGTAATCTGGTTACTAGGGCTCGCGGGTCCGTTCACTCCGTACTCTTTCTATCATTTCCTTCTCTTTTCTCCTCTCTTTATACATATATCTTACTCGATCTTGCAATAGCATACTTTCGGTTCTAATCGGTAATAAGGAGAGAGAAAAACATGGGGCGTTGGATATGATAATGATTGCAAGGCTCTTACATGGTATAAAATTAAGTATCCGATTACTTTATGCAATCTTCTAAGTGCATTCTGCAGAATTTTAATTTGAGAATTAGTTGCTGCATTTCACGTAATTTTAAAAATAAAATAATTATGAAAAAATAACTATAGTATATTTTCGCTAAAAAAATTTAATCTTTTCTTTTATAGGATAATAGAACGTGTTATCGCATATATGTATAAATATGTAATACAATAGAAAAGAGAGATATAAAAGAGACAGAGAGAGTTTTTTGTAAAACTAGAGTTTACTTAAAAATATTTATTGCATATATTTCGTTGATGTATTAATGCCCGAAATTATACGTGTTTTAGCTTATAATATATCGTTTATTTTAAGGTGATATATGTTATATGTTATATGACTTTCTCTCATAATAGCCGGGATACAATAATATGCTACGTATATTATACGATACTCCGAGATGCACGTCGCGATGCACCGGTTGCAACCGGCTGCAGCCGCCCTGCATAGACATATTTTTTTCGCATCGTTTCCTTTTTTCTAACGGTGCGCAGAGTGCTCGTAAAATTCCCGTCTTGACCTACAATATCAAGCTCACGTATCTGTCTGGTTAAATATAATTAGCGAAGAACGGTAGTAATACGATATAAAAGTGTAACTTTAATAACAATTTCATGGTAATGTAAGAAACTGCAATACCGCCCTGTTATCATGTCACAAGTAGATATAATAATCCCGAATGAAGAATTATAGTCTTTCTAACGAATTACTGGTCTTGCATTCCCTTAATGTCTCCGCTCGTTATTAGCTCGTCGTTAGCCGATTACGTAAGTTAATGACATAACTTAATAATGTATTGAAATTAATATTTGGAGAGATAGATGTTGCAGGTAAAACCAATAACTTTTTTTTATTAATATTCTTAACTTTTTTTCCTTGATGACATGCGACGAATTGTAATTTTAGTATTTCATAATGATAGCTCTTGATCGTACTTTTTTTTTACTGCATCTATCTCATAGTGCAATTAGCGACAGTACAAAGATTTCAGGCCAGTACTCGAGAGACGAAGCACGAACCTTATTAAAATTGATATCGCGCGTTCGCTTAACTATCGAAACGGAAAATAAATATAAAGAATATTCTCATAGAAAAAAATTATACAAAAAAATATAAATTATATTAAAAATACAATTCAAATTAATATCTTGAATTGAGCTTTATTTCATAAGAATATTATGTACACGAGTATTTTATTCATTTCACTCGTATTATGTAAGTACGAAAGTGTTGTATTCAAGTACAAATAGCTCTTACATTTTACATGATCGGGAGGGGGTTCAAACCGTGGGTCGCGTATGCATGAACGGGCACGAATTACCGTTCGCCGATGGGCGCCGGATTGGCCGTTCGTGGCGAACGGCGGGCCGACTGCCCGAGAGGTTGATGTCCGAACCCCGCGCCAACATTCCGACTCCTCTCGTTTCTTCCTGGTGGTCTCCGCGACTGGTTCCGCGCTCGCCTCGGCCGAGAAGCAGCTCGGGCGAGAACCTCGAGAAAAAGGCCTCTTCTTCCGTTCGCTCGTCGCGTCGCGACCGTGGAAAAGTTTCGTCACTTTCGTTAACGGGTTACTATCACCGCGTCTTTTAAGTGTATACGCCGGGTTATTTTACGTACAATTCCATACCATTTCCCATTATCATTTTCCATACGAATTTTATCGCGTTTTAAAGAGAGATTATGTATATAACACGTTTATTAAAGGAAAAAATTGTTATTTTATATAGAAAATGTAGACAATGCTCTTATAGCGTTATAAAGAAAATCAGTTTATGTAATTTACGAGTATCGTGCGCTACACTTTATTTTTTCTATATCACCCGCGACGTACGTTTCTACGACAATGATTCTCCCGGAGCACAATGTGAACCGGCAAGTGGCGAAACGGGGCCATAGGATGGCACAATAATAGCGATGCAACGGCACATTCGCGTCATCTGCTCAGCTATTAATAAAGCCGAGAGAGGACCATCTATTTCGGAAACGACACGACCGGCGGGTCCGTTCTTTGAAGATCTAATGTTATTAAAAATATATTAATATCGAATAATCTCAAATACAAATTTCTTATTAGTTTTAATGTCGTATAAGATAAAATCGTTGATGAAACGATGATAAACTTGATGAAAAGAAAAAAAAAATATTAATCTTTAAAGATGATTTTATATGGGATATAAATATTTTAAGATTTATACAAAATCTTTCTCTTGATGTTATCTATATATGTCTATACTAATTACTATCATTACCAATTAATACTATTGCTACTCGTAAGTACATGCATGAAAACCAGCAGCACGCGAATGTATCAGTAGCCGGACAACTGTAATTATGGTCACGTTTCAATGCTCGATCATTACGAGTACTCATTTCCAACTGTTCTTAGATATAAAAGGGAAATAAAAGAACTCATTAATTTTATTAATTTATTTCAATGCTGTCTTTATCACGCTGTTCATGAGCATCTAGAAAATCGGATCGAGACGAGAATAGAAATTTTCGCACCGGAAAGACGACTCAGAATTTTAAATAAATTCCCTCCCTGCTCGCGCTTGACGTAAGAGCCAAACGTCATGATGAGGAATCTTCCGTATTAGAGCCGCGTTATCTATACCGCGGGAGAAAGTTTTCTTATTTATACAGAAAACGCCGGAAGCAACGAGTAATTGGTTGTCGACAGTAATGTCTCGAAAAAAAAGTTGTGAGAGTCACGGCGCAATTAGGTGCTGACAGTTATCTCCGATCGGGCAAATTGGTAAAATCGTCAGGAATTTTACAACGTTTGTAGAATACACGATATTTATTTAATTTATAAAGTTTAATTCCATACAGAATTTGTGTAGACTGTGTTACGAGATTTATAGAACCTGTAAAGAGTCATGAAATTTGTGAAATTTACAGAATTATCTATTTATTTATTTTTTACTAAAGTTGCGTGATTTATGGATTTCTTGTATCGTCTCGGTATCTGATGCGCTTATAATTGCGATGTAGATGTTGCAAGTCGTGCGTGCGTTGTATGATATATGCAAGTCGGCTTCGCGTGTAAACGAGTTCAGTCTTCATTCTCACTTGCTACAAGGTATCGAATGGAGACTAACGTTAACCTAATAACGGTACGCGAAGGCATATGGAATCGTGACAAAAATCGTGTCTCGCGTCATGTGTATAAGAGAATAAAAACGTCAACAGTCGTGTAGGCCGGGTCGATGACGCGAGGCTTAACATCTATCCGTTTTTACTAATCAAGGTTGTATATATTAGTCCCGGTTTATAAAATTTAATACTGTCATGACCGATATCGCCTCCTTAAGATCAGATAACTTTTTATTAAATTTACGATTAAAATATGTTGATTATAGCGCAAAAAAGGATATTATGCTTATGCCTTGTATATGAATAACAAGTTTTAGGCGCTATTCCATAAAACAAATATTATACGAAGCATCACGATGCTTAACGGTATAATGGATATACCGTATAACGAATATATATCTGCATATATTCAATTGGTGCAGCTTACGGGGCGAAATTTTTCTCGGTATCATCTTGACTCACTTCGATAATAGGTATTTTTGTTGCTTTGCTAATACGGACTCGTTTGAGAACTTATCTCGCGATAAAAGTGCGTTCTACACGATGATTCACAAAAGATTAAATATCGAAAACAATCTATCTTTGATATAGTTTTTAATCTCTTTCCTCTTAATATATGTAATATATGAAATATATATATTCAAATAATGTGAGTAAACGCGAAATAAAATGCAAAATTTTCTCGTTGTTATCTTTCAATTCGACGGGGCAAAACAAAAATTGTAGCAACATACAGTATCTTTAAGATTACACCGAGAAAATCATATATACGGCAGACACAGGAGACGATCTTGACTCGAAAGTTAATAGGATTAATCTCGCTCTCTGGCACCTTGTAAGTCTGCGTTGCGATTCGGCTCATATTAAAACTGCAACTTGATATATTTCACGCATATTTCAACAAATTGCGCACAATTGCAATAAAACGATCTAATAATGTTACGCACTATATATTGTTTTTTATTTAAAGAAGGATTAATAAAGGATTATTATTTAAAGAAAAAAGTTAATTATGTCCGATTTTTATTACCATGTTATACCAAAGCCATTTTCTACTTTAAGTTCTGCGTTTTGTGCTTCCGCGAATAACATTTCTCCATAAACGATCGTTTTGTTGTAATAAAGCGTGTAGAGAGACGTGGTAAATAACATCGTTGCGCGGATCAACCATCCTTAATAACGCCATAGAAACGATTGAAAGAATTAATTTAAACGTTTGTGCCTCTGATAACAGGCGAAACGCCGGACGCAGGCAGCACACATGCGTTTTATTAGCTACTCTCTTTGCTGAATAAACGTAATTAAACGTGAGGATCTCATAATTACTGTCGCAGCTGCGATGTCTCGCGTCTCTAATATACATTAATATCTTTTTATTATTGATGTTATACTAATATGTCACGTTTCGATAGATACCACTGGATTCATAAAGAGACTTGGACATATGATACGTTTAACATATTATATACCTATTTCTCTATCTTCCTATATAACATATCATATATCCATTTCTTTGTATATCGGTTTCAAGAATTCATTATGAATCATTATGGACTTTTGTTTTACAAGTCAGATAAATAAATCGAAAATTAATCAATATCATTTTTTCATGGCTGTCATTTTGATAATCGAAGTTACATTTTTCAGAATTAATCTTGTTTATAATGACGCAAATCAAATGCTAAATCTCGACGAAATTTCTAAAAATTTAACTAGTCATTTCTCTCACATTACTAATTTCATTGATCATTCCAAATGTAGATTTATACAATGCATATTGTACCGTTAACCGTCTGTAAATTGCAAACTTTCAATTTGCGGTATGCAAGTATGGTTTAAGGTCATGCTAGGTGGAAGATTGAAGAGACGAACTAGTTTGTCTTGAACATTTGTCATTCTGTCTCCTTACAAGATTCGAACAGTACGTAACCGGTGCGATTAATTGACGGAAAACTGGAGAACGGAAATGGAATGGTATATCACGACACGCGTGCGCGCGATCTCCTTGTTTTCCGGGACGAAGAGCATGCAGAAGGTCGGCGCACCTCTTACCTTCGCGGATGGATCACTGGGTTCTCCGCGAATAGAGTTAGCGATAGACGTGGTTACGCAATGCCTCGTGATTTCCATCGCGAACGTTCCAGCCTTTGATTACTGACCCAGCCCAAGAGAGATGCCGCCGACAGCATTTTTTTTAGCTTTCGACTATCCCTTGAAATATCAAGCTACGTTTTATCGTACAGAGAATACTTCAAGTACGTTTCACTTAATGTGCGAAGTAAAAAGATGTTTTAATTCAATCTTTGTCTATCTTGCACGGAAAAAAAATATTAGCTACCATAGCTAAATTTTACCTATAGTAACTAATATTTTTAGCTATAATTTCACGAGGAATTCCCCGTTAAACTATAGCTTAAGAATATTAGTTACCATAGCTAAAATTTAGGGATGGTAACTAATAAAATTTAGGCAGGTAACTTCAGGTGTAATATAGGGATACCTAAAATTTAGCTAATTTTTTTTCCGTGTGAACGACTCGTTTTAAATACAATCGTTTAGTATTATTTATTTTCAAAAAAGAACACTTAATGACTTTTTTCATGAAAAAAGGCAATAATGTAAAAAATCGGTACGAAATTTTTTTGACTTGAACGACAGAAAAATGAAACTAGATTTTATTTCAAATACATACATGTGCTTTTTTTGAATATATAACATTTTTAATAAATATCAAAACGATTTATACACAACGAATTCGGATCAAAACACTTTGATCCGAAAAAGAAGTAATGGAATTTTCATGAGTTTCCTGATCGTGCGGTTTTTTTTACGTAATTTCCCGGAAGGGCGAGTTTTTTTTCGCCATTGAAAATCGAACAGGTGCTATGGAGCTAAATGAAAATCGAACTGGACGAATAGCATTCCCAGCGTGAAATTTCTCCGCGGTCGATAGCTATTGTTACATCATCCGCATCCTTTCACAACGCGTCGCGCCTTATTGCCGATAACAATGGTAGTGGGGTACAGAGGCTTTAATAGATTTCTTTATTAAATTGGCTGTGAGAAGCCAGGAAAGTAACGCAGATATAAATCAGTTTTACGTATTCGATAAAATGACTATTTTACCTGTTATTGTTTTTACAACTTGTTCGATGTTTTATAACGTTAATACTTTTACGTTAATATACATAAAACATTCGCGAAATAATAATAATTAAAGTTAGAATAATAATAGGTAAGCTTATATAGGTAAAATTATATCGCGAATCTTTCAATACAGTCGGTGTTATTATTTCGTGACGAGAGCGGTTCAAAGGCCTCATTTACGACATTCATACATTTAGCTGCATTACTGTATCCAATCACAGATATACATAAAATATACATGATGTTCGATAATGGTGAATAATATGACACACACACACACACACACAACATACAGATTTTATTGTCAAAAATTAAAACCAAAAATGTTACAAAAATAATTGTCAAGAATGACAATTTGACGAAGAAATGTCACCTTCTTCGAAGACTATAAAATAAATACATTTACGATGAAAAAGAATTAGAGACATATACTCGTTAAAAAATCATATTTTTGAAATTGTTTGCGAAAGTTGTGTATCTTCGATTAAACTGAAAAGTTTAAGGAGAGAAAAGAAAAGTTGAGTATCTTATAGAGGTACTTTACACCTACGCAGAATTAACATTTGTGGGAACGGAACCCACGCAAGCTTCGTTCGACTTCGTCGAAAAGCTTTTCGATTAAATAAATACGGTGATTCAATAAATCACGATTGTATTCTTTAACATTCTTTATGTCATTAGTCATTTATATAAGAATATTGTATAAAAGATTTTACTCTTTTGTGTACACATATAATAAATTTTATACAAATGTAAGTCACATTTGTATATCTTTATGTAAGAGAAAATATAAATATATTTCACTTATATATAATTTTATGCATCGTTGTGTATATTATAATTTTTATAAATTATTGTTCGCGCATATTAAAATTGTGTAAACTTTAGTACAATGTACGTACAACTAATGGAAGACGTATTTCTTTTTCTCGTTACAGTTTCTTCAAAATCTAGGCAAGGTCGATCGAACTGCAGACGATATATTCGACGAACATCTGCAGAACTTCACGAGGCAGCAGAACTCCGCCAACAGACTGCAAAAGGAGTTTAACAATTACATCAGATGTGTTAGAGGTAAGTCGTCACACGCGGGACAAAACTCTCTAACTCGTCCTTACTTTAAACAGCAGTCGTTATTTATTAGGCGCGCTAACGCTCGTCATATTTTAGATGCGGATAAATGCACAGGAAAACACTGGGCTTATATCGATAAATGAATTACATGTCTATATTTTTAATGTTTCACTAAAGAGATTTTCTTCATTTAGTTTTAAATGTGGCGATATTACAGTGGCAAATCGGTCGACGGGATTAAATATCTTAACCTTGGAGTAATTAGTGTTTTATTGTCTATTCAACTTATGAAATATTGATGTGGCATTAAAACTTTACATAAGTGCTAATTTAACAACAGTTATGGAGATTAAACTATCAAAAAATTCAAATCGCATAGTCACAAAAATTACACAATAGGAGCGATTCTATTCATATATTATTCATTCTAGCAAAAGAAGTTGTCAATATCTTGAATATAACTTTTATAATTCAATATGCAGAACGGTAGAAAATTATGACGAAAGTTTCTTTTTCAAAAAAGTTCTTCGATAAATTAGATTTATTTTTTTCAGTTTATTAAATTTAATTGGCATATAAACATAGATACATACATACATATACATATATAAGCTTCTTTAAAAATTAAAATTTATAGAGAAATTTTAAATATATTTTTCGCGAATTTTCGAGAATTCAATGTCTCCCCCTTTGTCGTAAAATTTGTGATTTAAGCAGTATGTAAAACTTTTTGCATCTACAACAGGATTTGTATCTATAGAGTCAGTGTGTTTGAATTAACAGATTTCTGCGAAACGCGACATTAGAAAGAAAAAATTGTTCGGGCAATCTTGCGTTACCGTGACCCGGTTGTTAAACTCACGTGGAGGTTGAATTACTTGATGAATAACTTCGTACTTTGTCCTCGTATTTTTTGCGAATTACAGAGATAATACGTATCTATCGATACACGCGCTTAGCTTGAAATTGTACAATTATTATTCCATATTATTCCACATTTATTCCAGATTCACTGCAGCTTCCTTTTTCTTTATATTATAATGTTAAATTAATTTATATGCTTCCTTTTTCTTTATATTATAATGTTATATTAATTTATATGTTTGCACCATGCAGGAATATAATAAAAAAATTTAAATTATTTCGAATCTCAAAGAGAGTTATATAATTATAAGTAATTCTCTGTTACATAATAAATGCCAAAGAAATGTTACTTAAAAACTTTGTTTTACGCTCGATATTAATTTCGGTTAACTTAATGAAGGCTACTTATGGTCAGTCGGGAAAATCATGTTCACTATCCGCCAACACTTCTATCGCGTAACATCTCGCGGATGAATAACGAGCAGACATTGAATAACGACCGGCGATTCTGCGCAAACTCACCGGGATCAATTATCGTAATTATCGTCGGAAGGAATCGACGTAATATTTTAATCGCACGTGTATATTCGGTAATGCACTATAGGTACATCTCACGCACACAAAACGACGATCTTTGTGAGAGTCGGCAGGAAGAAATTACTCTGCGTAATTCGCGGCAATCTTTCGCACCAACAGTCGGCGTGCCCGAAATATTTAACAACACGACCTTGCTGTAATAATATATTTTAGATAAGATAGCGATACACATACGCGAGACTCGCGCGAATACATACCGCCAGCTGAATAATCGATACGCTGTAGTCGAAGAAATTGATAAAGCAAATTTCGTGACTTCCGATAATCTGGATGATAACAAGATAATTATTTTACATTCCTCTGTAATAGATATATGTATGTATATATACAATCAATTTTTCAACGTCCACATTTTAACGGAAAAATAATTATTCTTGCTCTTCCCCCGTATTTATAACAGTGTAGTATTATACTTTATAATGTAAATAATTAACAATAGTATACTGTAATCTATATATTATAGTATATTATTGTAACAGAAATATATTGTAATACTAATACTATTTGCACTAATATAATATAAATTTGTTGTCAATTCATGCAGCAGAAAATTATTTATAGATATTGATGCGTACGACAATCTTGGGCAAAGAGCTTTCACGTCTCTACGAGGTATCTCTAACTGCTTCTCGGATACAGTATTAGGATTATGTACTTTAAAAGCTGAAGGCCCGATGGTGCACTCATGGTCTCTTTCTCTCTGACTTTAACAGCGAGTCTCAACACGAGACAAACACGCGCGAAATCAATAGTAGAATGTCATTCGATCTTTAATCCCACTCGAGTTAGTCGCAAACAACGTTTCTATACTTGGTTGGACTAGCAACGTCGGTATTTGCATACGTTTTACAACTTCTGCTTTTCAGCTACAGAAAAAGCGAGAAGAGTATTTCTTCGACAAGGCTAACTGCGAATTTTAAAACCAAATACCGACGATAAAATTGAAAATCAGGAATGTACGAAAGAAATGCACTCAGATATTGAAGGCGCCGTTAAGCAAACGTCGCGATGCGCGACTTTCTGGAAGGAAGTGTTAATTTCGGAGCATTTGCGGAATCCGCGTCAATGGCTCTTAGCTTTCCTTTTATCGTCCGACAAGCGGGACGGGACGCGCATAAATACCCGCATGCGGAAACCAAATGTGAAACCTGTCGATAAATAGTCGGCGAGTTTCGTCGCCATAAAGTCGCGGTAACGTTAACGGGAAAATATGACGAAAGTATGTTCAACGTGTTACAAGTCAAATCGCCGACGATTCATCGTCGCAATTTTCATCATTACGCGCTCCATGTCCACAAGTCCAAGTTCCAGGTGATGAACTAATTGTAAGAAAAAAAATTAACGAGCATGCGCACACAGCTCGTTGGCTGCAAATTGAAGGATCTAAAAAAAATAATCACATTAAAAATTGCGGTAGTCGCTTGCCGTAATTTGTAGTAACGATGAATCAGCGTTCATGAACGATATTACCTTCAATTTTACGCATAATATATCTTTAATCAAAATTGATTTATAATGTAACTTTATTTAAAGATATATCATTGGCATTATTTAATTATTTTCATCGATAAATATGATCATTTTATACAGTGGATTTTTCAGAATGCTCATAACTTTTCCATATGTATTTTACTAGAATATAGAATAGAGGATTAAATATAATACATACAAGATTCTTTTTGTTTGATTGCTGTATAGATATATGTACTTGATTTACCTTTTTTTTTTTTTTTACTGGATATATAATGTATTATTATATTTAATATGTATTAAATATAATATCAAACAAAAAGAGAGAGAATCTTTCAATAAACAAAAAGAATCTTTCAATAAAAGAGCAATGTTATAGTATTTAAATTTAATGATACATCGACTTATGGTGTAGAAGACATCGCTCTAGACATAGAACTCCGATTTCATCTCGCTTCGTTGTGATTCGAATTAAATACCCGTCAGCGCGAAATCCAACGCGAATGACAGCCACTTTGCAACTTTTGCGTAGCGCGAGCCGAAGCGAGGAATTTGTTAACAACCGCCTTATCGCCGCAGGTGAATGTACTAGAAGAGGTTTAGATGTAGGTCAGGAAAGTAGTCACTTGCGTCGCGTGTATTCCCGAAGTAAAAAGACACGTGTCACTTGATGAAAAATTGACGTGAAAAAGTTTCTCCACGGCTTGCAAAACAACTCTCTGTGTCTCTCCTAATGACCGCGTTACGAGACGTCTTTGAGTTTGAAGAAATTCTCTCTATTAA
This sequence comes from Lasius fuliginosus, assembly GCA_949152495.1. Classification (NCBI taxonomy): domain Eukaryota; kingdom Metazoa; phylum Arthropoda; class Insecta; order Hymenoptera; family Formicidae; genus Lasius; species Lasius fuliginosus. Next base: position 12,113,414 of record OX424443.1, on the reverse strand, counting down.
AAATTAGCCTCGCTATGCACACACGACAGTTTCATGCATTAATAGCAATAATTAAAAAAAAAAACATTAATGAAAGAAAAACAGAGTAAACAAAAGCAAAAAACCGATGCGTGCATTTAATTTCTCAGCGGTGCAAGCTGCCTCGAAGACGCTTATGGACTCGTTGAATGAAATTTATGAGAGCCAGTGGACTGGACACGATCTGTTGTACGTGCAGGCACAAAATCTTGACATGCTATGGCAAGATTTCACTCACAAGCTCGCGGACCAGGTTCTTGTACCACTCAATACATATCAGAGCCAATTCCCGGAGATGAGGGTACGTTCTGTGCAGCTTGCGATAATTGCGCCAAATTGCGATTTCTTTTATCGACGATACTCTCTATTATTGCAAAACTCTCCACGAAAAATATAAACTCTCAATATTTTAATGAAAATTAAATTAATACTTTTCATTTTATCGCTCTTTTTACACACACTTGTTAGATCATAAAACTTTTGTCTTGAATCGTCAATTTTAATAGATAATACTTTATTACTTGTTTTTGTAATGAATAGAAAAGGATGCTGGAAAATTATAAAGACATTACAATAAAGCAATAAAAATACAAATTAAGCATTTTTTTCTGACATCTTATACAATATTTATGATAATGTGTCTTACACATCAACGCTTCGAAGTTTTTATTTATTTCTAGAAAAAAGTCGACAAGCGCGGCCGTAAGCTGGTGGATTACGACAGTCAAAGACACAACTTCCAATCCCTGCAGTGCAATCCAAAGAAGAGGGACGAGCTCAAAGTGTCCCGAGGGAAAGAATTGCTAGAGGAGGCAAAACGTACATACGAGCAACTGAATTCCGAGCTGCACGACGAACTGCCAGCGTTATACGACTCACGCGTTCTTTTTCTCGTCACTAATCTGCAGACGCTCTTTGCCGCGGAACAAGTGTTTCACACTGAAAGTTCCAAGGTATCTAATTTATACATAGTTACTCGAAAGAAGCGTGAATCAGTGTAATAGAATTGGATTTAATATAACAGAGTTTTATATCTTATCGAATTTGTTGAATATTTTAATGAAAATTTGATTTAACTTTTTTACATCGGATATATAAAAAAATTGCAGTGACGTCATTATATCTTTTCCTATTCATGTTCTTAGGTATATTCGGAATTAGAAGCGATCGTCGATAAATTGGCTAATGAAAGTCAGCGAGGATCTTACACACTTAAGAAGAACACGGAACTTCCATCGCCGAAATCGCCTAACGCGAACTCGTCGTAAGTAAAATTTAATTAATATGAATCTAGAAATTATATAAAGACAAATTACAAAAGAATAATGTATTGAAAGATTGTTTGTATAAAATAAAATTTAAATACGAATTATGTAAAACACAAGATGTAAACGTTGCTAAAACTATAATCGTACAAAATATAATATTAACTAGGGATTGTTGCATAAAACATGATACGATAATAATACTAATAGTAATTATACATACAAAATGTATTACCGAGACATAAGAGTTACATAATAATACTGATTTGTTTCAGCCTAATAATCAACACGCAACCAGCGCAGAACAATATTTCAGGAGGTAATTGTTTTGTCACATTTTTATTCAAGTTTGATTTGTAAGTGCGCGTGTACTAATTACATACATGTTGCACTAATGCATGCATGTCTTGTAACGTTCTCGCTACGCGTAGAACAGGAACAGAACTTAGAAACATTCCCGATGGCTTTGACAAGGCCATGTTGTGGCTGGCCATCCAGTTTTGAGTGCGCTTTCTCTCGCGTGTTTCAGCTTTGGACGATACCGCGCCCGCTGCCAGAGACACGTCGCCGACCACCCAGATAAACGGCAACGCTAACAGCAACGCTAATAGCAATGCTAACAGCAATGATAATTCTCTCAATAATCAGGATGCATCGCCGCAGAACGCAGTCGCGCCTTCCAAACAGGTCGAGGAGCTGTACGATATTCCAGTTGGTAAGTTGCTCGCATAACTTAAATGTTATGAATGTGCTTTTTCCTCTAACATTATCCGAAGTCGAATATATGTGTAAGATAATGTTGAGACTGACAAATTTCGTGTACGAACTTTCTCAACAATTTAAATCGAATTTTTTCCCTTATAATTTTTTTGATATTTTTAATGTTAAATTTCTGTGGAATTAAGTAACAAATAAAAGTCTTGTTAAAATAAAGATAAAATAAAATAAAAGAATTACAGTACAAAAATAAAATATATAATGCATGATATTTTAATCGTTGATTGATTTGTTTTTGCAAGATTGAGGTCAATATATTGTTTCGAATTTCCAAATAAATATGCGCATATGTAACACATAGCACAATTAATGTTATTAAATTTGCAGCATCGGGTGATTATTAATGTAATATTAGTACGCTACCTGTGCCCCTTTGTGCATGGTCTTGTCGAAACAAGATCGTAATGAATTTGATCTAGTTGTGGAATTAAACGTTATATATATATGAAATATGAAATTTTGCACATACATTTAGTACATATCAAAGTTTCCATGCGGACAAAATCACAGGCAGGTCCATGACTAACGGGGCGGACTCGATCATTCTAGAGGCGGAATATGAAAATGCTACCAATTTCTCTGTAGGGGCGACCACCGACAATCTGCCGCCGGGTGTTTTGTACAGGGTTAAAGCGACTTACAAATACAATCGCGAGGACGTGGACGAGCTGTCGTTCGACGTCGGCGAGATCATTCGCGTCGTTGAATATGATGATCCCGAGGAACAGGTTTGTAATCCTTTAAGTAACTATATGAATCGAACTATCACACGTAAAAATATTTAGATGTTACGCGTTTTAAAGCTTCTTTTCATAATATTCTTGCATTTGTTTGTTGCAGGAAGAAGGATGGTTAATGGGTATCAAGGAAGGCACCAACGAGAAGGGTATGTTCCCAGCGAATTTCACGAAACCGCTGTGAGGGCTATAGTCGGTTCGCCATTCACACTCCAATGCTCACCAGAGACAGCGTATTTTACTATAAGGTAGTAGAAAGAGTCACGTAATTAAATGGGAGATACATATATAAGAGTCGCGCGTGGTCATTCGAGTATTACGCACGACGACGTATATATGTAGGTAAAAGCGAATTGAAAAGAGCCAGGCGACGGGCTGCAGGAGGCGTAAGGGGGAGGGGGCGGGGAATTCGATAAGATAGTTACGCTGGATGGTACTGCGGAGAGAATCAATCACCCCAAAGTGCCTTAACCCAGCCACTGTCTGTGCCAACATTCACTCTCATTCGTCAAAAATATGGGATTAAACACTCTCATATCAAACGTACGAATACACATTTTGAAATAATAATCAAATGAAATATTTAAGCGACTAATATATTGTAACACACATACAAACGTACACGTACATACGTACACAACGGTATGCATTATTATAATATAAAACGCGAAAGGTATATATTAAATTAATATTATTTTATGAAATTGTACATAGATCTATATTAGGAATATTTTACGAGATAACTTTGTGGCCACTGAAAAGGATCACAAGAGATATATATCTTAAAGTTTAAGAGCACGCGCGACGTGTGAGAAGCCCCTTCTCATTCAACGAGAGGTAAGCCGTAAAATCTTCAAGGTCCAACTACGTATCTGCATTCGTAAAGTATAAGATTCTACATTATTTACTCGCCTACAGTTCAAGATTCTAGCGATAGATCCCATTAAACTCTCGCCAAATGCCAAATTTTTCAACGACGTAATAATAGATATCGATGAGGTGATATGTAAGAGAAAGATGAATATTATGATGTATAAATGAGATGAGTATAGTTTCTGAGTATTTATATGATTGTTTTTTTTGTCTCTCCTCTTTTTGGAGCATAAGCTTTATCAATGAAATCTTCTGCAAGTTTTATTCACTTGTATCCGCAATTTTATGTATATGTTTGTAGAAAATTGGGTAGCGACAAGAAGCGTTTATTAATATATTATTATTATTGTTATTATTATTATTGCTATAATTATTATCGCTCCCCCCGTCTATTCATGTTGTCAAGGTGGAAAACGAATACGTAACAAACCGAAACTTTTGTAGACTCGATCAATACTCGTTAGATCTGCCGAAAATAAACTTGTATTCACATCTTGTGTAATAAATAGTGTTGTAATAATATATACATATATACTTACAGTGTAGCGTTAAGAGAGAATATCAATTTCAGCTTCTACTTGATAATCGTGTGTCTGTTTATTTTATTATGCTATAAAACGCGCGGAGAATATAGGAAAGTTGGATTGTTCCTTTTGTAAAAGAGGCCACTTTCGAGGATTGATCCATTGTCACACTAATAATTAATTTAATAGACGCTATTAATAAGTTTTCATGGTTTAGCGAGTTTCCCCATGGTAAAATATTAAGTTGAAAAATATCATAAAATTCAAAAAAGGAAAGAAAAAAAAGAAAAAGAGAAAAGAAAATATATATATATATGTGAAATTTGTATTCGAAAAAGATCTTGAATGGATTATTGAATTCCTTTGAGCTTGCAATTTTAATTATATGTGCAATATTAATTATATGGTTATACCATCAAAGTATTTATACCAAGTGGGAGATGTGCATTTAAATATTAAGAACGTATGTAAAAAAACAAAAAATTATTTCACTAATTATCCGCCGGATATATTTTGATAACGTATACAAATATCTAATAATTCAAAGATGTTATTTAATATAAAATATCAAACACGAAAGTTGGAGCAATATGTCCATCTTTTTTATGCATGTATTAATATAACATGTAATAAATTATGTTATATTACGTTAATATACAGATGGTAAAAGACTTTTATGCGCTCATAACGTAATCTGTATCGAAAGTTTGCCGAAAGAATCGCAGTAAAAGTCGCAGATTTAGTGTAGCAGTGGAGCAACCGATTATGTCATTTGTCATTTTTACGTCTTGCTGTTTTACTTTATTGAAACAAAGTCAATCGTATCTTTATAACCTTAATACAAAATGTATCGAATATTTATCGCTTAATTGTCTTTTTCAACTAAAGATGATTATATAATAAATAACTACTGGTTTGTAATATATATATACAGCGCGTTAATATTCAAAACATGATTTCTTAGCCCATAATAAATATATCATTCCTAAGTATCCATCGATCAGCATCCCGAGAGATTTTGAAGAAAATACGATCAACAAGTAAAAGCACACACGTGATGCCATGTCAATCTCTACATCTTTCTAGACCGCGGAACAGCCGTGTTACATTGACGACGTGAATCTACTTAGAATTAGAGAGATATGGCTGATGAGACAATCAGTGAGCGATTCCAAATCTGGATTTTTTTAACACATTAACACACAATTTGTATATTTTTTTTTATTATATTAGCAGAATCATAATACTTATTTTAGAGATAAACTCAAGTAAGGCGTATGAAATATGTCGCAATCTCACGAGCCAAATCCTCATTCGAGATGGAACGAGCCGTGCATTCATAGATACTCTTCTTTGTATTCTGTGCCAACATCAGATGAGGAAAAAGCTTCGCAAGCATATTCACCCCTTCTTACCGCTACACACTCACATCTGGTGGCTCAAGAAAAACTCACATCTGCTTGCTGCATTTGCTGCGAACAGTGCAACGGATCAAAGTCATCGAGGCGTTTAGCGGCTATTAATTATAAGGCATTTAATTTATACTAATACATTATACTTAGCGCTACGAAATAACACTAGAATGCAATTCTAGAATTTTTAACAAACGTACCTTTTAAGCAGAAATTAGATGGTAAATCGCGACAATTGCAGGAAACTCTGCAAGTCTATTTGATAAGGACCCAAGTGGAAGAGACTGTGATGGACGATAAGCAGGCGACCTTGATGCAGCATCTGAGCTTAATCAGCAATGTATTCGAAGCCGCCGTTCAACATATGCAATCCTTACAAGTATCGTATCTCGCAGCGAAAAGAGTGTTCGATATGAGTCACGCCATACTCGCATGTCATCTTTCTTCGAATACAAACTACACAAACAATGATTTTGTATCGTATCACGGACAGGTAATTTTAAGCGCACTTAGAATTTTATATACTTTCATATTTCGAAGTTACGACAATCAACGTTGATCTGTAGGTATTAAATACAAAGAAAGAAAAAGAATAAAATTTGTTTAATTTAATTTTCAATTCTAACTAAATTTTAGTAATGGTTGGAAAATTATTTCATTATATTCCACTTTTGATAAGACTTTAAAATTTGGCTTGTATCCATTTTCGAAATAAAAACGGTTTTTATCCAAGTTTAAGATATTAACTTTTCCATCTTCAAACACTGAATGCTATTGTGTGTGTATTATTATTTCAGTTTAAATTTCTTTCTTTGTATAATATGAATAAAAGCTTCTCCCCATCATGATTCCTTCAATTGTCATCTAGATCGAGATCGAGAAAGAAAAGAGGATGTCGAATTTGCGAGAATTGATGGAATGTTGTTCCAAAAACATTATTTTCCCTAAAGACATGTGCGCGCTATTGGACGATCACTGGGACAGAAGAAAAAACTTTTTTCTCGCATCCGCGAATTTTAAGAATCTACTGGAGAACTCGAGACTATCTGTGTCGCAGATGGAGAAGCTGCAACGGCAGCACGATACGATTTTGAAGGATTTCCAACAAAGCAGATTGCTCTTAGATAAGGAATTACCGAAGATAATTAACTTGTATTTATCCTATCTTATATTATTCGTAACTATATATAATTAGATATAAATTAAAATATTAAAAGGAGTTTTATCAAAATAACGCTAAAATAAAGGCGATTGGAAGCCCTTCAGCAATTCTTCCACAAGATCGCGGAATTATTTGGTGACGTGAATTATAACATGCATGCTGCGAATTTGCTTGAATTAATCTCAATGAATTTACGCCAAATTGATCCAGACACAGGTAACAAAAATATATATTATAATTTTAAAAAATATATATTTTTTTGTTAAAATGACCATTTTATATATAATGTTTAAGAGAAAGTTGATATATATATACAATTTAAAATGTTTATAAAGGGAAGATAAATCTTTTTTAAATTTATATAAAATTATATATATTTTTTATATAAAATTATATATATTTATATATTTTTATATATTTATTTTATCGTAACGAATATATATAAAATGCAAATAATTTTTTTTTCTATTTTTTTATATTATACTTTTCAATTCTTTAATTTAATAATGCTTTTTATTTTGCGGGATTTTCTAATTTTTTAACTATCTTTTTTGTGGTGTTGACATTCAACTATCATGCCACACATTAATTATCATTTTTCCACTTTTACCCAAAGTTTGTGTTATTTATTTAGGAAAAGATATGCTTCACGAGGAAGAAACAAGTAAAGAAATATGCGAAAAATGTAAAGTGAATCGCGTGGATAAAAAATAACCTCGACATTTCTCAAATATATTTTAGAATTATTGATTAATTAAGGAATCGAGTTAAGTCTTAGAAATCTGTCGGAATTATGGGCTTCGTGAAGCCTTACATTCACAACTTAATCCTCTCATCGAACAATAGTAATGGTTTTGTGACATGTGTTTTCTCTGATACGCAGATAAACGATGCATGTAAATTCAGACGAAATATCCAAAAACATCAGCAGAGTATGCTACACTTGGTACTTGATTTTAAAAATATTCAAATTTAATTTAGGTCTTATTGCGCATTTTTTTATACAGAAAGACTTAAATTAAATTAAATATAGAATTAACAAATTGTATAATTTTAATAGTATTTTTTTCAGCATATCACGATTCTTATATACATAACAAAGATTGGACGAAAATTTGGAGCAGGACAACCAATGAGACATGTAGCCGTATGAAGAATCTGAACAAAAATTCGATGTCAATTCCGTCGTGCGAGGGAAACGAGAAGTAAAGAAGGAAAAAAAACCTGCTACGAAAAACGAAGCTCATATTTATGCAAGAGTTTGCATTAAATCATGCAGCAAGCGGAGATAGAATAAGACAAACAGAAATAGGAGTAACAGAGAAACAAAGGGACAACATGAGAAAAAAATTATAAAGCTTATTTATAAAATTATTTTTTATTTAAAAAGTTCTTCCAAGAGAGAACAGTTAATTATAAAATCCCGCGAATAGAGCGCCAAATTAAAATATATATTCTATTCTCCGTTCACACATCCGTACATATTATATTTAAGCGGGTTCGCGCTATCCTTGTCGCCAACTTCCTCGGCGTCGGTAAGGCAGGGAACGCGGTGCGATCGCAGCGCCGCGCCGTCACGTTCTCCGTACCTCCTCCCCGGCGGGTGGCGGCCGCGCCTCCTCCTACTCAGCGATTTTAATCTCGTTAGCGGACACGTGCGCGCCCCCCGCGCCCTACGGTGCTGGTGATACGCAGGCAGCCAGCCACGAGCGAACCGAGAGCTAGCTGTTCGTGTCGCCGGGGCTTCGCCAATCTGGTTTGGTCTAACAGGATTCTCGGCTCACGCTTCATAAAAGCTGCGCGCCGGACGGGCGCGGCGCGTGTCGCAAGGAGGAGTTGCTCCGCTAGTGAGGTGTGGGCGCTCGTGCAGCAGCAGCAACATATATATAGAGAGAGAGAGAAGATAGAGACGACGAGAGTGTATATCGCGCACATCGCGGTAAACTCTCTCTCTCGCGACGATCCGACACGTCGTCGTCGTCGTCGTCGTTAACGTGACCGATCGTCGTATGCCGCGTTCGTCTCGTGGTGTCCTCGTGTCTTCGAGTTCTCGTGTCATTCGGCGCGTCGGAGCAGCAGCAGCAGCGACAGCAGTATCAGCGGCGACAGCTTTTCGCGTGTGTTACGGAACGAGCGCGACAGAGAGAGAGAGAGAGGAGCGGGTTCGCGCGAGCGAGACAGAGGGAGCGAAGCGAAACAACGGCGGGTGCGAGCGAGCGAGCGAGACAGAGGGAGCGAAGCGAAACAACGGCGGGTGCGAGCGAGCGAGCGAGACGAGAGGGGGAGAGAGAGAGAGAGAGAGAGAGAGCGTACTACTCGCGGGGAAGAGGGAAGAGGGAGACGGAGCGCCGGTGGGTTACCACACCCAACACCGTGCGAGCCGGGAGCCGATCGCCGAACGTTCGCCGCTACGCCGCTCTCTCTCGAGAGCTCTCTCTAGCCGCGCCGTGCGTGTAGTACTACGCGAGTGAGAACGCGCGCCCGATCTCTCATCCAGGGATCACCGGTCATCCGGAGCGTGTCGCCGAAGTAAGTGCGCCGAAAGTATCCGCCACCGCGCCGGGGGCCATCTCCGCGGCAAGAAGAAGCGACGACACACACACATACACACAAGTACAACGAGCAGAAGAGGAAGTGTACGAGAGGGGAGGAGTGAAGAAGTGTGCGCGGCGAGAGAGAGAGAGAGAGGGACGAGAGGAAGAACGCGAGTGAGAACGAGACGGACGGACCTCGCCCTCCGCGGGGGAAAACGTTTGTTCGGAGATCGTCGTCGCGGTTACAGGAGCGTTCGACGACAGACCGCGCTGTTCGTGTCCGTGGGAAAGGCGAAACGTGCGCAGTGGTTTACATGTGTATTACGCGCGTGTGTGCGTGAGTAATCGCGAAAGAGAAAGAGAGACAGAGAAAGGAGCGTAGAATATATAATATACAGAGACACACAATATATATACATATATATATATATACATATATACGAAGAGATCCGTGTAGTGCGCGCTGTTTCTCGGCAAACTTGCACTCGCACTCGGGACGAGACTCGTGCGTGCGCGCGAGTGCGAGCGAGACGTAACGATACGAGGCGTGACGGGCGAAAGGGAGAAAGAGTGAGGGAGGAAGAAACACGGTACGGAGCAGAGCAGTAACAGCAGCAGCAGCAGCGGCGGCGGCAGTAGCAGCAGCAGCAGCAGACCGACCGCGCGAGCGAGCAGTAGAAGACGACAGACAGGCGGCGCGAGGGGCTCGTGTGCGTGCGCGTAGACGCGCGTTGATGCGTCGCTGGCGTCGTCGAGCCCCGCCAGGAGCAGCGGCGCTGCGTAGACGCCGCCGTCGTTGAGAGGGAAACACGGGTGCGTCGCCGGGGACGTTTCCCCGTCGTCGCCGTCTTCGTCGCCGTCGCCGTCTTCGTCGCCGTCGTCGTCGTCGTCGTCGTGGTGACCGTCGTGCCGGTGGTAGTGCTGGTGGTGGTGTTAGTGCTGATAGTGCTGATAGTGGTGAGTCGTCGGGAGTAAGTGAAACGCCGTCGTCGTCGTCGTCGTCGTCGTCGTCGTCGTCGTCGTCGTCGTCGTGACCGTCGTCGTCGTCGCCGCCGGTGGTGGTGATAGTGGTGCCGGTATCGTTGCTGCCGGTGGTGTTGATAGTAGTAGCAGTAGTAACAGTAGGAGGGAGCCGAGAGTGAGAGAGACACCACCAGAACGAGAGAGAGAGAGAGAAAGAGAAAGAAGACGGGGACCACGAGGACGGCGACGAGGCGTCATCGTCGTCGTCGCTCGTTCGCCGTCGTCTGTCGGGACGACCGTCTACTTGAATTCGGACACAGGGTTCATCGGCAGCATCATCGCATCGTCGAGAGACAGAGAAAGAGAGAGAGAGAGAGAGAGAAACAGACAGACAGACAGATAGGAGCAGCAGCCGCAACGAAGGTCGCCGCCGGTCGGCGAGCAGCGCTTTTGCTGTCACCGCGAATCGCCCGTTTACACGTTCCTCTCTCCCTTCCCTCTCGTCCACCACCTCCTTGGCCGGCACCGCTTCCTCCGTCAAAGGAGGATTCCGTTGTCCTGAGCCATGGCGTGCTGCCTGTCGGAAGAGGCGAAGGAACAGAAACGCATCAACCAGGAGATCGAGCGGCAATTGCGGAGGGATAAGCGGGATGCCAGGCGGGAGCTCAAGCTGCTGCTACTCGGTAAGTTTCCTCAAGGAGATATATATATATATATATATATATATATAAAATAAAAGCCGGTAAAAGCAAAGCGGCCAAATTACTCGTTTACACCTCCTGTGTCGAAGAAATTAATGAAATAATACACGTTGCTTTTTTTATAAAGAGAGAGAGAGAGTGCATAATAGATATCAAGTTAGAGCGAGATTTACATGAATCTAATAGAGAAATTAATAGCACAATTTATCTTACGTTATTCCACAACCACAAAGAAAGTAGAATAGATATATATATATATATATATAGATCTGTGCTTCTTCTTTTTTTTTCTTACAGGGAAATTTATCTCTTTTATATGTTTCGTAGAGAGAGAATACAGTGTCTCTCTCTCTCTCTCTCTCTCTCTCTCTCTCTCTCTCTCTCTCTCTCTCTCTCTCTCTCTCTCTATAAAAAATATTATTATGATGTTATAAAATCTTAGTTAAAAATGATTATGGAATAGGTGGGCGAGAGTAACGTGCCAAAAAATGAAAAAAAGAGAGTTTTATAAGATTCATTCAAATCACAAAATATAATTACAAATTTGATCGTTTCCCTCCTCTCTCTCTCTCTCTCTCTCTCTCTCTCTCTCTCTCTCTCTCTCTCTCTCTCTCTCTCTCAGGGTGTATTGTATAGTACAGTTTATTTATAAATCGAATTTTCAGAGAGCGATAACCCGAATACGTAATTTTCACACGGTAATTCGATTTCACACCTTCATTATCCATCATTATACAGAGAAATAATGCAACATGCTATCTCAAAATTTTTCACTTTAAGAATTTTCCATTTCTTTCGTCATCATTTGAGCATAATAATTTGTCATAATTCTGCCTGCTTTTTTTTTCAATCTTCGAATTATTCGAGGAATCCGATGATAAAATCTCTCCAGCGACATTTCGTAGGGTTAATTAGAATTAGATCGCGATAATAATTACGCGCGATATCGCCGACAAATATGTACGAGCGATTGCGGCAATGGTATTATTGAGGAATAATGAGAAAACTTGTTTGTGGCGTAACGAATGTCAATTCGAAAGAGATGCGAAAGAGAGCGACGACGATTAATCCCATCGTCGGCAGTCGCATTTTATTCCTAAGTGTCAACGATTATATACCCCGACCCGATTGACCCTACGTGCTCTCCTTTAGAGGAGTCGCGCTCCGCTCCGTTTCATTCATGCGCGTATCTCGCGAGCGGCCGCGTGCCGGCCGACGCCGACGCCGACGCCGGCGCCGCCCGGAGACGACGACATCCGCGCATCACGTACGTTTCTCGTCTTGTGCACGAGGTCGATCGGCGCGGCCGGCGT